>CM070039.1:36349808-36383924 GCA_036250615.1 Ptychadena robeensis | reverse complement strand
CCCCCCCCCCCCCCCGTGGCCACGAGAAGCCCTGCGCCTTGGGTGGGGAGTGCCCTCTGTTTGTGGCTTTACCCATTGTGTTGGACTGCAGCTGCGGTGCCTGTTTCTCCCCGCGCTGTTCTGTGGTCCCTGCCGGTCTGGGGGCCGGCGCCCAGAGCGCACCGACCACCCAGCAGGTGTGGCCTGAGGTGGTGCGTCCTGTGCCTCCGGCGGTGGCGGGCTGTGACAGACAGACTGGGAGAGACTCCGCCGCCTGCCCGGTCTGAGCCGCGTCTGCCGGGGTAAGCTGGCCGCGCACCTAGTCTTCCCCGTTCTCAGCTGCTTGTGCTCTGAGGCGCCCAATTAACATGTCCAATGGCGACTCCATACCTGTCAGTCAAGAGGGACGTCCTACTTACCACAACTTGTCCCCTTGACTGGCGACGCTCAAAGAGGCCTTCTCCTTCCCGCCTCCATCTAATAAAGGGCACTAAGCCCCGCCCCTTACCTGTTCCCGATTCTCCCCGCCTCTAGTTGACGTCGCGCGGTGGGAGGGAGCCAGCATCCCCGGTCAAGATGCGCTCCCCCTATGGCGTGCCCAGGTCCGCTTCTGCCAGGAGTAGTGCTAGTCAGTGTCTGTAGTCTGTTACTCGACAGCAACCACACACCCTGTAGCCCTCAGGCAGATCTCTGGGGGGTTGGGGGGGATTGGGTGCCCAAGGGGGTGCTCGCCCAGGGTACTGATCTGCCTAGGACCGCCCCTGTATGTCAGTTTCTAAACAGCTTTAGTCGTTTTAAATAGGCGCCTATATCTACTTTCAGCATTAATGAGTATTTGCAAATTTTTCTAGGGGGGCCGGGGTAAAAAAAGAGCCCAGTTGTTTTGGTATGGGTAGTCTACATTACCTACAACATGGCATTTTATTTTATAACTATCCCTTCCATTTACACCGAGATCCTTTCTTGTCTAATGCCGCCTCTGCTTCTTCTTAAAAAAGTTTTTACACATACAGAGCAAAGCTTGACTGTTGTCCGATTTTCTTTGTGCCCCTATTTTCCACCTCTTTAAGCTGTGAACGAAATTTCATTTGAATATTTGTTTTAAATTTAATTTCAGATAAACATTGCAGCACTTATCTCAAGGGCTCACTGCAAAACTTCACATCCACAGCCCGTAATGTGCTGTTTGCTGTGGATGCCGAACGAACAAACACACATCCATTTAACTTCATCTTCTATTAAAGGATTACCCCATTTATGAAATCAACCTTCTCAGATTAGAAGTGATGAATATCTTTTCAATTTTCCATTGGCACTCTGATGCACAATTACATTTAAATAGCCTGAAAAATACCTCAAGCTCTGGTTGACTCAAATTCATTCAGGATATTAGAAAGAAAACAAGAATATGTTTGATAGAAAAAAGGAAAACGATACAGAGAAAGCTAGTAGTTGCTTTTAAACAACATCCTGGTTTTGGTTAAGTTTAAAAAAACATGTTTTTTTTTACTAGAAATGAGGTTATTCTACATAGACGGCGACATTTTAACCTTTGCTTGGTAGAAAACCAACATTTTGTTGACAGCTCTATGGTGGTGCATGGTCAATCCCTACATCATGAGGGTTGGGTAGACAGCAAAATCTACATTTATTAACCTACAGTATATATAGAACATATGTTACATTGGTGGTAGGTATGTTGAGGGATGTCTTTGGGATATTTCTTCTCTTTCCTGTTATAGTGATATTATGTCAGAAGGATGGTAAGTACTGAGGGACCTCTCCATGGGACATAGAGACAGCAGCAAAACTTGTTCTCAAGAACTATGGGAATACGTTTCAATCCCTTTTAAGATTGTTTTCTGCTGTCCTGCCTTGAGATTCCCCTGCCCTGTTTTTCTTGTCTAGTTGTTGCAGAGGCAGAAACTAATCTGACCAGGGACACCAATAGTAATAAAAACTTTCAGGTAATTTTGCGGCTTAGGCCTAGTCTTCAATGCATCATAACAGCATGTTGGCAATGCGTTCAATGCTTTTCATAGGACGCAGTCCCCGAGGAGTGTGAGCAATTTTGACAATGTAACCACAGTTAACCGCATTTCATGTGTATTAAAAAATGCATTGGACATGCCAAAATGCTTTGTTGTTTTCTAGCATTAGTGATGCATTTTTGCCATAGGACTGTATTGTCCTTCGACCTGTCAATGCAGTTAAAACTCACACTTATATTTTTAAGTGTTTGGGTAAATGCATCTATCAATGTAGTGGAGACGCAGCCTTAAGCTAGGCACACAGGGGTAGATTCCCGTGCAATCGACCCCCCACAGAGTGGTGACGTCACTACGCTGTGATTGATCGGGGATCAATTGAATGAAAATCAATATGCACCACATGGTCACATTGATTCCCATTGAATGGAGACCCTGGGGACCCGTTCTGCCCAGCTCACAGCACGTGTGAATCACAACATGCTGGGCTAGGCTGGGGGAAAGGCAGCCTGCCTCTTGCAGCTTCAGAGAGAGAAGTGCTGGCTCCGCCTCTTCCCCCTGACAGCGGGTCCAGGCTGCAACTGCTGCTCCATTACTTTGCATGGAGACTCATGTCTCTGTTCAAAGTAATGTAGATTGAACGGGGTTTTCCAACATGTTGGAACCCCGTTCAATCGAGTTTCTTTAAGCGGGCTCTATTGACCCCGCTCGAAGGAAGGCACACATGGGTAGATTTGTAAACAGGTTAGAGTACAATTAAGCCCTATGACTCGATTGTACTCAAATCTTTTTACAGATCTACCTGTGTGTGCCTAGCTTTAGGCCTGGTTGAAATCTATCTTTCGGAAACGTGCATTGGGCATTGAATGTTTACGCATGTGAACAGGCCCGTCCGATATAATGGGGACCTAACATTTAGCCTAATGCGCGTCAAAACAAATAGGAATAATCAGACCTTAATGAAATATACACTACATAACAACACAGTAGTGTTGCTTTGCTTATAAATATTTAAAATAAGCATTAACAAGGCTGCCTTTGTCCATATGTATTTAACAGATCTTCATGTGTTAACAGTAAATCCTTCCCAATGCGTCTACCATAACTTCTTTCACCATAATACTTCTTCTAACATTCTTCTGTGCATTAATGGATAGGGCTATTCAGCTTAGAATGAGCCATTAAATGAGTTTGGTGCTGTGCCAAGAACTATCCGTTTAGCAAGAGGTCCTTCAAATGGGATCAGTGTTTAGAGCCATTTAATGCATGTTAAGGTTCCATTCTAACCATATGAAATCTAAATATATATTTTTATGTTGACCTGGGTTCCTAATAAGCCATTTAAGGCATTTCCACTGATCTCCTACCTCATATTCCTTCTCTTAAAGCTTCTAAAGAGTGACCTTTCCATTATCGCCATTAATATCATAGTTGCTAGAGCCGCAAAGGGATGTCACTTCTGTTCCTTTTTCTGTTTCTGTGAAATTAATGCATTTTAAACAGGGGATGTCAGTCACAGGTTCATTTCAGGTATTCATAACAAATTCACAACTGAGATTTTGTAATTGAACCCTAAAAATAAATAATTCTTAATTACTTAATTAACTGTAATATTTAATTTCCCTTACCAGCACATACCCTGTTCAGGTTTTCGGAAAGTTATTGGAAAAAGTCATTGGGAGACGTTCGCCAGAGGACAGACTTTAATCAAAGTTACTTATTAAATGGCAGCATTTTAGTAATGTGTTTTGTACAAAGCTCTGTTGGATGCATGAATTTACAGCTAGGTTTATTCGTCATGGTCATTCTTTTTGAAAATTGGATGCCCACTAAGCAGACTAAAACCTATAGCCCCATGTACTGTATTCAAGGATACAAAGGTATAATACGCAGTGTTACCTGGAGGTTTTTTATTACCATAGGTCTTAATTTCTGTCTAGATTTGCTGATGATGATGCAGGAAAAATACATACACCTCAAAAGTAAAGATGGTTAAATATATATTTTTTTAATTCAACCAGTTTGACTTTGTGAATTATATGCAAAGCCACTGAAATGGTATAATCACCAAACTTACTGGAGATGTAGTGAAGGGTCCAAGTTATACTCCAAAAAAAAGAAGTATTGCTCTAACACATAGTTTTTTCATAAATAAAGTTACAAGTCAAGTAAAAATTCCGACTTTGAACTTGATTTAGGGGGGTTTCCATATCAATTGTGCATTGCTTGGCGGGGATCCCGACGGAGCACATAGACTTTACCTGCTCGGTGGATGCTGTGCTCAGGCATCTGCTGATGCAGAGGTACAATGTCCTCCACTACATTTAGCCCTGCAACACAGCATCCGCCGAGCATGTAAGTAAATGTGCTCCAATTAACCCACCCTTAAGCAAAAGGTACAAATGCTAGAGAATTTTTTCAAAATGTTCCCACAACCCTTCACTACATCCAGCAATTTTCATGATCCCATGTTTAGGGGCTTTACAAAATAAGCATCAGAAAATTCGACTCTCAAGTGTGCCAGCCGGCACAATCATGGGTTATATTATGTAGGAACTTTAAGTCATTAGGGCTTTAGCCTTAAGAGATTAGGTCTCCAGGCTAAAAACAGTTTATCTAAATGCTGCTAGTGTTTAAGTGATCTCCTGTATTTTATGTATTTAAACAAAGGTGGGTGGCACGGTTGTTCAATGGTTAGCAACTGGCCAAATAGTGCTAGGATCCCAGATAAAAATGTAGGTCTTGGCATTATTTGCAAGGAGTCTGTCTGATCACCCAATCTCTGCGTGTGTTTCCTCTGGGTAGGCTGGCAGGATCCCACACTCCAAAGACATACTGTAGGGAAATTGGCTTACTATGCCCAAATAAAGACCGAAATTAGGCACACATGACTTAAGGCCTCCATACACCTTACAGTCTTACCATACAATTTCTATACAATCAACTTTTGTTTTACCAAAACCATGTATTATGAGGACCATTCTAAACCTTTTAATCACTATGTATTCTATCAAGGAAGATAGCTGCCCTAGACAGAGTTAAGCTGGACATAGACAGGTCGTTTTCCTGTTTACTGCCGAGCGGATCTAGTGGGCGTGATGACATCATCACCGAGAATCTAGACTAATCAGGGGGCGCACCCGATTCCCTGTCGACCCGATCGCCGATCGATTGCGGGAACGGGTTTGGCCAGGAATCAGCCCTTCTATGACCAGCTTTAGCGATATGACTATGTACTCAGTAAATTGCTGCAAATTATGTTTGCACTTTATCAATGCAAGGTAATAATAATTAAAATAAAGGACATTAAGACAATACTAACAAAATGGAGGCTACTATTGTGGTTTATTGAAATCATGGATTGATGTTCCATAATGCTCTACATCACATGATTCTTTGGCTGCTTTTCCTCATGGTATGCAGAACAAATATATACACATACTTTGTATCAATCCGGGAAATTGTTCTACAGAAATAGGACGGAAATGAACACACATTAATTGTTGCTCATTCATTTGCAAATTGATGAATAGGCCCATCAGGGAAGTATTCTCTGTACAGCAATGACTAGCAATGACGTGCCTTAGAGTGAGGTAAATATGCCCCTAGACGCTTCTCCGGCCTATGCCTGTGATATTCAAATAGTTTTCTTTTCCCCTTGCGTGTGTTGACAGAATGATGTGAATCCTCATTTACCAAGGGCTGGAATTCATTAACTCTTGCTTTGAACATTTTTTTCGCTCACTGTTGTTTAATAAAAGGAAGAGTTCCTGTCGCTTGCTTTGAAAGTTGCAGCAGCGCATCTGAAGCCTGGCTTAAATACAAGTGTTTAATCTTCTAATTAGCTCCCTCCTGTCGGCAATCAGTTAGATGCTGAGCATCCTTGAAGGTCAGATTGTCCTTCTTCATTGAATTTCTTAAAGAGCCTAGACTTGGCCGGCCTCGTTACCTGGAAACTTGCCTGCTTTGGGCTCTAGCCATTCGGATGTATAGCTCACAATTCAGGAGTAAATGTGAACACACAAAGTCTGGCCAGCGGAGGTCACTGGCACAGAAAACATTCTCTTACATATCTATACAGCTGGTTCTCTCTCAGCTCAGTAAATTTAAGCACCGCCTAATGTCCTTCAGGTTACAAATAAAACTTACGACAGCAGAAACACTAATGTGTCCTAAGAAAGGGATTTTCTTAAAAAATTCAAAGTGCCTATTCATAACTGAAAGGTGATCAGGTAACAATAGTGGATTTTGTTTTTTTAAATGGACTTTGCTCTTTATCTTTTGATGTTCGGTTCCAGTTTGATGACTCGTTTATAAATCCAAGTGTGACGGCAAAGGGCAAGTGTATTTGTTTAACCTCCTAGGCGTTTAACCCTAGTTAACTCAGGGTGAGTTTGTATACGAACAAAACTCACCCCAAACTAACATTGGACATACTCACCTGTCCAATGCCCAGTCACCTGATGAATGCCAAGGATGGTCCTCTGTATCGGCAGGTACGCACATATTTCTGTTTATGCCTCAATTATGTCATTTATGAGCACATTTATAGCATAGTGATGTCGAGCATGTGTCCTGGGGCAAAGGAGAACTTTTTTTTAAAAGCATGCAACAGGCAAACCACCCAGGAGGTTAAGAAGCCTTGACACACTCTAGAGCTATGCATAGACTAGCACAGGAGTGTCTAAACTTTTTCCAAACATGGGCTGGTTTGGTGAGGCGAAAATGTATGGTGGGATGACCATGCACCCTGACATTTTTTGAACCATTAACATTAAATGCAAATCCACTATACCATGGGGCAGATCACTTCCTTATTATAAAGCATCAGCCATTTACTGCAATAACAATGGCAAAGGCTGCCCCTATGCATTATGGGACCCTTAGTTATCCAAGCCACATTTAATCTTACTCCAGAACTATGGTAAGAAGACTCCCTGCCAATGTTGCATCCTAATAGAAGGAATAATTTGCATGATGAAACAGCCAGCACAGACAGGCACATCCCTTGGCTGCAGGTAGTGCTGAGATTAACTCTGGGTTATAGCATTGACAGATGGAGGGTGGCAAGCCAATGAATGTGCAGCTGTGGTTGGTTTGCAATACTGATGTCCTCTTGATGTCCTTGAAAGTCCTTTAGCCATGTATGCAAAAAAAGTTTGGTGTCACCCCTCCTCTGGGATTGAAATGGTTTCACCCCAAATGCTGTCGCCTTTGCATATAATTGATTTTATGACCAAGGCAGTGGGCCAGTGCAAACTTCAACAGGTATTTGGCCCCCCAGACTTGACTTTGGACATGTCTGGACTAGCACATACATGTCTTAAACTGCCCATACACAGGCAGATTATTCCTTGATAGATGAGGGACTGGCTGCAGCTTGATGATGTCATGACACTGCAGCTGGCCCCTCAGAGGATTGGTCAGCACCCTTTGCGTGCCGACCATTACTTTGGATGGGGATGCCAGTCCCAAAGAAATGGACATTGACAGTGATTTATGGTCATATCCGAGAACCCTGTTTTCAAGCGGGATTGATTGATCGCACTCGAAGACAGGGATGGCCGCATTAGATATGCACTAGATAGATGGCACATATCTATGCATGTATGGGCACCTTTAGTGTAAGAATCAGCCCCAGAGCACTAAATTCCACCAAGTAAATATTCTGGAATAAAAATGAAATACTGGCATGAAGGACAGAGGGGATCAGAAGGATTTGTTCCTGTGGGTGAAAAAATCTTTGAAATACAGGAAATACATTCTCTACACGCCAAAGAATGGATTTAGGTCTTTTTAATTGCACCTACATTGGATAGTAAAACAAATGGACTGTGCCAGGCATCTCTCTCCACATCTAAAATGCCCAATTAATTGGCTCAAAATGTTCCATGTGTCACTCTTTTGAATTGATTAAAGGCACAATTCATTCTACTCAGAAATGTCTTTTTGCTGCTGGAGGATTGATCCCTGACCTTTTCCAAACTCAGCGGAGAACAGTCATTGTGATTGTCACAAATTCCACAACAATACAGAAGGTGAAATCTACCAAAAGAAGATCTTTTAAAACCAGTGTGCCAAGGGGATGCTCAATAGAGGGGTTATTGTTCAACTGGAATATTCTATTACTTAAGCAATGAAGTTCTTTATATTCATTTCAGAAATTGCATTTATTATTTGAATCAATGTTCTTCCACATCATTCTCTAATTAAGTTTATATTCAGTAATTACAATATATAAATGAAGTCCATTGGCATAATGAGCTTCTGCCGAAAGATTTGACTGTCTTGATTATCGGAAAAGGTTTCTTTGCTGCACATATTGTTTAAGAAAGTTTATCATGTCCACCGAAGTTTTAAAATAAGGGATAAAGGAATAACTGGAAAAGTGCAGGAACCTTGTGGTGCCAGATTCTGATTTTGTTCTACTCTATGTGACCTCCTTCAGCCCTTCTATTCCAATAATTGATATACAAAAAATTCTTCGTTTTATGGTAACTTGTTCCTTGCTTCTTAAGGTTACCATACACGGTTCGATATTTCCAATTGATCGACCAATAATTTTATCCACTTACATCAATTGAACGGGAATCGATTCCTTGCCACCTGGTACAAGCGACTAAAAGGGATCCATATTTTATAAAAGAGGATCAGAAATGTTCAGTTCATCAAGGGGCCAACCAACATCCCAATACAAACATCTCTTCAGGCCTAGAGGTCCTGGACCGTAAGAAAGTGGGCCTAAGCCCTATTCCTAGGTACAGGGGCCCCAGGCCGGCCAAATTCCCTTACCAAAGGTATGGGACTAGGGGACTTTAACGGTTAGCTCCGGATGTAAAACCAGCAAAGGTAAGTGTGTGTAGATGACAATATATCAACAGCTAGCAGGTATTAAAGCACATAGGCATAAATGATCAACAAGGAAAGAGAAAACAAAGTAAGCACACTGGGTGAGTCCTTTTCAAAAGTATATATTCGGCATCAGGAGCAACTGTCCTTGTCACTCAATGATGGGGCATGGATGGGCACCGGATGGAGTTCATATGCATAGCATGTGGGGAGACCTCGACATATGTTTCGGAAAACCAATTCCTTCTTCAGGAGGTCAACCTAGTTGTTAAAGAGTGCCCCACATACTGGTCAAATGGATGCCTATCGGCAAATCCAGTGCACCGTCCCACCCAGGGAGGAGTAGCCGGGGAATGAGGAGGAACGGAGGGCCACCCCCATGGGCCGCTGGAGAATCTTAGGTCAAGGTATGTGAGAAAAACTGATGGTACCCAATGCAAGATAAGCGTTCTGTGAGTAGATAGGTAAGGAGGTGGCTCTCCTTGCGCTCCCAGGTGCCCAGCAGCTGAAAAGCTAAAAGGGATCCATAGCAAACAGAAAATCGACGAGCAGGGACTTATTGGTATTTTTTCTAGGTATTTTGATTGATTTGTATTTGATTGTACTATTGCAAATCCACTTCAAAATCGGGAAAGGTTGCGATCGGTTCGGAATCAGTCAAACTGTGTGGTGGTACCATTGATTAAGTTTAAATTGCACACGGCGCTCAAATTGACGTTCAAAATTTTTTAGATGAATCTATGGGTTATTTCTTCAAGAAGCTAGTTCTAAACTAGAGTTTCCACCAAAACTGGCACAGTTACATTTATTTGACCTAGTTAAAATAGTATGATTAATGCTTTGACCGGGTTCACATCTAAATCCAGTTGTTTTATTGTCCATGCACTGGATATAAGATAATATAGGCCAAAAGTCTGAGTTCCACCTCTCCATACAACATTTTTAAAACAATTCAGTACTGGTAATCAAATCACATAACACGGTTATCCCACCCTCACTCCATCCCCCTTCCCATCTCCAGCATGGATGTAAGGACTAAAAGCGACATTGCCTACATGCCTCCCTTCATAGATGAACCCATAACAAGTGATGAGTTTGCCGATGTGGAGCATCCTCTCAGACTCGCCAGGGACAGGAGAGTAACCCCAAGTGTACCTAAGGGTGAGTTTGTAAAACAACCTTACACCAAGCTAGACTCCGGGTAAACTCTAGAGAGGTTTATGAAGCTGAATGTTTTGGCAAAATTTTTAATGCCCGTGTTCCTGCAACCACTACTGTTTTGACATGTTTTGGCAAACACATTTGAGGTTTAGCCTAAATGCGCATTGGGCAAGGCATGTTAAAATATGTCAAAAAAGTGCACATTATATCCAATGGGCCTGTTTACAATAAAATAATTGAAAATGCATGTCAACAAACTTTGCTGCAGATTGGCGTGAACAAAGCCTTACATATTTTAAACATATGGACCATATGAACATGTGCAACTATATATTTGGCTCGTTGACAGAGATCCTAAAGTGTTAAAGTGGTTTTAACTGACTGCTAGCATTGTATAATTGTGTTTTCCCTCTGTGATTCCCTGCTGTGGTTAGTGAATGTTACTCACTTGCTAACCAGTTCACTGCATCACAGACAGATGATGAGCTGACAGGTAGCACTTAGCAAACATTTCTATTTTGCAGAGGTGAATTTTGCTAAGTGATGTTGTTTTTTTGCATCTTTTTTCATAAACAAGAGACTAACTATAAAGATTTAAGACTGAACGCACCCTTACAGTCTGTCCCCTAACCCAATGCAAAGGGTTACTTACTTATTGTGCTTTGGGGAGCAGTCTTTCCATACATTTTATTCTTGGCTGGCGTAGCATTGACATAAACCCATACAATTCAGGTCCAGCAGTTGTGAGAACATCAGGATGCAAATATTTTCGAGAGTTGAGCAGTGAAGAACATGACCTGTGCAAAACTCAGACTGCTTGAAGGGTCAAGAGAATAGCAAAATAACAGAAACAGAACAAAGAATTGGAATAGACAGCCATTGGGATGGAGGTAGGATTGTGTACCCTAAATGTACCCAAAATGGACCCTATATTAGCTAAACCTCCCCCTAACTAGACCTTAATCCAACCCTTATATCCAACCCCAATAAGACAAACCCAATCCCTTTGAACCTTCCCTTTATTGCCAATCCTCCTCGGTCAATCACCCCAATTTCTTTTAGGTCGACCTTAAGGTGTAACAGACATTCATAGTTTGCAATTGGTAGGGGAACTTATTGCAGTGTAAAATATTTTTTTCAGCTTTAATTTACTGAACAGGCAAAAAAGGCATTCAAATAAGCCTTCACTAACATAACGTATAGCTGCAGGAACTGTGGATAAATTAAACTGCAAAATTCATCGTTCATTGTATTAACCTCTCATTTCTTATTTTCTAATATAAAGAAAAAGCAGGTACTGGAGGCTGGTAGAAGCTGATTAAACCCAACTACACAGTAAAGATACAAAGTCAAAGTAAGGGCTTGTGTCCACCTGTCCCATTTTTTTCAGTGTGAGCCATTGCATGATTTCGGCTACACTAGGTGTTCACACAATGTGGAAAAAACACATCCAAAAGCAACCTCAGGTTGGGCATCATGTACGCCGACACGTCCATGATACCAGATGGACACATAACCTAAAGCTTGCCATACACCTTTAGATTTCTCTGTCGGATATCGCTTAAGGCCCCCATACACGGGTCGGATTCCGGCCGGATTCCGGGCCGATCGATTCCGGGCGCGTGCACGCGAAACGATCGTGCCGGAATCGTGTGCAGTCCACCTTGTCCGATCGATCACGTCCGATCGTTCAGAGGCCCAGAATCAGATCAACATGTTGGTCTTTTTGATCCGATTCTGCACACATCAGGGGGAGTTGCCATTTGTGAGGTGGACAATCGGACACGGAATCGTCCCGGAATCCGTTGGACAAGGTGGTATGCAGCGATCGGATTCTCTTAATTGGCCGATCGATCACACCTGCGATTCCCGCCAGAATCGCCGGAATCTATCGGATAGGTGATCGAGCGGCCATGGAATCCGACTGTGTATGGCTGGCTTTAGATAGATGGTAGATCCAAGGGATATCTGACAGAGAGATCTAAAGGTGTATGGTCAGCTTTAGGTTGCCACATAAACATGTGTCCTCTTTGGTAGTGATGAGCGGCATAGGCAATATTCAAATTTGCTATATATTTTGCAAATAAATCAACTAATATTTGATTATCGTAAATACAAAATTCACCCGTATGGCCATGCATTGCGATGACATAATCGCAATGTGATAATATAATTGAGTCCCATGTGGTATTTATTATGGCATTGCATGCCTATAAGCTTGCCTATATAATATTACAAATATTCAAATTGCGAAATTCACGAATTCTCAAATAGCTGATATTCTGCAAAAATATTCGCAATTCAAATATTCAAGCTTAACACTACTGCTTAGTAGATTTGCCTTCACATTATGGAGACTGTATATCTGTAGATTTCTTATTCTGTCTGGATGATAATCATAAATAGCAAGAGTAAACCTTTAAACCAAAGAAATGTAATATTTAACGTTGGTGGACAGTTTTAAAAATATTTCTAATATTTCTTTCTTAATATAAATAAGGCTACACGTATGTTCAGGACCTGGCAGGAATCTCTACCATGCAGAGGCAATGCCTAAACCAGCAGGACTGCATATTGGAGATCTTTCACACTACAAGAGGCACACTGTGGTTCCAGTAGTGTGTGTGTTCATGTGTGCTGGGTTTGCACACCTATTTGTTTAAATTGGCAACAACCCCCAGCTGGATATTTATTTTAAAGCAGAGCAGCACATGGTAAGTCTGAAGATCCAAACCCATACTGACTATAGTAGACGGAACCCCCCCCCCCCCCCCCCCCCCTGTTGTTTACTAGACACATTTATTTTTGGTGGATAGTTTTGTGTTATATAAAGACAGAGTAAAGGTAAAACTGTAAATTTACTAGCACGGTGATTTCTGGTTTTGATGTGCAGTAGACTCTTTCATCAGCAGCTCTGTATTCATCTGCTTCTTGCATTCATCTGGGTAAGTCAGGCAGCTCCTGGGATAATGGAAGTGTTCCAAGGCAGTGGAGCTGCAGAGAGCAGATGTGGCTGCAATCATAACGCAGGCAGAGCCACCAAAAGGTGATTTCTTTTACATGGGATATATTGTTTCTCTCCTCTGAGGGTCACAATGAGCATTTGGTCTAATCATTTCTTTTTGATAGCAGGCCAACAGTGCTTTTTGCAGGCTGGTGAAATGGTCAGAGTGTCAGGCAAAATTAGGCAAAGCAGCGAAGAGACGGCCCATTGGGTCTCATCTATCTCCTCCTGGAGGAAGCAGTTACCTGTGAAAATGTCGATTCTGCTTAAATGAGCCCATCTGTCTGCTTCCCCACTGTCCTTTCTATTGCTACTTTGTGAATGAACACCTCCCTCCCATCGCTGTGCTAAGAGAACAAAATGAGAAAATAAAAGAGGGTTGCACAGCTGTAACGGCAATAGAGATGCACTTGCTGCATACTAGAAGGTCCTCTACCTTAGAATAAATATGAATATTGATGTTAGGATACAAAGGGCTATGCTACTGATTGTCTTCCCCTATCATTTTTACTAGTAGCATGTCTGTGTTGCCAAGGTTTCTTAACTGTTGTCTGCTTTTCAAGGTATTTTTATGATCACTATCATCACAACACAGCAATTGTTGGGGGGTGGTGGCGGCTTTAGATAGCTGGCACAGAAAAATAAGAAAACATGGCAATCTCCTAGCTCATGTCACTTCATAGTGGAAAAGAGGGTGTAAAAAAAAAGGTCTGGCTTGCTTTGAGTTATGTTTCTATAATTCAGCTACTCAAAGATCTAGTCCTTGGAAAATCTTTTAGTTAGGAACACCTGACCAACCATGAGTAGAAATGATTTTCCACTTTTGAGGGGGGAAAAAAATCCCTCTTTATCAACATGTCGCATTGATCCCTAGAGGCACATTTGCCAGTGTGACATTCTAAATGTAAATGTCACAAATTGCAATGAGTTCAGCAAAATGTAGGTTTGTCTTTGCAATCTGCCCACTGACGAGCCAAACACTAAGCTTAGCCGGTGAAGGCAAAAGGTCATGGACCTGTGTCACCAGCCACCAGCCAAGCTTGAGTTCCAGGAGGTGAAGAACCTTTAAGAGGGAAGATCTACCCCCAGGTGGAAGTAGCTGCATGTGTCAACCGCGGGTGGCCAGAAAAGCATGCACCTCTGTATACAACTGTATATAGAGGTGTGCCCTATATTCTGCAAAATATGGTAATCTAATCAAGTTTGTTTTCTGACTTGAAAAAGGAAGAATGCTCTTGCTGTTGATATGCAATGGATATTGCATGGTTTTTGAGGTAAACAGCTATGCCTCACAGAGAAACAGAGGCAACATTTATGATTGAAGCAAAAGGGGATGGGTGGGAGCCAATCAGTCATGGTTCATCTAAATCAACAATTAAAAGCACACTAAAGCACTAGTGATGGTCATTTTTTTTTTATTCGACCATTGCGATCATTTTGAGTTAATTGCAAATCCCCAGAGTATGGTATCATCACCAAACTTGCTGAAGATGGATAGAGGTGTTGGGGGGTATACTACAAAAAAATATAGCTCTAACACAAATAGTTTTTGCATCAATTAAATAAAGTCAAAATTTTAAAAGTCTAAATTTTGACTTTGAACTTAATTTATGCAAAACTTTTTTTCCCCAATGTTCCCACAGCCTATCTCAACATCGCCAGCAATTTTTGTGATGATGTTCAGGGGCTTTGCAATCAGCTAGTCGAAAAATTCGACCATTTCTAGAAAGCCACACTGTCATACAGGGTCAGTTAAAGAGAGTGAGGGAGGAGTGGGTTTGAGATGACTATTGCTCTATCAAAGATTTTAAGTTGACCAGTAAAAGTCATAGGTTTCCCAATTAAACATGGTACAATACCCTGCTAAGATAAATTGTTATATAGTTTGATATAAGAGAAATAGAGAGAACAATTTTCCTTTAAGTAGTCAATACTGCCATTTAAAACCCATCCTTGCGTGTAAAAAATTTCATTATGTTTACAGTATAGTTTTTGATTGTTTAGCATTGCAGCATTCATTATTTATAATGACAATGTTAGCTTTACTTCTAGCTTGGTTTTATCGTTATTAATATGATTACTGTCAGAATTATGTCAGTGTTGGCAGCCTCTGCCACTGTAGAATTTACCCAGGATACTGCACTACACATCAGATACATAAAACCAGACTACTGAATTAGGGAGGAAATGTTAGAATTACTGTTGTGATAATAGCCCTTCATATTTTTAGACTCATCATCCTTTATGGTTCCCTATAAACACTTCATAAAGTGGTTAACTGGTTTCAGGAGATAAAGAGCCAGGGAACTTTGCTGCCTATCTAGGAAATGCTGTACACAATGGCCTCTGATCTGCTGTACAGCACACCGAAGGGTTAACCTGGAATGTTCACTTACCGATTATGTGCATAATTTCATATGTGCGTGGCCTTTGAAGTCAAACCACTCCCATTTTGGTAAGAAAATGCAATTTAAATATATCTGTTCAGTGAGTGCCTGCAGCTACTCAATGAAATGTTCTGACGTTTGTCCAATAATTCCGTAGACTGTGCTAATATAGCTTACATGAGCGCGTTTCTATTAATTTTATATGGTTAGGTAAGAAAAAACCCAATTACTCACAGTTAGGACAGACTTACCAAAAAAATCTAAATACATGTCAAGATCCAAATGTACTATTAAATTACTTGCCGCTTACCATCAAGATGGGGAAACAAATTGGTCACAACCACTGTAAATGAAATGTTATATGTTATAAACACATTATTGTAGACCAGCATTCTCATAGAGGAGGTCATACGCCAGTAGCTGTTCAGTGGGTAACATGTTAGATTTGATAACATCAAGTCCATTGAATATCTACAGTTGTGTTCAAAATTATTCAATCCCCAATGCTGTAAATGGTTTTAGGGAATTCAGTAATGTTATGTTATATTTGTTTGACTTACAAGAGCCTCTTTGATTTAATTGTAAACAAGATGACTGAAATGATCAAAATCAATGTCAAAATGGCCAAAACACTCAATTTCAGTGGGGGTTCAATAATTTTGAACACAACTGTATATGAAACTAGAGCATTCTCTATCAATAAGTATATTGATTAAACAACTTGAATGAAAGGTCCAACAAATGTTTAAAATCTCTGCATCAGAAATATGCTCACTCATTGCTCAGACTGTCCATGAGTGTATACAGAAATGAACAATGAAGGACACTGTTCTGGCTGATCAATTCTCTCACCTTTTTCAATCTTCCTTGACACTTGTACATACCTTTGTCAGGACTACAGGTGGGGTACTAATGAGAACAAATGTAGGGTTCGAGCAAGAAAGATGATGGCTACCTTTTATGATGGGGGGATTTCGGTTACACTGATTATTAAGAGAGATGATAACTACACATGTTGGGGAAGGGGGTGACACTGCGACATTTACTGCATACTTGTTATGGTACACCAAAACTAAATCTTTGTGGTTTACTATTTTCTCTATGTTCCACTGCTGTATAATGTATGCCTGGTTTATTATGAACAATGGACATCAGTGCTCATGATTACCCACTGTCTTGGGAAAAGGTTTTCTCTTCCACTTATGCTAGCTATAATTATCAACAGTTGAGCTTGTCTGTCATTTTTACATATGATGACCCTAAACACTTTTCAGATATTATGTGATTAATTACAGCACAAGCCATTCCGAACCATCACGGGGCCTTCGTATTGCTTATGTTTGATCTTCCCTTTCACCCCAATTATTCCCTTTATTTCCTTTACCTGAGAATATGGTAATGTAAATCGTTTTAATACTTCAAACTCATTTGCAATATCTAATACTGAAAAGTATAATTCAAATATCCATTCTAAGCTTAAATGGCAAATTGGCTCTCAAGTACATTAGTCATTCTCTTGGGTCAGGAACTAAAAAACAAGTGCCCATCAAACATTGAATCATCATGGTTCATCGGCTTTTCATAAGTATTGTGTACTGCCATCCTGTGACAGTTACATTTCTTTTTTTGAATTGAAATTAAGGCAAACCAATGCTGTGAATAAAGTACCAAATGTGTTTTAAGGGTTCCAAACGGTTAGGTATAAATATAGGTATAAATATGAATATTGTAGGCTGACAGCAGCCTGGGTAACAATAGTGTAAGTCTATGTTCCCACATGTGCGACCGTCCGCTGCGCAATTCTAATCTCGCCCATGTAATTGAATAGGGCTCTTCCGTGGCGCAACCTAAAAACTCAGCTAACCACATTTTTGATCACCATGGTCATGGTCGCTTGCGGCCGATCCCCACTGCCGGCAGCCATAGGCGTGAATAGCAGTGGTTAGAAACCACGTCTTAATTTTTGAGAAGCGTTTTTTAACTGCCGCCATTCAATTGTGTGGCGGGCGGCCGCACATGTGGGAACATAGCCTCAATGTAACCTCAGTGACCACTTGCGATACTGTAGTAAATAATAAACCCACACAATGCTAGCAGCTGGGTATCACTTAAAAACTCTCAGATGGATAGAGGAAACTTTTGGTATGTATATTTTTATAGCATTGGGGAGCATTTTTCCACCATTTGTTTAAATTAATATATATATATATACCGTATATGCCGGCGTATAAGACGACTGGGCGTATAAGACGACCCCCCAACTTTTACAGTTAAAATATAGAGTTTGTTATATACTCGCCGTATAAGACTACCCCCTCTTCCAACGCTCACCAAATGAAAAAATTTATGTAGGCAAGTTAAATGTTGCATATAGGAATATATCACTGGCCATGAAAAATCATTGGTGGCTGGAATTTAGCTGAAATGTAACTTATAAGTATTATAGCTAGAGTGGTGAAACTCGGGGTGTAAGTAGTAGTAGGTGAGAATTACTGACCCTGAAAGTTTCATCATTATACTAGAAATGGTTTTCCTGCTATGAATGTTCAGTTCAGTTCAGAAAGTTACAAAAGAGCTACAGCGTGTGTTCTCCGTGAATAGCATCATGTAGCCATGGTAACACTCCCCTGCTAGTTCTACATGCTACATTGTATCATTAGTCAGCGCTGGCAACTTCAGGCAGCAAACCGGATCGCACAGATACAGTAAGGCTCCCAGAGATGGTCCCCTGCACCCCCCCAGCCTGCGGCACCCGGCGTATAAGACGACTCCCGACTTTGGGGAGGATTTTAAGGTGCTGAAAAGTCGTCTTATACGCCGGCATATACGGTATATATATATAAAAATTTTTAAATATATACATACACACACACTAGTCCTATTTGACAAACATCTCAACAGATTAGCTGGACTCTACACCCAGACAGAGCCACCCATCACTTGTCATATCAATAGGTTCTAGTATTTCAAGCTACCAGAGCAAAGGTAATTGAAATCCATAATGACCTCCATAAAAAACAAATAAAAAATAGAAAGTTAGATGAACAGCGGGTCCGAAAGTAATTCAGGCCAGCAGTCCATCTGGTTTTTCTCTTTGCCTATGGGGCAAAGACAAGAGGACTTTCAGAGAGGCCACCCCGGCTCTTCAAATTTACCCCAGTTGGGGATTTAAAATAGCAAAAGAGGTGAAAAGCAAGAAACGTAGGTCTTAGGTAAGTAGACAAAGGAGCATCAATAATGTCATGCCAAAATGTCAATCAATGAAAAAAAGTCCATATAATCATTAAAATCTTGGAATCTTTCATTTTCATTCTGAACGGTGTATTGGGCGATCCGGATGTCAATTGATCCACTGAGTAAGCTGAATTTATCAAATATCCATTCAAATAAATGAAGGGCATCTCCACCACCTCGACGCGCGTTTCTAAAGGATTTTCGTCAGGAGGCGTGGTTAAGTCCGGTTGGTGACAATTTGGATATTGGCTCAGCTCGCCCAAAGAAGAAGAAGGAGGCAGGAGGAACAGGGGGCCACTGCCAAAGACAGCCTGGGTAAACCTGTATGTTAAAAAGGTAGTCTTAGTAGATTAGGTAGCCTATGGATATCAGGCAACAGGGTGAAGAGGTAGTGATGTCAGCTTCCCAGGTTTCCTCCGTGCATGAAAACTCCATAAAAAAACTAGCTTATGTTGCAATAAATAAGGAATATCTATTTTATTTTTTGTATTTTGGCTTTGATATTTAAGCTGAAGTTTTATGGTTTGTAAAGAATTGTTTATACATATTTATTTTCACATAGGATAATCTTGGTAGTCGTCTGTTTCACACATATGCACCTAGTGCAATATCATTAGTAATTAGGCAGCCTAGGCATTTCAGCAGTCCAAGCGTGAACACATAAATATGTGAAGTCATCAAAGACTTGACCATATTGGACAAGCTCCCTTCCTCCAACAGGAAATCCAAACACACATTGATTTTGTCTTGCATTTTCTAGGCGCCCATTTATATTACTGACACCCGTAACAAACCTGTTTAGGACCTCACTGGCATCTGTCTTTGTTATAATATAGCTTATAATGTGAGTGTCCATGGCAGGCTGCTTCCGATTAGGCCACTAATAAGTTTGTGTCATAATGTTTTGTTTCCGACATAATCGACTGCACTCCTGTTCTTCTTGCTTTACATTTTAATCTCATCTGAAACTGTTATCCTACCAGGAAGAACACAGTATTTAATGTATCAATGTCAAGGAATTAAGACTTAATTAAAATGTGCATATTTTCTCCAGCCAAGGCAGTTACTAACTCTGGTAAATATTTTTGTGCTCTATTGCTGTCAAGATGGGTAAACAAGAAGAAAAAAAATAAAATAAACAAACTACGAAGGTCATCATTCGATTTTGTATAGAATACCAAATACTCTGCACATAATAAAAATATCTTCATTCTGCTATATCTTACTGGTGCTTTTATATGGGGCATTTTCATTAGGGTCTAGATGTATGAAACTTTTATAACAGTGGTGGCCAACTGAGTTTATATGGAGGGCCACAAGTGCGGCCCACTGGATAACTAAAGGGCCGCACATAACATTTTTAACGTATACTGACTTGTAGAAGCATTTTTAATGAGAAATTACAGCAGGCAGAGCTAGAAGATATTATTTTCAGTGTTTTAAAATAAAAGAAACCTTGTTTTAAATTATACTTCAAGCATTAGGGAAGATTGCAGTATGGTAATGCCCATTTTGTGCCATATACCATACATTTCTTGCCAAATCATCATAGGTTATGTGCCTCATAGATATCATCAAAGCCACTGATGATATCTATGGGGCACATAACCTTTGCTTCAAAGGTTATGTGCCGCAATATATATTATACAATTATCCCTTGTTCATTGGTGGAATAGTAGGAGCATAGGCACTCACCAGTCTGCGCTGATCCCCCCGTCAACACTAGATAAGAGGAGAAGCGAGGGACTTACTCAGGCACCATCTGGGTCTTTGTTTGGCTTTTACATACACCTGTGACGTAAGTGTATCGCCTCTCTTCCTTTTTCCACTCTCATAAATTCCTGGCGAGGACCTGTCAGTGGGGGAGCGGTTGACAGGTGAGTTCCTATGCAATAACAGTTTTGGGGGCCGCAAGTGGAAGACTGAGGGGGCCACCATTAAACACTCAAAGGGCCACAAGTTGGGCACCTGGGTTTTATA
The DNA here is from genome assembly GCA_036250615.1 of Ptychadena robeensis. NCBI lineage: Eukaryota > Metazoa > Chordata > Amphibia > Anura > Ptychadenidae > Ptychadena > Ptychadena robeensis. Next base: position 36,363,342 of record CM070039.1, on the reverse strand, counting down.
ATGAGTCAATAATAGCTGCTTAACCTCTTTAGTTCTAATTGACTATTTTACTTACCTCCCTTCCTTCCCTATTCTTTCCTTAAGAGAGATAATGACCAAAAATGTATGGAATTGTTTTCTGTCATACGTGATTATGCTGTTAAACTGTTCTCACAAGCTGAGAAATTGAGGCCATTGGTGAATACATAGCTGTCAATTTTGAAAAAAAGAAATGGGGGACATACAGGAAGTGACATCACTTTTGGTATACTGATCGTGGTCACTGACGTCACTTTTGGTGCCAGGCCTATTCCTCGGCTGATCTAGCAGGCAGAGGGTGTTACTCTCCATGCTAATGTCCCACCCTGCTTGTGCTGATAATGTACGGGGTGGGACATTCGCAGGGAGAGAAAAACCCTCTCCCTGCTTGATCAGCGCCATTTCAAAAATCCGGAAAAAATCCGAGATTTCTTGAAATAACAAAATTTTACTTTCCCAGCCAAAACGGGAAGATTGACAGGTCTGGGTCAAAAATCTAGTATATTTTGTATAGTGAACAGGTAGGACTGAGGACTAGCTGATTGACCTGTACAACACCCACTTGTTAATGGTATGAGGTAAAAGGCACTATGGTGCTACCTGCTTGTCCTCCACTATTGGTAGAACACTGGCCCATTGTGCACTTGAAAGTTGTCTACAATGATCATTTGCGAATATCTAGTGTGTGTACAAGTGTGGGGATCAAAGGTTTAGAGAACAGACAGGAGTGAGGACTTAAGGCCTCCATATACTTTACCTTCATACACTTTACATTACTATTTCTGTAAATTAACTTTTGTTCTACCAAAACTATGTAATATGAGGATCTTTTTAAACCTTCCAATCACTATGTTTTACATTAGGGAGGCGGCTATACTACATAGTTGGATCTAAAGGAAATTGTATGGAGTGATCTAAAGGTGTATTGGGGGGCTTAACTTGGCTGACCTATACAATACTGTTTTTATAGTATGAGGAAAAGGCAATACGGTGCCATCTGCTTGTCCTGCACCACCTGTAGAACACTGGACCATTCCCGTATTTGGGTAGTTATAAAAGGAGATTGTAGAAATTTATAGTATAGTAACTTAACAATGTTATAGCATCTTAACAATGTTGTTTTGTATGAGCTTCTAAATGTTTGTAGTATTTGTGTGTTTATAAATATATATACAGTATATCATGCAGCAGTACAGCAAATGAAGGGCCTTGGCTTAATGTTTACGAATTACATGTCTACTATAATGGCTGTAGCATGGGACCCCAAGGTAACCTCAAAGCTTCTGCCTGCATATTTAGTGGATTACAATAGTACCGCTCACCCCAGTTGGTTGCACTGTCTCCTTTTAAATGAATAGACTGAATGGGGGACAAGCCTAATTAGCATCAAATGACAAGAAATGTCATTTCATTCCATTGTGTACGTCCTGCAGGGTTCACCCACACACAGATCTCATGTAATTATCCAAGGACATTTCCAACATAGTCATACTGTGCATTCATAAACTATACACGTATTGATGGATTACAGTAATGTATTGTTCAATAATCACATGGATTGTACATCTACAAACATTTCTTTTAAATTATATGTATGGTAAGATCACCTTGGCTCTTCAGATCTATACTATTCATTGATCCACAGTAAACAAGCAAAGCAGAGATATTGTATATATGGCTCACTAAGTGTGGTCATTATTTCTGATTAGAGGAAAAGGAGATTTTCTAACTGGCTTTAGTATTATCCTTTATTGTTTATTGCACCCATGTGCCTATTCTTGCTAGTGGTGTTTCAGTCACTGTCTCTAATTATTTTTGCGCTGAACCATTGGATAAAGTTTCATTGTAATTGAATGTGATTATTTTTACTTCAAGAGAGATGCTATACTATTCTAGAACCCTGCTTGTTTCTTAGCTATAAAATCTTTTCTTAGGACTCATTATTCTATCATTTGAATTCAGATTTTTTTATGTTAATGATATCTACTCTGACTTTTAAAGCACACCTAAACTCACCTAATTACCGTATTTTTCGGACTAAAAGACGCACCCAGTTTTTAGAGCAGAAAACCAGAAAAAAAAATATTTATTACGTTTTCACATCAATTGGGTAAATGCAATGGATATAATGAATGCAATATTTAATTCTGCCAGTAGATGTCACTAGCAGCAGTACACACACATGACGTCACCCCTTCACTGTTCAGATCATCAGATGCCATCTATCTTTATCTTCATTGCTTATGCCAGCAGGGCTTTGGGCTCTGTTGGCATAAGCAAATATACGTTCAGATGGGAGATCCAGACACCGGCCGGCATCTCTCATCTTGACAGCTACTCCAGCTCCCCGGCTTATCTCCTTGCCGGGAGAGCTGGCGGAAAGCCAAGGCGCGGCCAAGTGGGGTCGAGCATTCGAAGCATAAGACGCAGACACCCCCCCCCCATTTTGGGGTGAAAAAGCACGTCTTATAGTCTTGTAATTTGGTAAATTTGGTAACTTTATTTCCATCACTGGCGCAAACACCATTTTACAGATGGTCTGTCAAAGAAAGCTGACATCCTTACCTGTATTGATTTTATCCAGAATATCGCTCCTTCCCTGTTCTCAGAAAACGTCAGCTTCACACACATACCGTCAGGAAGTACAAGTCATGTCATCACACGCCCTTTACAATTCTATGAAGATACGTTTTTCACAGTGAAAACTAATATGTATATATTTGGGCTTCTGCAGTAATTAATCCCCTAAGACTGGATTGTGGAGCATTTCTACTCCATTGTGACAATTGAGAGGTAAGTATTTTTTTGTTTTTGAACTTGTGTGTTACATGTATAGATTATTAAAAATAACAGCTTGTCTATTATATATCGTTACTGTAATCTGTTTTTGGTAATTGCACCTTCTTTCTTAACCCCCTGGGACTAGCTCTGTTCATCCGGAGTTTCATTTTCAAACTGGAATCGCATCAACCTGGCATACGCTGGAAAGCTGCGGCAATTCTCTATTTAGCTGCAGCATTTCTGGGGTTCTGGTGGGGGAGAGCTGTGCCATAGACCTCCATGTTAATGGAGGGGCATCGGTTTCCCAGCACACATCCACGTCCACGATGTGGACAGGGGGAGGGGGCGATAAATTCAAAGTACATTGTACTCTGCTGCTTCTGCCCATACTGCACCCTAGGGGTGATCAAAGGTTTACATACCCTGGTGATTTGGCCTGGTAGCATGCACAAAGTTTAAAAGAAAAGGACGAGAATGTCTATTACAGGTAACCATCTTCTGTGATCTGTTTCTGGACACCTGATTATTGGACAGATTATTGCATCTTTGATCCAGTGCTGCACTGATTTTTTTTTTTTTTGTAAATCATGGGGAAAGCAAAATAATTGTCAAAGGATCTGTGAGGAAAGGTAGTTGAACTATAAAACTGAAAGGGATATAACACAAGTAGAGGGTACAGAACACAAAATAGAATACTAGCTAACTAGCTAACTTCTTAATAATTTTGTATACTAATTTAAAAAAAAATATTTTGCCAATATCAGAACATGCTTAATCAATGGGCAAAAGTTGCTGCTTCCCAAAGTTCCAGGGCAGTTACTAACATACACAGCTGCAGTGTAATCAATTTTATCATTGATAGGTGGTCATTATGGGAAGCATCACCAAGCCAGTTGGGTTGTCCTTGCTTTTCACCTTAGCCATAGGCTTATTTCAGAGCTTGGTTTTAAGTTTTGCTTCAAAGAATATTTTCTGCATATATATAGATATCTAAACCTGTGTTGGTTCTGTTATCTCTGCCTGCCAGGATACCAGTCCGTAGTGCCATATATCTTGGACTAGGGTCAACCCGTGTCTGAAGTTACCATGATCTGTTAGAGAGAGAGTCACTAGTTATCCTGATTACCAATGCCCATAATGTGAAAAAACGTAAGGAATCCTCTTTATATTATAGAATACCCTCATGTCTCCCCTCATAATACTACAACGAACCTTGTGCTTAAAAAGCAGAGGGGGGGGGGCAGCATGCTTGGCAATCTGTAACATCTGCTCATGCTGACTTTTCTGATATAATACATATGACAAATCCATAAAAACCGCCCCCCCTCTCTCTCATCAGTGTTATATAAAATGTGGATGGTTCCATACTTTCTTTCTTAGCACAATGTATTCATCCAAGCAAATTGATAATATGAACCAAAAGAATGTCCTTTGAATGGATGTTATAGGATAAAAGAAAGTCTGAAAAATTGTCACTGTCGTTCTTTCATATAGGATACAATATTTTGTTGCTCCATAGAATCTTTGTCCTAGCTCAGGTATTGCAGCTCATAGCTCTAAGCAGCCACTCATGAATTAAGAGCATAAATTCAGCGACCAGCATCCCTTATTCTCCTGCTTAAATATTTAAAGCTTTTCAATGCTAATCTTTTTCATCGCGCACATTCTCTGTGAGCATATTATACAGAAGAGACTCGTAGAATGGGACCAGAATTCAGAATTACGGTGTTGACACATCTCCATTCTCACATCTGAGCAGAGCGACGTCTTTACATCATGTCTAGGTCCAGAGTTTTACAGTTACAGTCTTAAAGAGAAAATTCCAAAGACAATCAACTTGTATTTGTTGCATTTTTTAAGGTTACATTGGCAGAAAATGTTTAAAATTTAATGTGCAACCGTGACCTATTCTTTTAGCATTCTTCTAGAAAAGAGTATCGGCACTTGACTACAGCTCTTTATGTAGTGACAATAGCACTGTGTTATCTGGGAAAACATCAAAGATTTTAAGCAATGCAATGTTGGCATTGTGTAAACGAGGCTATACACCGAGGAATTGGATTCTTCTGAAATCAGTGATCAAACCCACAGGCAAGTCTGTGTTCAACCTCTATCTACATCCGCTATTTACTGTACACTAGTCCACCTAATTACAGTTTATACAGCAATGAATGGTCATCTCTATCTATCTATGTTCACAAATGTTATATCAAATGCAAAATTCCAACCTTGATATCATTAGTGACACAGACACAGAACTAGAACATTGGTTCTTTGAAGTAGTTTGTGGGCAAATTGCCATATGTTCATGATCTTCCATTTGGGATACCTTTGCATTATGTATACTATTTTATGTAATAATTTTTGGGATGGTTGACATTATACTCCACAGTATATAAATGCCTTATGCACATTTTTGTAAATATCTTCTTCGCTCTGCCCCACATTCAACAGCACTGTTGTCAGCCTACTCCATGTACCACTTTAGTTGGTCTTTATGGACTTATTTTTTCTGCCCAATGGAGGGACACACAGGTCAGTCTGACTTCACTCATATCACCAGTGAAGTCAGTGGTTTAATAGGCAAATGGGCAATCCTCCAAAAACAACCTAAATTAAGAAACTAATTATACTGAGGAAGTGACCTAGGAGTCATGAAACACGCCGATTATTTATTTTAATTTGCTGATTCTTGTGAACAAAATATTTTTATAACACAAGCACCTCTCATAACCCTTTTTTGGTGTGGGGAGGGACTGACATAACTTGGTTTAGTATTGTTAGTGTGCAGTAGTAGTATGTATGTATGTATGTATGTATGTATGTATGGGTGTGTATTAATGAGCTAGTTGTTTTTGGGGGGATTTTTATTTAATTCTTTAAAAGCTCAGACGCTCCCTGAACCACTCTTTCACAATTTGAACCCAATGAATCCTGGCATTGTTATCTTGGAATATGCCCATACCATAAGGGAAGAAAAAATCCATTGATGAAATAACCTGGTCATTCAGTATAGTCAGGTAGTCAGCTTCTGCGTCATTCTTGGAGCACGCAGTGTTGCTGAACCTAGACCTGTATCCATTTGCTTGGTTTAATCCAGGTGGCAACTTTTTTTTGGCCATGCGGTATATATATATATATGGCAGGTTGGTGCAAAAATGCTTTCAGAAGTTTAATATGTGACTTACTGCTTTTTTCATTATTAGAGAAACACATTAAGATTGAGACATCTGGTATATATTTTGTAAGATACGTAGAATTGTCAATTTCTGAGGTTCTGATATTGGTGTCTCTCTCACTACCAGTCTTCCAAACAAAGTCGAGTGTCTGCACATTGAATAAAAATTCCAGATTTTATTGAAGAAAAATCGACATCCACAACATTGATAACAGACCAACACCCACACAGATCCCAACAAATAAGTATTGGCTAACGGGGAGAAACGTGTCGGGGAGGGAACCCCTGTGAGGGTGTTGGTCTGTGACACTCTACTCTTTATTTGGAAGGCTTTCAGGACACCACTGGGAGGTGGTTTATGAGTGATTCCAGCACTTGAATGAGATGTTCAGGTAATTTAGTAGTTAGGTAATTTCAGCCAGAGAGGGAGTCTGTGTGGCAGGATCATGGATGGGTGAGAGTGCGGGTCGATCCATTTTTTCTTGAATCGTTGTCTCTCTCACTACAACACTGACTTAAATAGGGTTTCAAGCTTCTGATATTTGTCAGGAAGCACAGTGATGTGGCACAGAAAACTAAATTTTTTCCATTCAGTTATATTTATACCTTTTTTACTGTGTTCAACAAAGTACAAACCATGTACAAGCAGGTTTGCTGTATCAATGGGATTCGTCTACCAGTATACCGATATGATGGCATATAATGAGCATGCGTTCAATATCATTGGACAATATCATTTGTAAACGTCAAAGAAAATGGACTTCATTATTTCCTGACCTGATTTAAACATTACTTAACCCAACCCCCCAAAATTCTTATTTACCAAGATCTAAAAGACTATGGTCCATTCATTTGTTTATATACATGGCCCCAAGATGACCTGGTTATGGCTGTGAGTGTTTTTAGGGACAAATCGATGACCTTCGTGCACAGCTCCAAGTGACCAGGGAAGAAGACTTGTGCCAATGATTGTAGAGCAGCAGGACCACAGGTTTTGGTTTATGGGATAGAAATCTGTGGAGGTGGAGTGTGGGTGAGCTAGCTAAGAAAGAAAGGTATGTTTCTTATAAGTTCACTTCTCATTGGGTCTATTGGTATTTGAGGAACCGTAAATAGAATAAAATTTTTCATTTTCATGAAATGTTCTTATCTGTGGTGATAAAATCATTTTTTATAACTTAAAGCATTGCTTTTTATGTGTTTTGTTGTTGTTTGTATTGTTTTGTTGTGCAGTGTATTTAAAAGTAAATAGTACTTAGAGAATTTTTCATTTTATTGCCGAGATGACAGCTGTCTATTGAATGTGTACATATTCTGCTCACACAGAATTCTAGCTCAGCCTAGTCATATAGACCGCTGCTTTTATAGCTACAAGGCTCAATGTAATAAATTTACACACCTTGTGTTGATATTTTGACATTAACTTTTAGCAATGAACTAATTTGTTCTATTTGGAAACAAAATTAAAGAAGACATAATACTCAAGAAAATGGCCTTCCTTTCCAACCCCGAAATACATTCTAGCATTGTATTTAATATTTACATTTTATTTAGAAAATACCATATTTTTTGGACTATGTAGAGCACCGGACCATAAGACGCACCCAGTTTTTAGAGAAGGGAAACCAGAAAAAAAAAAATTTGAAGTGTTTAAGTGAATTAGATCAATGCTTTGAATCAAATCAATGCAATACCAACTTTCTGCCACTAGATGTCACTAGCAGCAGTACTTTCACAACACACATCTTCTTCACTGATCCGGAGGAGGGGGGCCTCGGGTGGAACAGCTGCACTTCCTCTCCGTCTCTGGCTGTGTCAGTGGAAGCTGCAGAATGATTGCAGCTCCCACAGACACTGAGAGAGATCTAGATAGGATTTTATCTATCTCTCTCTTCATTGCTTGTACCAGCAGGGCTCTGTGCTCTGCTGGCATAAGCAGTAATACAGTTCAGATGTGAGATCCGGTGTTCTGTCGAAATCTGCTCCCCCTGTAGCACAAAATGACCAACAGGGGGAGCACATCTCATGATATTAGAGGGGGCGGGGGAACGATATCGACCTGGGACCTATCAAAAGCAGTGCCTGTGAACCCCCCAGTCACCATGCCCTCCATCGAGATCTGCTCCCCCTGTACCACAGAATGTCATGCAGGAAAGGTCGCATGAACTTCAGTATGGATGGTGCGACATAGGGGGTCCATATCTCTTGAAGTAATGCTGTTTGGCTGCACCCACCTTAAGCCACCTATTTCGTACCATTGATTCCTGAACAATTGATCACTGTGAATGCGCACGGTGATCAATTGTTCGGGAATTGATTGAAAAATGGACCTGAGTATGGGGACCTTAAATGACAGAGGTAGAGTTCACTTCTAGGCAGAGGATATTTTCCCAGGAGCCAGCAGTGATGTAGGTACAACTATATTTTAGGTTCTAGTACAAAATATTATTTTGTGTGTTGAGAAATAGTTTGCGGACCAAAGTTTGAACAGCATAACTGATGACTTGATAAAACCTTGTCCTCCATGTCAACAGATCTGCTTTATGAATTCGGCTGGTCCAGGCTTTCACAATCACCCCGGTGGGCATAAAGCATGTTGTCTGTGTTCCTGTTGAGAGTGATTCATTTTCAGTCTAACACTACTGACTGGCACAAATCACTGCTTAAAAACTCTTTTACTTTGGCAGCAACTTTACAAGCTTGATGTCAGCACCTAGTTCTGCTATGTTAAGCCTGTAATTGTCGTTACTAAGTAGGACAGCACCGTTTACCTCCTGATACACGATGTTCCTAGTTAGTGTCACATGCTGACAACTTGAAGTGTCTGATTTTCTGTGTTCTTCTTCAGAGAAACTACATTGCTGTGCTGTTTATATTTCCAGTATGTGATTCTCATTGTTGTGTTACAGCCTTCGAATAAATTACTTTTTTTTTTTTTTTAATCATCAACTCTTTTTATTCTTAACCATGTGAGTCTTTTACAGATTAGTAATGTCGCTGCATGAGCAATTAGTAAGCAGTTTGTGAGTTTTTGTTTCAGCTCTTTATCTGACATCAATAATTACACTGAGATCAAGGATGTCAGTATCTTTGCTTTTCAGTAGTGGCCGAGAGTACTATGAAAGTCTCACAGTAGCCTGATCTGGTTAGAAAGTATATATTTCTTACATGCTCCTGACAGTAAAGGTATATTGCAACTATTGTTTGCCAAACATTGGGCGCGGTTGTTCGCGAATAGGCTGCTCAAACTTCAGTCCGACGTCCGCCGCGAACTCCAGCGGTGTGTCAGTATCCCTCAATGTACTTGGTACTGTAATTCAGTTGCTAGTAGGTTAAATGCGATGTGTTCTACCATCGTTTATACAGTAGGTGTCTATGCTTATTTTCTGAAGAAAACACAATTTTCTATACTTGATTACATCAGGGTCATTAACCTGAAATTATACATCTGACTTCTAATCCAACAAAGAGCCTTGAAAGGTGGGGCTGGGTGAGCTGAAGTTCTAACTTTAGTGAAAAAGGGAAATCTGTATAACTTGTCAACTGGTCTACTGGTCTACTGATCATGATGACATAAAATGTAATCTATAATTACTTCTAACAATTTCATCCTGATTTTCCCATGACTATGACAGCTGTTTCAATGTAACTGAACAAACTTGCTAGAATTTGCATACTGTTAATTTTGATTTGCCCATATATTTCTTTTAATGTTAAAACTCTCATCTGCATTCACATAAAATGATATATATGCTTAATTGCATTTTTTATATAGCAGAGTTTGTTAGACATGCTCTATGACCTTTTGCAAAAAGAAAAGGCAATTACATCATCAGGAAAAGCCAGGGAACTGTAGATAGCGGAGTAAGATTGAGCTTTCTATAGCTGTACTGAAACTATTCAATACATGGGAAAGAATAGAAAAAAATCTGTTAAAAAATAGAGCGAAAGCTGTTTTCAAGCATTGGCTGATTATTTTATATGTATATATGTGTGTGTATGTTTGTGTGTGTGTAAATGCATATAGCTGCAGAAACATTGGTACTTAAAAAATTAGGCATACTCTTTTATATAATAAAAATCTTTGTGCTCTCTAAAGGCAGCGTTTTTTTGCCAATGGTTCCACTACCCCATTCTTTGACACAAGACAAGCTTGCCTGCTCTTATCCCTAGTTTTTCACATACAGATAGCTCATTAATTAAGCTCTGTATTGACCAATAACTGGATCAAATCTGCCCTTTTGCCTTTGTATGATACTCCTCTAGTAATCCAAATGTTCCTGAACCCAATTCCAGTGGTACTTATATTTAAGTACTTGGGACTGCATATCACTAAGAACTTTTATGACTTTGAGTGCCATAATTTTGCCCCTTTTAATTTTGGGCTAATATCAAAGCATGGCACAAACTTCCTTTGAGTGTACTGGGATATGCTAATCTCATTAAATTATCCTCATGCATTTTATCCTCTGCAAAATGTCCCAGTACATGTCTCCAAAACACTATTTTGGATTCTAGGCACCATTTTTCATGAGCTATGAAAGAAAAAGACACCAAAGTCCCCTTGGAATTGCAGAAGCCCCCAACTGCTGGAGGCTTGGCTTTAAGCAACTATGGTTATTCTATTTAGCTGCTGAATTGCAATGAATGGCGACTGGAGGCAGACTGGTTCTCCGTCCAGCCCTCTAGGGCAGCGCTCCCCCATACAGACACTCTTAATGGCTTTTCACGGCAATGAGGACTCATATGTGGTCTTGTGGGCACTTTAAACATCTCTGCTACCCATTATCACACCCTGCATTTTATTCATATAATAAAAATAAAAAATAAAGGCTATGAAGAGACTTCAAGGTTTCATCTCATACACTCCTACCTGGTGCAATCTCTATTATACGGAAGTATATGACCTACCATGTAAGGGTTAATGGCAACACTGGCATGCTTATGTGGTTAGATTTATTAAAAATAAATAAAATTAATTAATTAAGAAATGCAAAAATTAGTTTTGCTGGCATGAAGCAAAACATCAGCTCCTTTACTAAGCTTAAGAAAAATGCAAAAATAATAATTTAAGGTGTGTCAATAGTACAGGGTGAAAATGCTCTACTCTCTGCAATCAATTTTTTTTTTATTAGAGAAATCTTGCTTTTCCTGCTGTAAAATATTTATCCTATTGACTTTGCTCAGTAGGTTAAAAAAGCATTAAATGCTAACTACCTGATTATATGTATTTTTACTGAGAAATGGAAATCTCCATGAAATAAAGATCAATGCAGATCTTTCTGATACAGCTACTGTATTCTCTCCTTTTACTTTTTAATTATACTAATACTATTTTCAGCTAATGTAAATTAAATAGTTTTTTCATTTCGCTATAATTTGCAGGCAGGACACACAATCACACATCATATATATATATATCGCTTCACAATCAGTTATTTTCGGATTTCTTTATAACTTTTAAATGCCTGCTTTCAGTATTAGTTTTTCTAAACATAGTCTTTCTGCTGTTGATTTCCAACTCTAAAGTACAAAGCAGCCAAATCAGACCTCACTATGATGAACCCTGACTAAAGGCCCCCATACACCTTACAATCTTTCCATACAATTTTTGTACAATCAACTTTTCTTCTACCAAAACCATGTAATATGAGGAGCTTTCTAAACCTTCCAATCACTATGTATTCTATCAGGGAGGACCCGGCACTACATAGTTGTTGGTAGATCTAATGGAAATTGTATGGATTGATCTTAAGGTGTATGGGGGGCTTAAGCAAGTGAAAGGTATTTATAGGTGACATTTGTGTTTTACTTAAAAAAATGTATTCAGTATAAAAAATTGGCAATAAAAAAAATGTAATCCAATTTAATCCAAATGTTTTTATTGTATGGGCTTCCACTAGGGAAGTTTAACCATCATATTTGTCCTGGTAACCAATGCAGATAAATGATAGGAAATCAAACATTTGAGAGATATCCTATGGGGGAGCACAATGTGGATGTTTAAAGGCCAAGCGTTTAAAGGTCTGCTGTTGTCCTATGATCACCCCCAAGTGCCCCAGCCATGTAGGTGGACATCTTGGCTTTGATTTAAATGGCAAATACTTAACAACCTTGGCCTAACTTCTTAAAATCAAATCTGATGTGGTGAAAGAACTGCCATAGTTAAATTAACATTAGCATGATATAATTTATTTGAATTAGAGGAACTGCAATAATTAATTCTACCTACAAATGGCAATGTGTACTAAAAACACACACAATTGCACCACACCTAAAGGCATTGCTGTAAACGTAGTCTAAATGCTGAAAAGCTACTGCATCCATAATTGGCAAAAACTGCAGCTGCAGGCGCTGCACAGAGAGTGTGAACCCTAAATTTCACAGTTTCCAATACCCCACATTTTTTCACATACTGTATTGACTACAAAACTAAAAACACATGGTACCAGATGCTGTGGATATAGTCTAACAAATGAACATGCTTGCTGGAGACTATAAGGATGACATCAATGCGCTGCTGTTTTCTTGCTCAATTAGTAAAATTAGGGCTAGAAGCCGCACTGCACCTGCAGTTTTTGCCAATAACAGACATGGCAGTGGTAAGGCTTCTGCATCTGCTTACTATGTCTGTTACCGGCAGAAAATACAAGACGCATGCGCTGCACCTGCAAACATGCACACTGCAGGGCGTTTGCGCTAATGCTTGGCTAGTGTGAAAGGTACACATGTTTCTATAGGTTTCCATGCATTAACCCTAGCTGTGCTGTGTTGCGGAGCAGCTAGTGTAAACGAGTCCTTAGGGTATTTACCATTACCTTGGTTATGTCAAATGGGTGATAGGCACCTCATGATGGAGATTAAGCCAGATCAGATGTCTTCTATTTATAAAACTTTTGCTCAATTAGTAAGCAACACCTGGCCAGTGACTGAATTGCTAGAAGAGCATTTACCTTCTATAGCAAAACTTCAAACCATTTCTAAAGCCCATTACTGGCAGTTCATTTTTCACTATTTAAAGTACAAAGAAGCCAGGCTAGAGGGAACTGCAAATTCTCAATTTCGCTCTGTGTGACAGTGGATATTTAAATTGATTATGGGCTCTACTCAGAGCAATCATCATCAGGCAGGGATCAAAAGCACTTTATAAATATAAATGACAGGATTTTTTGAGTGATTAAATACTTTGGCAAAGTTTTGTTTTACAACATCTTAAAAGTAGACCTATTTGTCTTTAAAAAGATCTCAAGCAGGGCCGGGCCGACACAGAGGCAGAAGAGGCTCTTGCCTCTGGGCGCTTCTCAGTCTGGGCACTGCTCAGGGGGTTAAACTAGGACAAGTTTAACCCCCTGAGCAGCGCCCATGTCACGGTCAGCCGCTGCCCGCTTGCGCTCCGCTCGTGCCCTTACTGCCAGACAGTGCCATCAGCATGTAAAGACAAGTATCCCCTCTGCTCTGCCCGTAATTGCGCTATGCGCTTCTTCACACGGGACGTTTTTTTCTGCAGAGGAGAGCTGTCAGCCTCTGGCTGGACTGATTGGCGCATGTGTCAACCAA
>CM070039.1:36334545-36349708 GCA_036250615.1 Ptychadena robeensis | reverse complement strand
GGGCGCACTTGGGCAGCTCAGCCTCTGTTGTTGGTGGACCTTGTCCCGGCCCTGATCTCAAGATACGGTTGTCTTCTAGAATTAGTTAATTTTCAATTATCTGGACAGTCCAGTAGTAGGCATGACTTCCCCCTTCCTCCACCTGTAGATTGACACATTGCCAGGGCCAGCCGGCAAGGAAGTCCTACTTGTCTTAAGCTAATACAATCACTAGAGAGCGGACCTACTCTTCTTTAATATATTACCTTTTGTGATATCTTTACCGTTCAAAGATCTGTTATTTACAGACCACTTTGACAGTGAATAGGTTACAACAGTTTAATTGCTAGGGAAGACAAAGGTCAAAACAGATGAGTACATTGATTCCACTTTATACCTATCTGTTTGAAAGCCATATTCACTAATACTGCATTACACCTGGGGCTGATTTCAAGGCTTTGGCACCGTCACATTACAGAAGAACTGGCTGATGAAAAGGTCACAGATTATTCCACTTGTACTGGTGCAGCGCTTACAGTTTATGGCTGCAGATGTGATTCGTTTTCTTATGACACAACTTCCACCAAGAGTTTAAAGTGAATGACTGGCCAAATATTAAAAAAAAATCCATATATCAACCCGGAATAGTACAGGTCCTCACACAGAGAATGTAAGGATATTGTTTTAGGATTTTGTTTGTTTGCATACAATCTTTGTTTTTTTTTGGGGGGGGGGGGGGGGGGGGGTGACTAGATGTGCTTCATGGGATCTGCTGAATATCTTTTTTCTTTACTTTTGGCCAGATCTATAGCTTTTCTTAGCTTAGTATACATTCAGATGGAAAGAGACTTAATGGGACACTTTATGTAGATGGAATTCAAAGATTCCACCGGTTCTTGTAGCTGTCTTGAATCTCTTATTCTCAGTGGTGATCACTGAAAAGAATCCCAGACACACTGCTCCTCTGCATGCTGGATTAGCATCACAAAGGCGAATTTGCATGTGGACACTCTGCTGCTAGTCACAGGATAATCAAACAGGACCAGCACAGAATAGTAATCGGGCTGGCTTTGAAATCCTGGACAGGGAGAGAGAACTGTGAATTTATCAGTTAATTTATTAATTTATGCCTGTGTTGTAAGTATGCAGCATGCATGCTGAAGATCACATAGGTCATTAGAGTCAGAGGCAATAGTATTCATCATGTCAGACCAGCAAGACTGTTGCGTGCATCATGCCATTACAGATTCGCGGAGCTACCCCAGACCGTTCAAGTGTGAACTGTATGATGAGGCGCCTTTTGTTTTTCCTTTATTTTGTATTTTAAATTGACACTGGGTAATTGATACAGTAGAAGACCATTATCAAGGACACCGACCTTAATCTGTATCTTGCAAACTTATTACCGACCACTACACAAAGCTATTTCTGTGTATTGGGCTTGTATGCTGGAGACGTACACTGTATAGATCTATCATTCAAGGTTGTTCTACTTTCATTTAGGCATTTTGTCCCTTGTCAGCTCATAGATGCATCCCAGTCAATCAGATGATCAATAATCTTTGGTCTGGTTTCATCTAAAACTGTCGTAATCAAATCATGTCTGTTGTTGGTATAGTGAATACATCTTCTGAATATAGGAAGGGTGGCTATGCTATCAATAATCCACTGTCTTTTCTCTTTAAGGCTAATGTGCTATTAGCTGAGGTACCTTTAACATGTAGCTGAATATATCCTCATGGGACTGAGCTCTATCTTTGATCATTGCTATTATTCATGATTTTTCACAAAATTCCCTCCTCTCCGTCTTATGTATGTGATAAGGTTGGAATCGGTAAAGACAGGACTGTAAAGTCATAGTGAGGTAACTAGATTAACAGAATTCAAGCTGTCATATTGTGTTGAAAATGAACTTGGTATGAAAAGACAAGGTCTACTCATTATAATGATATGCACACAAAAAGAAAAAAACAGAAAGAACATACCCAAGGATAAAATACAAAGAAAATACTTGCCTTTCAACCATGGCAAACCTGTCTTGCTTAGGTTTAGTTGACATAGGAAGCCTTAGGTTTAGTCATGGGAATGGCTGGGGTCCAGAAGGTTACAATGAGATGCTTCTACACTTCATCTAAAGTCTACAGTCTTGCCAAAAAGGCCAATGAAAACCCTTTCCACCATGGTGTGGGGAGTCTTGGTCCACTAATAAATTTTTCAAAACTAGAACTGATTCTAAAAGTACCGCGTATTTCTCTTTGTTGGTAAAGTACCAAAAAGAAGGAAAATATACTATTGTGCAAATGTTCACTTTGCAAAGACTTTGTTATTGAAGCTGTGGTTTTAATTTTTTTTTCTCATGATATGTGTAATTAATATTCAGACTACACACTATTTGATTTATTCTATAAAATCAAAATTATACTCCTACATACCCCAACTTTGACATTACTCCTACCTCTACTCTTTACTAATAGAAACCTAATTCCTTGTTTGCATAATCACATAGTCAGGATCTCAGTATTGCCATCTACTGCAACGTATTTACCCTCTACTGGAACAGAATCAAATAGCAAAATCTCTATCTTTTACTCTAGTGCGGTTATTTTTTAAATTATATTTAAATATAGAAAAATGTCTACAGGTAAAATACACAAAGTGATATTTTTAGCCTCAGAGCTTTTTGACTTGGTTTATGTGTCTGTTCATGAAAAGACAAACATATTTGTCCAGCAAAGATTGTGGTAGCCAAATATACCCAATCAGAGATAATCTTCTAACTGCAATAGTGGAACCTAACTGGCTTACTGAGCATACAAATCAGTTTCTGTATTGCTTAACTGACTCTTCTTGTAACCAATGTAAATGAATAGGAGAATGTTGGAGACCTAGGAGATTTCCTTTGTTTTTGCATTAATGACTACATTGTTAAACTTCAAATTTTGGAATCATAAATAGGGTGAGTATTTAACAGTGGAAATGCCAAAAGAGTATAGCTCTGGGCTAAATAAGAAATGCAGAGACTTGGTGGTAAAACCTGGAGTTTCAGAATTTCAATTATTGGTTCTAATACGCTTATATTAAACAGTTGTATTTGAGCATTGCCCCATGCCTCACCCGTCCCTTAGCTTGTTATCAAACTAGAGTCTGGTATGTCTACTGTTTGCATTTTAATTGGCTCTGGGAATAAGTAGACCCCAGAATGCTGACAATGGACCATGAGCTGATCTTATATTCATGAATATCTGTCAGTCTCTACCTACAGCTAGTAAGCTTCTTGTCTCCATTAAAATGCTAACAAGCACATACTATGATAACAAAGGCAAATGTATGTACAAAAAAAAACATTTGATGGAGAAAATATGCATAATTCTTTTAGTTTATGGAATGGGCTGTAAAAATGTGTGTAATATTAGTAGCTTTCAAAGAGCTAGATTCTATATTTAGCACAAAATAGGGAAACACGTGTGAGTGAAATCCAATGAATTAGGTTTCTGTTGTTGACTTAATACTTTGACCCCTGACAGCAAATGCAGAGTTGCATACTACATACAAATAGGAGTAGACAAAGTGAGAAATGCTATTAAGACATTGGTTTTGACTGTAATCCCCCAGCATGACCCCTAGTGATGAGCACACCGAAGAACTCAGGCATAAAGATTGGCAAGATAGAGCTTCCTGGAGACTTCACTATTACAATATGAGCCGTGGGTGGGCAATTATTTTAAGGGCAAGAGTAGGGTTTCCAGACATATGGAAATATTAATTTCATATAATTCCCAAATCTGTTAGTGGAAGCTAAAATATCTATCGCCACTAGTTTGAAAACTTGACTTGACTTTGAACCTAATTTATACAAAAACTATTTGTGTTAGAGCAGTGCTTTCTTTTTTGTAGTATAACCCCAACTCTTCTCTGCATCCCCAGCAAGTTTTTGTGATGATATCACATTCAGGGGCTTTGCAATCAACTAACAAATAAAAAATAGTAAATTGAATAATGGTCAATGACAAACTCACCAGTATTGTTACATAAAATATCATACAGCACAGATAAAACTAGACTCTTGTATAGTTTTAAACATTTATGGATCTGATTTTTATCTGGAGAATTTTTTGGATTTTGTTGTGATGCTTTCTTTTGTTGAAAGCTTTGTTTCCTCAAGGAGATATTTTTGCAGAATGAATTTTTTTCTTATATTCTCCATATTTTTATTTATATATGTTAGATGAAATGTTGGCAGTTGCTCCTCGATCTGCTAAAGGGAATTTTTTCCCCTAAAAATTTTATAAAAATAATGTATACTAATATAATTCACATGAACAAAAATTAGGCAAATTACATCTAATTAAAATGTATACAAACCTTTGTTCTCAAAAGACCCCTTAAGGCGCCCATACACGACTCGATACCCAATCGATAACACATGTGATGACATCATGGTGACCCTGGTCCAGATACAAAGTAAAGGCGATCGAAGGGGATTTATGGACATGTTCATCCCCTGTGTAATCGACCTTTCTTCGAGCGGGATTGATCGATCCCACTGATTTCATTAAATTCCAGAACAAGTGATGAACGAGTCGAAATCACTGCGAAACAGCATAGCGATCGAACGTTCATCGATCAAATGGAAAATCGATGCATGTATAGGGGGCTTTAGTGTTCCACTCTTTATGGAATAATTTCTAGTTTGCACCATGGTGACTGGGCATGACAAGTTCTAACAGGAAAAGTTTCACTGCATGGAAAAGAACATGATCACTCCGATTTGATCTTTACTGATTTGGTGGTCTAAACCATCTGATGTTTTCTGTGTCCGAATTTGACCATTTGAAATGCTGAGTTGTCTTGCAGCAAAGCATGTCCTAGGATAACTTGCCATACCTAAAGGTGGTGCCTTTTGTTGGCCACTTGCAGTCTTGAGGTTCTAGATGCAACCCCACAGTATTCCCTCATTTTATGTCCTGGCAATGAGGACATTTCCATTGTTATGCTTTCATGTATGTTTCTTACTTTTTATGGCACCATAGAAGATGATTAGTGATGGACGAACATCAGCTGCTGTGATGGACGAACATCAGCAGCTGTTCGCGAACAAGCGAATCGAACTTCTGCAATTACCCACCGTTCGCGGCAAACCTCAATTGACTGTAATTGAGGGCGAACTTCTCAAACCTTCAGGTCATATTTGTAGCCAAAATACCAATAAAAAAAAGTCAAAAGCGTGCAACCACCTGGACAGTGTCATGCCAGAAAGGGATCCAAAATATGGATTTTTTTAAAATGCTGTTTTTTTCAGGTCTAATGGCCGAAAATCACATCCAGATTAAAGATTTTGCCAAAAGTTACTGGACAGTACCTTCTGCAGCGCATCACATTTAGTCAGATCTCTCTGCACTGTATAATACAGCATACCCTACCCCCAGAGAAGGACTTTTTCAGTTATGATGAACTGCATGTAACAGAACACCTTAGCTATAGCTACAGATCACTCGATGGAGTGTCATAGCAAAGTAGCTAAGCCATCTCTCAATCAGCAGCAGCTCTCCCTATCTATCTAGAACTGCAGACACATGATAAATGTAAAATGGCCGTCGGGCTGCTTCTTTTATAAGGTAGGGGGGCCTCCAGGAGCGAAACATGTGTTATTGGCTGTACTGTCCCACCTGACTATAGGGTGAGGGGTCGCACTTTGTCTCCATGTTAAGGTATAGGGGGCGGGTCGAACACCCATAATGTTCGCTGGCCTTGCGAACAGCGAACATGCTATGTTCGCCGCGAAATTTTCGGCCATCACTAAAGATGATAGATGATCAATAGGAATAACATTATTTAAAACAATATTGACAGTTTAGGCCAGGGGTGACAAATGTGGTCCTTGGTGTAAATATATTTGTCTTACAACATTATTTTTTACATTTTCTGTGAGAAACAAATGCCACAGCTGTGTCTTTAACATTTGACCCCCCCTTGTGTTATAGTATCACATTTTGCGTGGATGTTTAAACAAAACTTGAGCAAAAACCAAAGTTTTAGTAATTTGTTGAATAAATTTCTAAATTTGCTTATGATTTTGTCCACATTTTTCATTTTGGCCCCCAGTGTGTTTGACATTGACACCCCTGGGTTAGGGTCTCTAAGCC
This sequence comes from Ptychadena robeensis, assembly GCA_036250615.1. NCBI lineage: Eukaryota > Metazoa > Chordata > Amphibia > Anura > Ptychadenidae > Ptychadena > Ptychadena robeensis. The sequence goes on along the minus strand of CM070039.1, from coordinate 36,343,586 downwards.
TAGCTGGTCCTAAATTGTTCATGTTGGCCAATGGTTTTTATATTTGGAGACTTCCATGATACTACACATCAATTAAGGGGGGAGGGGGAACCACCGGTAAGTACACCCACCACATCCAATAGAAAATGGATAAGAGGGAGGGGGGAACAAACCCTAGGGGCGGCCAAGCCCATTTTAAAAGGTGGGTATGGATGAAAAGTGTCCAGTCGAGGGATCTTTGACAACATCTTTATCTCAAAGTATATAACAACATAGAAACAATCAACAGCCGAGGGATTCAGGATAGCCCCGAGCGACACATGTCAAAACACAGGTCACAAAGGGTTCACATTGTCCCATCATACAGATATCCAAAGGGTCATTGTTAAAAATATGTTAAAAATCCAAATTCCAGAAGGTCCCGGCGGTCTTCCAAGTATGTCCGCGCGTTTCATCCCACTGGGACTTCATCACGGGCCTTGGGGGAACCTATCCTTGGGTTATCCACATATTAGTTTATGAAACATATACATTCTTTATACACATTAGCCTTCTAGACATATTCCACATGTACGGGTACTTTCCATATTTTGGTCTTGTGCCTATGGCCGCCAGAATGGTTATACCTAGCATACCCATCACTGATGTTCAAGTCCCATTGCCTATTCACAAGAAGTTATAATCTCAAAATATCCCCAGTTATCCCCACTTGGGGCTCTTTACATTCGTTGTCACATATACAAAATGGCTTAGCTTACCGGAATAAGATCACTCTGCGTGCTTTGAGGTCAAGGATTGGTGGATCCTTCTGCCGCGGCTCCCGCTACAACATCTCCGGGAGAATCACCAGACCAGGGTCCAGTGCCCGTGGCGCACTCCCACAGGGGAGGCACTTATATGGAGGGGAAAACATATTGGTCCAACGTGTCCACTTATGTCAGCCCATCACCTATTAGGTCCCTGTGCAGGTCAGTTCCCTTCAAAATCACCAAATCACCCACCAGACAAGTGGGACTTGAACATCAGTGAGAGATTGCTAGGTTATAACCATTTGGCATAGGCACTAAGACCAAATATTGGAAGTACCCGTACATGTGGAATATGTCTAGAAGGATATGTGTATAAAGAATGTATAATGGTTTTAATAACTAATATGTGGATAACCCCTAGGATAGGTCCCCCAAAGGCCCGTGATGAAGTCCCCAGTGGGATGAAACGCGTCGGGACATACTTTGGAAAGGACCGCCGGGACCTTCTGGAATTTGGATTTTAAATGATTTTTTTAACAATACCCTTGGACTATCTGTATGTATGGACATGTGAACCCTGACCTTGTTTAATACTGTGTAGCTAGAGGGCTATCCTTTAATCCCCTCGGTCTGATTGTTCTATGTTTTTTATATAATTGATAATAAAGTATTTTGTCAATATCCCTCGACTGGAACACTTTCATCCATACCCACCTTTAAGAGTCCCTTGGGCTGGCCGCCCCTAGGGTTTGTTCCCCACTTCCATGAGACTAGATTGTGTTTGGGGTGAAATGTGATAAGGTTTGGTCATTTTTATTAAGTACAGCACCCCTTTCCTTTACTTTAGCTATCTTACTCCAGTTTAAATGATAATTGATACGTTTTTTTCAGAGCATCTGAATATATTCCATCTCAGAATTAACCTTGAAGGCAAATAGCTATAATTATGTGAGAATGCTATGATTTGGAGTAGAAGAAATGTAAGATGATGTATTAGTGATAATGAACGGTACACTGACAAGTAATGGAACAAATGTTTACATCAGACTGTCACTTGAACTTACCAGCTTCCATTTCCCACCTCCTGGCAGGGAGACAATGATCAGCTCTTGATTCACTGGGGCTTCTTTTGTTTAATGAGAAAAAAAGCTGACAGCTGTATCGGTATTTCTGCTTTTTGTAGGTTCTTCAGTTGAAAAAGGAACAAAAACGTGAAATAATTGAATGTCCTTCCAAAGGAGATCAGTCTTATGATACACTTCCCAGAGCGATATAAGTGAGTGAGCTAATTAGCAGGTTAATTCGCCATGCTGTTTCGAAAAGAAATTCACACTTTGCACAGGAGAACATTTGCTTCCTGGAGCAGGCCATAGTTCCTTGGCTGTTATTGGACCACCCGTCTACTGCTAGTCAATTCTAGAAAGACAATTAAGTTTTCACATAAACTAGAACTATACTCAAATAAAAAAAATAATCATGCAATAAGATTAATCAAACAAATACATTTAAAAGAAGGGGGGGGGAACTAGGCCCCAAAGGGTGGCCAACCCTAAATGGACTTTAATGGTGAGTATATATACAGCGAGTTCCAGTCAGGGGGTTGACATTTACTATTTATTGGCACATCTTGACACAACCAAATACACGATATTGGTATTCCACAATACCTAAAATATACAGATTGGTGGTGTCGCCTTAGCGATCAAGAGCATTAGATCTCCCCACATTCATACACAACAGTTTAAAATACATCACATATCCTGGTGATCCAGGGATTAAAAAGTCCTATAGGGTCCACTCCAAGCGTTCCGACGCGTTTCTGTCCCATTATTGGGACTTCATCAGGGATTTGATGGAGGTAGTTTACCTAGAAATCATCAAGATAAAATGTCAGCATTCTTTCAGTATATCTATCTACGTGTGGGTTTCGCCTTAGCTCAGTTTTCCACTCAATCAGTATGATGGTCTATTGTTAATAAAACCTTTGTTTATTACAAGTTTATTACATTTTTTCCGTCCATTATATTAGGTATACGGGAAACCCAAGTTCGGTACCAACCGCTTCAAGATGTGTTAAGCTTACTATGTTCCTTTATAGTCATTCCCAAATATTTCATTCCCAGTAGGGGTGTGTTTTCAACACACAAAAAAATAAAATTGTTTTTGCTTACCAGTGGTTCTTTTATTCCATGCCATAGGTGAGTGAGTGGGTCGCTGTGCCTTCCAGTTCCTCCCCCTCAGGGATCAGAGGCTGACCTAGTGGGTCTCCAGCACCTGGCGTGAGGGTTCCGTCAAGGGGACACTATCATGGAGGGGAAGGGCAGTCACATATTATGCATGGTCTTTACTGGTATGTGTCTTCTAAGGTTCCCGATGAACGGGTATATCTATGTGTCTGGGCATAGGGGGATATAATCTTTGCACCCCAACAAACCGCCCTTTTATTCCCTGGCAGTAGGTGATTTCTGAAGGGTACAAACAAAGAAGAAGGTACACCTAAGTTTTTCATCTCAATGAGGGCATTTCCTTGTTGTGTCTGGTCCATCTGGCTTAGTCCAAGTCTAGTCATCCTATTGAGATTCAAGCAGGTATAGTTTGCTGTTTCCAATTGTTATAGTGTGCCACTCCGTGTAATGTAGGGTTCCTACCTTGTTCGTTTTGTCTTTGCAGGGTCCTGTTCTTTGTCAATCAGTTTGTCCAAACAAGTGGGGGGTCTTCTGTCATATCCGTCTTTACCGTCATTGTCAGTCAGTATTTATAATGACATTATATTCATTACATTACATTAAGTTCATTATTTAATTAAACTGTATTAAGTGATCTTAATATCTGTGTCTTCCTCCGCCCCTCTGCTATATTCTGCTGCGAAACTGAGTGGCCTCATTTAGTAGCCAACACTCAATGGGTTTATTGTGATGCCAACTCCTTATGCATTCTATCCTCCTGAGATCTGCCATATACCAAATGAGTAATGTTTTTGGTGAGTAGAAAGTTTGTAAAAAAGTTACAGTTGCTTTTTGTACCCCCTTTGTATTTTCTACACCAGGCTACAGGTGAACTTTAATGGTTCATAGACGTAGACCTGGAATTGTTTTTAGAACAGACCCATGCTTGTAAGTGGAGTTACATCTCTTGAAGATCAGGTCCATAGACTATAATGGTGGATATATCTGCTGGAATCTCTTTCACTCTTCTATTCATAATGTCTTGAATAGGCCTATGTGAGACAAATATTGACATTATATCCATCTATCAAAAGACTCCAAGTCCACTAAGGCTTGAAATGGAAATCAGTTTAAATTGTACTGTTTCTAGTCAGCTTATTGTTTACATGAAATATTAGAACTCTTTCTCTCTGTCGGCATAGGACTTATGCTCTATGACACAGACCCTGTGCAAATGTTTAAATTGTTTAAGCCAGCAGCTAGCTGGGAAACTAAGTCAGATGTGCAGGCACTGTTTGTCTGTGTCATCCTTTCATGGAAGATGAAATGCAGAGAGCGCTTTCACAGGAAGCGGACGCTAATTTGCTAAATCAAACAGAGATGTTTGTAGTAGCTGAACACCCTACAGTTCTGTTGCGCACATCTGCCTGAACTGTCACACTGAGATCCCTTATGTTGCAGTAGAAAGCACCGCACCACTGATTAATAGAGGATGTTGTGCAAGATGTGTCTTACCTGTGTCTCATTAGTATCCTGTATAGATTTATGACTCAGCCAAACTATAATCATGTCCATAGGTGGGCCTAACCATCGAAATATTTCCTCCTAAGGCAGACACCCATACAGTTTCCTTCTACACATGAACTGCTAGAAATTTTTTTTTGCTGCTTAACCCCTTAACTTGTTTCTGTGACTCATTAGACTCAATCTTATCAAAAGACTTTTAATGATGATGATAAAGACATACAACAGACAGCTCTTCCATCTGCTTCTGACACTGTATGGAAGATGGGCTCAAGCTGCCCAGTTCACAGACAGTGAGCCCAGAGCCGTAGAAATTCACCTTTCCTAACATAAACAATGTAGTACGGATCCTAAGGGCGGATATTCCATCTAACAGCTCCTCTGCCTCCCCGAATAAACTTTTTGCTTCCTGGGACCGGCCGAGAGCGAAGGCCCGATCACCCTCAGCCAAATGGCCATGGGTGGTCCCTCCTTCACACCATCAGATGCAGACATAAGCCCCCAAAATCAGAAGTGCATCTAATGGTACCTGCAGGACACAAGCTCCCCATGAGTGTAGTAGGAATAATACCCAAGCATAGAAAGAGTTAAAGAATGTAGGGGGGGGGGGGGGGCTTGCATAATTGAAGGTCAAGGTCAGGTGGCTTGAAGAAACTGTTGGGGGCTAATGGGAGTTCTGTCTGGAAAAGTTTGAGATAAAGTAGGTTGCCCCACCCATCCGCCTTGTATTTTTATATTTTAGAATTTGCAGCCATGGTGGAAAAAGGGATCTTGAGAGGTCTGTTCAAAGTGCAGTATGGTTTTTTATGTGGGGGGCCCATCTTGTGGTATGGTGCTCCCCCCTGTGGTGTCAGTGATGCAACATGGGATTAGTCCCAGAACTGGTGCTGTCAATTGTAGGGAAAGCTGAGCACAAGAGTCACTATGCTGTGGTTATTTAGTGAATCCTTTTTGGCTAATGCACTAGAATGGCATACACTGTTTTGGGCAGCATATTATTAGGCTACAATATCAGCTATAGACCCACCTTTGCCTATGTTGAGCATCAATGATGTAGAATGATACAACCATGTAAAGGTCATCTCTTCTCTTTCAGATGTAAATCTTGACTAAATACTATTCGGTTTGGTAGATCACTTTGTACAAAAACTTGTGTTTTGGCCTCTTAAAGTTCCCATTAAGATAGTATATCAGATTGTGACAGGAGTGTAATTGGTAGACAGGGTAGACCATTGTCACACTGTAAAAGAAAGTGCCTGAACAAGGACTTTGATAAAAAGATCACCAGTTATTTTTTGGGCAATACAAATTAAAAAATGAGTGTTATATAAAATTTTAGCCTTTCAGCTCGGGAATGCAGTGTGATGACGTCATCACGCTGAATTCCAAAGCTTATCGGAACTGGTCTGTCGGTACCCACTCCCTGGGTGTATGGCCGGCTTAAGCCCTAACACAATAGAACAATAGAGGCACACCACACACGAAACGATTGGAGGCAAAATTGATTTTTCAAAAATCTGCCGCCAATAAGGGGTGCCCACATGCTCGGTCGACCAGAGAACAGACATGTCTGTAAATGTCTGGCCGATGCCGGTGTCCCCTTTGAAACTTACGGCCGGCACACAAAGGGTGCCCGCCGATGCTGTCAGCGATGGAGAGCAGTGTGATGCCGTCATCACTAGTGATGAGCGGCATAGGCAAGATTCGTATTCGCTGCATGCCGCGAATTTTATGGAAAACATTCGGAAAATATTCACATTCGGCAATATTCGTTTTTTTTGGGTTATTGCGAATATCGGCAGTTTATTGCGAATTTCGCGCGCGCAATATATGTTTAACATGGCGCGAATTTTTTTGCAAATTTTAAAAGTGATGATTTTCGCAATATTCGCATCACTCCAATATTCATTTAAAAATCTGTTGATGGTGTTGCTAAGCTCTTGTTGCAGCCTTCCCATTCGTCCACTCACATTGAGAGGGAAGTGTAATGGATAAAAAATACCGAATATTTGGAATTGCGAATATTCGGCAATATATTCACCATCTTCGCGAATTTCCGAATTGACAATATTCGCGATTAATATTCGGAATCCGAATATTCGCGATCATCACTAGTCATCACGCTGCACTACATCGCTGATCTGTCGGCCCCACTTGGTACGTCTGTGGTGACCTTTAGTTTTACTTATGGTGGACTCTTGGATCAAGTATGAAACAGTTTAGGCAGAAGGGCGTGTATACAGTGGGGCAAAAATATTTAGTCAACCACCAATTGTGCCAGTTCTCCCACTTAGAGAGAGGCCTGTAATTTTTATCATAGGTACACCTCAATTATGAGACAGAATGGGGAGAGAGAATTCAGTAAATCACATTATTGGATTTGTAAAGAATTTATTAGCAAATTTTGGTGAAAATAAGTATTTCGTCAATATGAAAAGCTAATCTCCATGCAGATCTTCTCTAGAGCAGTGATGTTTTGGGGCTGTCGCTGGGCAACACTGACTTTCAACTCCCTCCAAAGGTTTTCTATGGGTTTGACATCTGGAGACTGACTAGACCACTCCAGGACCTTGAAATGCTTCTTACAAAGCCACTCCTTGGTTGGCATGTTTGGGATCATTGTCATGCGGAATGACCCTGTCATGTTTCATCTTCAATGCCCTTGCTGATGGAAGGAGGTTTTCATTTAAAATCTCACGATACATGGCCCCATTCATTCTTTCCTTTACATGGATCAGTCGTCCTGATCCCTTTGCAGAAAAGCAGCCCCAAGCATTCTTTCTCCTCCAAACACGACAAGTTTTTATCAAAAAATTCTACTTTGGTTTCATCTGACCATATAACATTCTCCCAGGGATTTGAGTCCCTGGTGGCGTAGTGTGTTACTAATGGCAGCCTGTTTTACTATTTTTCATGAGGTCCCCTGTGTGGTTCTGGTATTTTTGCTCACTGTTCTTGTGATCATTTTGACCCCACAGGGTGAGATCTTGCGGGGAGTCCCAGATTAAGGGAGATTATCAGTGATCTTGTATGTCTTCCATTTTCTATTTATTGCTCCCACTGTTGATTTCTTCACACCAAGCAAGCTTGCCTATTGCAGATTCAGTCTTCCCAGCCTGGTGCAGGTCTACTATTTTGTTTCTGGCGTCCTTCGACAGCTCTTTGGTCTTGACCACAGTGGCGTTTGGAGAGTGACTGGTTGAGGTTGTGAATAAGTTTAAACAGGTGCCATTAATACAGGTAACAAGTGGAGGACCGTGAAGCCTTTTAAAAAAGAAGTTACAGGTCTGTGAGAGCCAGAAGTCTTGCTTGTTTGTAGGTGGCCAAATACCTATTTTACAGAGAAATATACCAATGAATTCATTAGAAATCCTACAATTTGATTTCCTGGATTCTTTCCCCCCATTCTGTCTCTCAAAGTTGAGGTGTAACTATGATGAAAATCATCTCATCTCTCATCTTTGGGAGAACTTGCACAACTGGCTGACAAAATACTTTTTTCCCACACTGTACCTTTATAGTGGCCATGGGCTACTAAAAGTCACTGTTACTTAGGACACAGCAAACTGCCCATAATATACAATCCTAGTGGAAACATCTAAAAAAAAAGTCGACCGTTGAGCTACTGCATTCTGCAGTCTAATTCAGCATCTGGTAACACTAATTGTACAGAAATCTCTTGTATTTAGACAAGACACAGCAGGGGGAAGACATTGTTGGAAGAACATGGTACTTGGAGTTCGTATTCTCCAGCTGCTCCGTATGTGACATTGTTCTCCATTTAACCTTTTGAAATGTGTTAGCTTAGGTGCAGGTTTATTATATTTCCAGGGAATTCATCCACACAATCTGATGTCCTTTTTTTATCTTATATTACTAACAATGCATTGTTTGGATTTGCTGGTGTGAATATGTTGTTTTACTGAAGGAAAATGGGCTGGTCACTGTGAATGTCAGTAAGTAAGGTGAACTTCAACTTATATACCATATCATGTGAGTTTGAAATGTCAAAGAAAGGGTTTTTGTGAGGAAATGGTTGAAGCTTCACCCTATTCTTGAATTCTTTATCAAGGGTTTACAAGAATTACAAAGGTCACATAAAGAATGGTTACACAGTACGCATAGAAACCATAAGCATGTTCCATTTGTATGTCACAAAAGATTATGGGAATGGCACACAATTGATTTTGGTAACAGACAAGTTCCAATTACACTTATAATGAAATTTTCCCATGAAGTGTGTTGGGTAAACAAGTCATGTCCTCAAGAAGTGTTGTAATGTATTGTGTAATCCTGGAGATCTAATGATGGAAAACGGAGCATAAGTTATAAAGGGAGGATGTTGGTGGGTATGGACTAACTCTCTAATCAAAGGGGTTCAGGACTTTGCTCTGAAAAACAGGTCTCTGTAGGGCTCAGCAGATGCACTATTACTAAAGCCCCCCCCCCAGGTGCTTTAATCAACGCATTCACATCGATCAAATTGCCAAAATTTGGCCGCGGATCCAAGCTGCCCACCTGGAGGGACCGATCCTGTTTTCTCCAAAGATTGATCGGCCAAAGAACGGACATACAGTGCTGCTTGAAAGTATGTGAACCCCTCAAGTGGTGTAGATGTTTCTGT
>CM070039.1:36306353-36328112 GCA_036250615.1 Ptychadena robeensis | reverse complement strand
TTGGGGGGTCGTCTTATACGCCCAGTCGTCTTATACGCCGGCATATACGGTATATAAAATTTTAAGCTGTGGCAGTGATCCTACTGCTTTCTAAAAAAAAAAACGTTTGGAAGAAGATCATTGCAGAGGGTTAAGATATATTAATAGTAATTTGTTTTGCTCATTTTTGGTCATTTTTAGGTGAAATCCATCATTAGAACTGTCCTGGGGTCATGGTGTTGGGGTGCATATAAGCAAAGTGCAGTCTTATACCCCATCTGGTCTCACATGGGTGAAATCAGGACATTTTGTTGTTTCTCAGACAACCTCCTCAGGCATTTCTTATTTCTTAGGGGTTTTAATTCCTGATGGAAGGTGACACTGGAACAAGAACATTGCAGAGTGTCTGTTTTTTTTTTTGATCGTTGTTTGAATTTGCAAAAGGTTTCATCAGCTCTATGCAAACTGTCTGCACGAGAGATGTCCTGTGCTAGTCGGGATGTAATTATGATTGAATAGAGAGTTCTTTCTCATTTATTTACTTGTTGATTTAGAAATATTGCCAGGCAACCTACTCTGACATTACCAACCCACTTACAAATACGGCACATCTTGAAGCTACTAAAAATTACACATTTGTGTTGTTGTGCTTGAATACTATATAACCACTTCCTATCCCATATGGCCACAATTATATTTTTCTGACAATAAATACAAAAGATTCTTTGTTAGGTGAGAAAATAAAAAGTAGAGTGCTTTAGCTGTGATTTTCCTTTCCAGCAGTTATTTAGTACATGCTTGAAGATAATTCCTTTAACATTCGCCATTTGGTCTTGATCATTCCTAACAAAGATTATTACAGAAATGTGCATGTTATTGTCCTTCGATATATTTCACAACCCCCAATCAGACTCAAACCTTTTCCCTTACAATGTTATTGGTTATATAGAAAGTTAAGAAATTATAATTCATAGGGTTGAGAATGTACACTCCTATTGAGCTTATTTAAGGGTACCTGTGTGAGATGGAAGTAATAGTTTACAGAGTGAAGATATCAACTTGTTCCACTCTTAACCAAGAATACCACATCCTGCAATCTTTTTTTTTTTAAATACCCTAAAAGGACCAAACTCCCCAACCTATAGGATTTTTAAGGCACTGGATGTTATTCAACTGTCAAAAAAAAATTAAGTCTCGTCTGACTGACTCAACTTGTTCAGAACTGTAATATGTGAATGAAGGATCCATTTACTGCATTCAATATACACTCACCGGCCACTTTTTAGGCGCACCTTGCTAGTACCCGGTTGGACCCCCTTTTGCCTACAGAACTGCCTTCGTCCTTCATGGCATAGATTCAGCAAGGTACTGGAAACATTCCTCAGAGACATTGGCCCATATTGACATGATTGCATCACGCAGTTGCTGCAGAGTTGTCACATCCATGATGCGAATCTCCCGTTCCACCACATCCCAGAGATGCTCTATTGGATTGAGATCTGATGACTGTGGAGGCCATTTGAGTGAACTCATTGTCATGTTCAAGAAACCAGTCTGAGATGATTCGAGCTTTATGACAAGTAGCCATCAGAAGATGATGATGATATAGTGTACAGAGGCTTAAAATATTTTAATTTAGGCTCAAATATTTCTTTTATATATTAAAGGTTTTATTAAAGGACTAAAGGCCCCCATACACCTTCCAATCTTACCATACAATTTCTGTACAATCCACTTTTCTTCTACCAAAACCATGTAATATGAGGACCTTTCTAAACCTTCTAATCACTATGTATTCTATCAGGGAGGACCCGGCACTACATAGCAGTGAAATATACCTTCCAATCACTATGTATTCTATCAGGGAGGACCCATCACTACATAGCAGTGAAATATATCTTCCAATCACTATGTATTCTGTCAGGAAGGACCCGTCACTACATAGCAGTGAAATATATCTTCCAATCACTATGTATTCTGTCAGGGAGGACAAGGCACTACATATCAGTGAAATATACCTTGCAATCACTATGTATTCTATCAGAGAGGCCATTATATTAGTAGTTGTTATAGTTGTTGGTAGATCAAATGAAAATTATATGGAGTGATCTAAAGGTGTATGGGGTTAATGGACTTAATACATAAAAACAATTGTGAACCAAAAATATCTATAAATATATAAAAGCAGTTCAATACATTTAATTCATAAAGACAACCACATAAAGTGCAATAGAAATGCATTTTTTTAACTTTATCAAATTTTTTGCCAAAAAATTGGAGAATATGACATCTGTAGGTGTTTATGTATAGGAACTTAACTTGGATCTGCTCTTGTACGCTTCAAATATGCCCGTAATGCTATAAGTATTTTTCTTCAGTAAGCTATTTCTTTTTCAGTGGACATCTGGTCCACCTGGGAAAATATACAATAACATCTATTAGTGACATGGTCTTTTAAAAACACAAAGCTATATTATTGACATATATGGTGATCATAAGTGACAAATGGTGGTAGGAGGTGCTAAATGTAAATGTAGATCAATCTCATAGATCTATCACATAGGACTATGATGACCATATAACAGGAGTCTATGCAGCTAGGTTTTACAACTTATATGATGTTTTTGCAGCTGATTTGTCACCATGTTATAGGTCTACAACAATATATACTTATGCTGGGTATTTTTTAATAAGGAAAAGGCGGTTGTTTAAATAATATAAAATCCAATGTCTCTTCCATAGCCATTCCATATTTCCATAGCCGTTTATTTTTTTGTTTTTGAATATTTCATATTTCCAAGCTAGGTTTGAGAGACATTGGCTAGGTTTGCCTAGCAATAGTTTTCTGAAACCAGTGTTTCATTGTGCTAATTTGTGTCAAACATTGTAACTTTTCTTTATTAAAAGTAGAGGTGGAAAAAAGATAAATCATGCACAAAACAAGTAACAATAATTTTAACACTTGGCCACTGAGTGAAATTCACACTGCCCATTTTAATTAGATTCTATTATTAACAGCTAGTGGGCACGGAGACCTTTTATTAAATACTCCGCTTTTACGATGAATGCTATATTGATGACAGTTGAAAGTTGTACTTTTTGCTCCATCAGTATATAACTCCTAAATAGCCAGTACAGATAATCTTATATATTGTCATTCATTGGCACTACAAGGTCACCTTCTGTTTCAGTACTGCATTTTTCGGTAAAATTATATGGTTAGGTTAGATCTTTACAACCGATTATGCATTTTGCAGATGATGCATTTGGAATTGCCACACCTATGGTGGGTTGGTCAACAAGCTGTTGGTATGGCCCCTTTTTCAAATGTAAGTGTGACCTTTGAGTCAAAAAGTTTGCCACCCCTGGTCTAGACATTTTGAAATGTACTGATTTTAGGGTCATTTACATTTGACTGTGTCAATGTGCACTTAAATGCAGCATGTGTGTACCTACTCTACAACAAAAGCAGTGATTATGGCCTTATTGGACCAACAGATTTGTCTAACTAGTAACAAAGATAGACACGCTGTCAAGTCCTGCAGACTTGAGGTGACCAGGCAGATCACACCATTATAGTAGTGTCTGTTATCCCCATAGCCTGGGGATGCACAAGGGCTCTTTGCTACTTTCTATGTATATGCACCTCCTGCAAGCACAGGTGGATCCATAGGAATTGTATGTCTGATGCACTTTACCCATTAGCACACCCCTTGTACTACTTTTTTGTCACTATTTAAGCCTGTGTTCTGTTTGTGAAAGCATACGTTTTGTGTCTGTTTCTTTTTTGATTTTTGCTATGTTTGTTTATTACTGACCACTGCTTGGTATATTGACTTCCATTTGTCTACCACATTTCTGGCTGAACACTATGGATACCTTGTTTGGGTTGTTTCCTGTGTTTGACCTCTGGCTTTGTCTTTGACTACACATCTTTCTCTGATGGATCCTTTGCTCTGTTGTGGTGGTTACCTCAAGGCTGAGAGGGAGCTTGACTATAGGTAAAACATGCAGTGTAGACAGGGGTTAGATTTCTAATTTCAACACAGACTATAGGCCATATTTTATGACCCACTCATGTTGCTTAATCCAAGAGTTGCAAAATGGTCAATGAGACAGGGCAAGGGGCTCTCCTCCTGGCATGTGTTTTTTCTTCTATTTTGAATAGTATAGCTTCAATTGTTTCAGTAATCAATCACATATTTATTTTTTCACATTGATCAGATCTGTTGCAAATGTTTGAACCACCACATACCATAACATTCACTTTTTAGTTGAAAATGGATTTTAGTTTAACAAGATCACTCACGAATATAGCCTTGTAATTATTTGTCATGCTTATTCCAAAAAATGCAAAATAACAGTCATTAACGTGATAATTTTTCATAAAAACAATCAATTTTCTTTCTCGTCTGACTCAACTTGTTCAGAACTGTTATATGTGAATGAAGGATCCATTTACTGCATTCAATATATACTCACCGGCCACTTTTTAGGCGCACCTTGCTAGTACCCGGTTGGACCCCCTTTTGCCTACAGAACTGCCTTCGTCCTTAATGGCATAGATTCAGCAAGGTACTGGAAACATTCCTCAGAGACATTGGTCCATATTGACATGATAGCATCACGCAGTTTCTGCAGATTTGTCACATCCATGATGCGAATCTCTCCGTTCCACCACATCCCAGAGATGCTCTATTGGATTGAGATCTGTTGACTATGGAGTCCATTTGAATACAGGGAACTCATTGTCATGTTCAACAAACCAGTCTGAGATGATTCGAGTAGCCATCAGAAGATGATGATAATATAGTGTACAGAGGCTTAACAATTAACTCACAAATCATCTAGCCTGTATTTTGCGGTAATCTCCAGTCATCATGATAAGTGTCAAGTGCTTGTGAGCCCCATGTTTAGAACAAAAGTGAGCTCCAGGTAACAGTAAAAACTAGCAAAGGGTATAAGCATTGTCTACTCTGGCCACAGTTAAATAAAGGTCTACATACACTTAAAGCATAGTTCCCTGTGCTATGTTCGTGCACAGGCATGCTAATGGATGTACTGTGGGAGGGCGATCAGGGTTCCCTAATACTAAATATTCTAATCTCAAATTTTTTTGTGAATTTTGGCACTTTATGAATTTAGGAAGATCTCAAATATAGTGCTTTATCCTCTTAATCGCTAATAAGGATATATACTATACTAAAGAGTTTTACATTAGTGCCAGATCTATATCTTTCTCTCCTGTCCATGGGAACTGCAATCACTCTGCAGCTCAGTAACTGCAACATTGGCAGTGACTGAGAGCAGAGGAGAGAAGGAGACAGCCCCCCCCCCCCCCTTCCTCCTGCAGATCAGTGTAAAGTATGAAATAAAGACAACACATTGAATTAGAAGGTGTGTCCAAACTTACATGCACAGGTTATTGATGCATTACCAAAATCAACCTTATATGTTAAGTACAATGTAATTGACGTGGCCATCCCTTCTATACATAACATGTTTTGCGATCTGTGTCACTTCTTCAGGAGAGCATATTTACAGTTATATTGCATTCAGGTGCTCAAATATAATTTTAGATTGCTGAAGGTTGTGGGTGATGGATCCCCAGAAGTTGCTATGTTGCATGAAGAGCGTAAGCCAAGGTATGCACTTTACATGTAGTATGTGGCTCCAACAAGCTGGAGCCTCTAAGGTATATGGCTCAGCCAGGTCAGTTATAATGACTGGAGATCACAAATTCTCAAATTAATAAATTTATTGCAAATATTAGGCGAAAATTTTGCAATATTTGTCGAATATGAATATTACCTATGCTGCTCATCACTAATACTAAACACACAATACAGCTTGCTAATAACATGTTCAAAATGTGTGCCTAGGTTTAAATTCATGGAAAAGCCACTTACCAAGGACAACTTTTGCAAAAATATCCTTTTAACATTTTGGCCATATTCACACATGTTTGTTAATAGGGCGCGGTGGGTGATGCAATTTAATGAATGTCCAGAGTATACACATATCCAATGGGCTCATGAAAGTCAATGAAGGGATGGACAGAACACTGGTCCTATCAGCTTTTTCAGCATGACCAATAACAGTTTCCTGGAACAAACCAAACTTTATTTTTGCCCTATCTACAATCAACTGAAAGATAGCTCATTGCAAGACATAAATTAAGGTAGTTATACTACACAGATAAAAAACTAATGAAGATGGTGATTTTTGGCTGTACAGATGCTTTGAGGGTTTTTTCTGTGATGAAAGTAACTTTGTGCCTTATTTGCATGATTTTGCCAGTGCACATAAATGTGTCTCTCTCCTGGGCGCTATCTTTGCCTACTGAGCAGCTGTAGCTAAATGGCGCAGTCAACATGGCCTCTGCCCATTGCAGTTAGCTCAGCAATCAGTCCCATTTAAGTTGCTGTAAAATGCGTTAACTTTTTAAATGAAAACAGTTTGTTCTCCCATTTGTATAAACGTCGCTTCCAGCCGAATGATTTATGCCTTAGCTTGTGCGACTCACTTCTTACAGCACAACTGCTAATTCTCAAAGTGCTGATGTGCTACTTTGTATAGGGAAGTGGCTCCCATGGCCCCTTGAATATAAGGATTAAGTATTTGCATCATTTTCACTGACACAGCAACACAGCAGCCCCTAGAACCATCCTAGAGACCTGGATGTCTGAAATAATTGTTAATTGAATTTTTGCCTAAACTAAGTGGTAATAATCAAATAAAAAGGATAATATATTTAAAGCTGAACACAATGTAAATATAAAAGCCCACCATTATGAGTTTTTAAAAGTTGTTATTATTATAATATTTTTTTTTTAATTGCACATGATTGTGTTAATGTTAGCTAGCAGTAAATTCGTTCACAGTGGGGCTGGGAGAAGGACTGCTAACTCCATGTACAGGTCAGGTTCTACTGCTCTGCCTAGTGGTGTCTGTCTAAAAGTGGGAGCTTGCTTCAGGATGACTGATCTTAGACCCCATCATTGCAATAATCTTCCTTAACCAACCTGCTGGCGCTGATGTTTCTCTGGCCAAGCTGTATTCCTCATTTAATTTGGCGGTCCGTGACCTCACCAACCTGGCTGTTCTTAGTAATATGATATACACTATGTTTATGAAATTATATTTGGTAATATGAACATATGGTCACTACCTTATTTTTCCACTATCAGATTTCACCTCATAGCTTTAGAGAGAAAAGTAGAGACACATAGACAGATTCATAAAGGGAATATACAGAATGATCCAGCAAAGTATGCAGGGCTCGACCATGCAGAATTCATTCTATACCTCCGGCCAAGCCAAAAGCCAAAAACTGACAGGAGGGAGGTCTTTAATGCAAAGCAGAATGTTAAAGCAGACCAACCATCTCACTGGGCACTTTACAGTACTGCTGATAATTAGGCAATCACTCCTCAAAATGTAGAAAAAAAGGTTCCTTACAGCAGAAGAGGCGATTCTTGGGCTCTTCTTTCCCACTGTGTGATGTACCCGCCGTGCCAGCTTCTCCCATATGTTAATAGGTGCTCATGGGTAAGTTGTTTAATTCGGGTAAGTGCCAAATTATAAAATAAATTGGTCAGTGTGTTCAGAGTATGGGTACTGCTAGTGCTAATACAAGATCTCCCTCCTGTCAGTGGCCTTTTGGCTTGGCTAGAGGGAATAGAACAAATTCCAGCTTCCTGGGATGTGTTGTTCCCAGGATGTTTAGAACTTAAAGCGGTTCTATACTCAAACCCCCCCCCCCATAAAAACACATACATTACATTGACATAATACCCACCTATCTGCAGTATATATCGGTGAAAACTGCTACAGAATAAAGTTACAACGTACTTGCCTTCCTCACTTGCTCACTTCAGGGGAAAAGGGCAGAGATAAGCAGTTCTGCCCACACTTCAGGAATACTTAATTCTGACTAGGGAGCTGTAATTCTATAAAATTGACACTAGATGGAGCTTCGATTACATCACGTTTGATTCTGCAGATGTGAAACTGCATGCCAATTCACACAAGACTACGGACTGCTTCCCAGCTGTCCCTGCCATGATTGTTTACAACCTTGCCGTGGTGACTGCAGTGGGAGGGAGGAGCCTGAAAATCGCCTCTCCTGCTGTAAGAAAAATTGTTTTACAAAATTTTGCCCAGTGATTGCCTAACTATCAGCAGTGCTGTTGCTGATCGCATAAAGGACCCAGTGAGGTGGTAGGCCCACTTTAAAATAACTAAATACTAAGGCCTTAAGGTGTCAAGAAATTTCATGTTGCTTTTAAAGTGTGTCTTATAGTCCGAAAAATACAGCACCTTGTTTTTAAAATGAATTACTTGATACTTTGTGACTTACACTTCTAAGCCTTTTTGTTCTAATTAAATACTTAGCTTTAGCCGAAGTACTTGCAACTAATCCCTGTTGATCTTACTATATTAAGCTTCATCATAAACCGTTTTCCTTGTAAATTAAATCCTTTTGTATCTATTTTTATACTTTTGTTGTACCTCAGTGCTCCTAATCTCCTCCAACCTCCAAAGTTACTTTCTTTTCATATACTAGCTGTAATTATGGCTTTTGTGCTCTGGATTGGCCTCCTGATAGTGATCGAAAATGGGTATTCAGTGTGTGCAGCATATGTGACAATTGTCACCTTATGACAGTAAACGTACATATGAATGCTCAAGAACATTCCAATAGCCCTGGAATCCAAACTGTGGTTGCGCACAGCAGCATTGTTGCAGTTACCAAGCTTTAGCTGCCCTTAAAACTATCGTCTGTGCACCCACCTGGTGAGATTGAACAGGAATCTTCGGCATATCTAATCACCCCTGCTCCGACATGCTGGTAAATTCCCATCCGATCCCATTACTTTGAATGGTGATGGCAGTCCCCATTCAAAGTAGGCCAGCACACAAAGGGTGCCCACCGATCAGCAGGATGACCTATCAAGGGAGAATCGCCTCATGTATGGGCACTGTCAGGGATCGGGGGAATAAAGTAGGACCCAGCACTTCAGTGGTTCCAACAGTGAGCCAGTTTTATTTACAAAGGGTGCCCACCGATCAGCAGGATGACCTATCAAGGGAGAATCGCCTCATGTATGGGCACTGTCAGGGATCGGGGGAATTAAGTAGGACCCAGCACTTCAGTGGTTCCAACAGTGAGCAGTAAGCCAGTTTTATTTACAACAGTCCAAAAATCCAAAACAATTAAAAGGCAAAATCAGGTAGCTTACTTCAGCCCTGGACCTTTGGCAGGGAAAACAAACCAAAACTCTTTCCAGCAGTGACTGTCTCTCACTCTCTTCCCTCCCAGCATCCCCTTCTC
The DNA here is from genome assembly GCA_036250615.1 of Ptychadena robeensis. Taxonomy (NCBI): domain Eukaryota; kingdom Metazoa; phylum Chordata; class Amphibia; order Anura; family Ptychadenidae; genus Ptychadena; species Ptychadena robeensis. The sequence goes on along the minus strand of CM070039.1, from coordinate 36,318,796 downwards.
TGGAATCTCTCTCTCTGATTAGAACAGCTGATTAGAGTCCATACCACTTAGGCCTTAACCCCTAACTACCATGTGACAGGAGCTCACCCTGTCACAGCACCTTTAGTTTCCGAACAAGGTGCATAGGTACTGATTCAATGTAAGTCCTGGTTTAATCCCATATGTATTTGCACACATTGGGCAATGCGCGTGGTAAGCAAGTTCAAAAAGTCCACATTACATCCAATAGTCCAGTCCACATGAAAACACATGAATGTCACGTAAATGGGCGTATAGGGTATAGGTGTGACCCATGCCCAAGCTTATAGATTTAAAGACCCTTCAGTACAGAATTATACAAGCCCTTCTCCTGTACTAGAGATGCTAACTTGGATTTAACTGGCAGAGTGGGTTTGTGGTAGATGTTGAAGAAAGCCTGATCCTGACATATTCCTAGCTGGAGGACAACAAGCATCTGGCTCTTTCTTACCATGCTGCCTGGTCTGCTGCTTTCTTCTCTGGCATTCTTTTGATCATGGAGGCTCATTATGAGGGCATTACATAGGGCATGATTTATAGTGGAGGCTTCAAGTAAATACAACCTTTCTAGAAGAGCACAATCCTCCAGACAGTTATCCATCAAGAGGTAGTTGCACATCTCCTCCAAAAAGCAGGTAGATCAGGACTGATGGTTTTAAAGAGCAATACTGAGACAGGAAGTTGTGTTATTTTCGGGTGGATATTTTTGGTTGTGATGATTTTTGGTGAACAGGTTTAAATCCACTTAACTAGTTCCCAACCTTTATTAATTTACTCTTCCACATTGTATTGCAATTATAAAACAATGAAATAATCATTTCTTTGCTTGAGGTATCTGTCTCTGTGGTAGATTTCTCTAATTTCAAACTACTGACCTTATATTTAATAAATATCTAGAACATGCTTCCAAATTGTTTATTATAACAGTACACTGATTCCAATAACCAAATGTAATTTAAACATTATTCAAATCTCTAACAAGCAAAATTACTTTTTTATTCAACAAATTGGTTAACTCTGCAGGTAGATGATTATATAATGAAGAATTAATAAACCCTTTTGAGAGTAGTGAGCGTTCTTTAATATAGTTGGTGCATCAATCACATTAAAGAGACATCACAGCAAAACAATGAATTAAAATACCGGTTGCTTGTAATTCTTTGTTTTCCTGTTGGGATGTTTTTGACGTAGATCCCCAATGATGTGTAGTACTTTACCTTCATCCATTTCCTTAAGTGCACTTATCCTCTTCCCAGCATTACGCTACCCTAATCTAATACCCCCAAGGGAGAGCTAGTCTTTAAATTTGACAGCTACACACCAGTGGTTTGTTGACATCTAGCACTCTAGCTGCATCTCATTCTTCTATCCTGTACCTATACAATAAAAGCTTTAGAGATTTCTATTGGCGCTCATCTAACTTCATTTTATTTTTAGATTAGAGCTGCAGTAAAATTTTTTATACTTTTTAGTCATGGGCAGGAGAGTAGAGATTTGGAACTGGATGAAAACAAATCACAAGTTTGCGGCTTGCAGTCTATTCTACACATAGCAAGCCCGTTTATACTCTAAATGACAGAGTTCAGTGTGATGATGTCATAGCGTTGCACTTCACCGCTTATCTGTCGGTCCGGCTCGCTACATGTATGAGGGGCTTTACCCACTCTGTCGAGGGTGAGTTAGATCAATTGTCCATTAAACAAGCTTAAGGCTGCATTCAGTAGATCATGCTCTTTTCCAAAATTGACCACCTGAAAACTGTGGCTGCCCCGGCAATGCAACATCCTGCAATTTCCTGTAAGTTTTTAGGCTGCTGCCCATAAGGATTACATAACAGCTAGCCTCTTCATTGTCTGCTTTTTGTGAATTTGGTAGACAACCATCCTAACTAATTGTTACTTTAAACATGCTCTTCAAACCCTTCCTGATCATTGTATTGTCACCTCAATAGTCCTTGTTTGTGTCTCTGTGCACTATATTGTTCCTGTAGCAATCTAGATTAGGCTCAGAGTCCAGGGGCTAAAACAGCAACACAGGTGCAGGGAGGGTCAGTTTACAAACAGCAGTAGCAGAGAGAGAGATCAAGCAGAAATGTAGTCAGGAAAAGGAACATGTCAAGATCAGTGCCAAGGAGCAATGGAGAGAGGTGTAGATTAGTCGGGTAGTCAGTAACCAAAGGTTTGTAAACGGGTGATGAATATGAAGGCAAAAAAGCCAGAGCAAGATATTGGCAGGAGCACAATAATCTGGCAATGAGGCAGAGAAAGAACAAGGCTTTTATTTAGGAAGTATACAGAGTTATTCAGAGTTTAAAAAAAATTTCACAAGGTATCTTTATTAGTGTTTATATTTTCTAATTGTGAATACATTTTTGTTTCGAATACTGTCACTTTGAGAATTTGTGAAGATTCGCACAGATTGAATATAGTGCTTTATCTTCATAATGATGAATGTTTTCGATTTTTTACATTAGTACCCAGAACTACCATGTTTTATGTGCATGTACAAGTGCCGATTTGCACAATGAGGGTAATAATGACTGGAGATCACGAATTCTCTAATTTATTGCGAATATTAGGCTAAAAATTTGTGATATTTTGCTAATACAAATACTGCCTATGCTGCTTATCCGACAAGGTACAAAATCAGATGTGTAGGTAGCTAAGCAGACAGAGCTGAAGCATCCCTGGGTTCTGATCCTGACAGTTCCACAACTAATTTCTTTATCCTCAATTTGTTTCTAAAAGGTGTTCATATCTGAACTCTCTCTAGATGTTCTCTAGATCTCTCTAGATGTTCTCTGACATTATCAGAAATATGGATAGGATTTAGCCTTTTTTTTCTTTAACCTCCCAAGCAGTTTTTAACGGCGCAGTACAGGCGATATTCTAACCCCTCTTAAGCTGGCCATACACCTTTAGATCTCTCTGTCAGATATCCTTTAGATCTACCAACAACTATGTAGTGCCGGGTCCTCTGCGATTGAACACAGGTAGACTTGATTGTTTAGAAAGTCCCTCATATTACATGGTTTTGCTAAAACAAAAGGAGATCTAAAGGAAATCTGACAGAGAAATCTAAAGGTGTATGGGGCTCTTAGTCCAAGACATCACCATCTTCTTGGAGGGAGAACCTGAATGACAAACCCCTAACACTTGTAAGCACTTGTAAAATGTATGGCATTATGAAAATTGAATTTAAAAGATTCATTGGAGCCACTTATGCCAACAGTGAACAAGACACTATAGTGATTTAATTTATAAACCAAATACAATAATGTATAGTCTTCAATAATCACCAAATAAACAGCAGTGATCACTGCTTGGCAAATTGTATTGTCTGCTTACTGAAAACACAAGCGAAGACATTCGTGTATTTGGGCGCTTGGGGCGGAGTGAGAATGATATAATGCAAAAATAAATCAAAGCATGCAAAACACTTGCTAAATATTTCATCTGAATGCTCTGCAAGGATTGTAAAGCAGGGAATATAAACTATCTCCTAAACGCGCACACACGTTTAATTCAGTCCTCCATTCAGTTTTAGGAACGCTGGAGAAGATCTTGATTAAAATGTCAGTAGGAGCACCCAGTAGCATGCAGAGTTTATCAGAATGGTTCTTTGCCTTGATGAAATATTCAAGATATATCCATAAGTGGAATTTAATGCAAGCACGGTTTAGAGACAATTATAAAAATGAATCTGTGTGTATTGAATCTGCTTGATGCTCTTTGAAGTATTTCCTTTCCAGATTAAAAAAATCGGAGGATAGTTACAATGCCATAGAACTGTCTTAGTAGGGCTGCCAATGCTGGGGCTTATATTGTCTATAATGGCAAAATTCTACTGTTATTATCTTCTATTGAATGTCCAAGCATTAGTAAAGGTTTGCTTAAATTTTTTTGTTAGTACATAAAAATAACCTTCTTTTAATGAATAATCAATTATCGTTTTTGAAATATCCTATACAGAGTTTAAGTGATCCATTTTATTGGTGAACTGAAGTCATTAGAGAAGCAAGCTTTCAGGGTGTCTCAGATCCCTTCTTCAGGCTGATAGAATTCTGGTTTTAAAAGCTCACATTTATACACAAAGTTACAAAGACATAAATATTTTAACAAAAACAACTGTTTTCTCTTGACACACTTGACTGATTGAGGTGAAAGTGAAGGGTTGGTGGAGATAGTTATTCATTGATGGCTAACATGATACAAGACTATACTTATGTCGAAATATCCTATAAAGGCTCATACTTGTCCACATGTTCTATATGTACGCTAGGCAGACTAGGTCATTATTTGATTGGCCAGGACGGATCAATAACCATCCGAAACCAACACCTGTTATCTTTCATGGATAAGGACATTACAGGGTTCTGCTGGTTCTTCCTCCTCCTCCCCTCTCCATAAAAAAGAATGTTTAGATCTTACAGTGATGTAGACGTTAAAAGCAAATATAAAAACATACCATATAATCCAGTATGATCAGTGATCAGGTTTCGATATTCCTGCTCGATCCACCTAAACCTATTTTGAAGCCGATCTACCAAAAATTGATGCCTGTACACATGGTTCGATCGACCTAGTTCGGTTGAAATTGACCAAAAAATCTAAAAAGTGATCAGACATGTCGGAAAATTTGGATTGATTGAGTATACATCGAATGTTATTTTGTTGTGCCCGACCGAATTTAAATAATAAGTGTACTTATACATCCTTACACAGACATTTTGGTGTGTGTACGATCGACTTCCTTCGATTATGCTTTTGATCGATCAAACTAACATAGACCAAATATCGATTTCTCCATGTGGGAGTAATTTGATTGTACTTCGATCACAAATTATGATCGAATCTGACATCGATTGTAGGAAAATTGAAACGTGTATGGGGGCCTTATGTCTAATATTCATCCCCCAAACTATATGTTCTCATTGGCTTTTCATTAACAATCAACCTAAATTGGTTTACATAAACATATTTAAAGAAAGAAAGAAAAGGAAATGTGGTTTGCTGAGTCCACTGTGCCAGGAATTTATTCTGGTGTGGAGTCAGACAAACGGGACTTTAAAGGCACATAAAGAATATTTAAATGTACATTTTTGTTAAAAACATGATTTTATTTCAAAGACATGATTTAAAATATACATATTAATCGACATGATTAAGTCATTAAGTAAAAAGCATGGTCAAGGTCAACTGTCTCAGTCAGAATTGATACTTTGTCATAGGTATGCGGCACTCCTAGGGTGATGATCGCCAGTCCGACGCGTTTCCCCCCTCTTAGTTAGGGGCTTCCTCAGGGAGGAGTGGGGTCTTTGGATACAGTTGTCTGTCAGTAAACCGTAAGTCAGTCTGGTGATATTGTGTTCAGGCAACAGATGTCAATCGAGTTATAAGGTAAGAAATGTTCAAGCCTTCAAGCTATCTGTGAGAGGATCCACAATGGTGGGACAATCAAGTAGTCATGAGAAAGCCGGCGCGCTGCCTGGGAGAGTATCAACAGTCCCCCCCTGGCTCACTTCGTCAAAGCCAGTGTGGCAGCTGTTGGTATCTCCGATTTTGCATGGGGATGAGGGCGCCTCCGACATTGGCCGTCCCATGTGCGGCGTTTTGTTTTTGTCTGTGTTATACGTTAAAGTTATACAAGCAATAACAAACTTAGAAGTATATCCTGGAATGTGCCAACATCTCAATCTATATATTCAAAGAGTTTAAAAAAAAACACCTAAGTTTTCCAAAAGTATCTCCCAATAGGGACAATGGGACATTGAGACACAAAAGTATTAAACATAATTCATTTATTATTGTATTGAAACATGATTAGAAGTCATATAACAAATAGTTCTCTATGGATACAGAAAAACATGATTATATTCCAGAATACTTTACAAGATTCTATAATATAGAAGTCACTGAAGCAACCTGCCAATGCGTTTCATGGGTCTATGCTTCATTGGGGGATGTTTGGGTGAATATATCAGTTACACAATACATGGTCAATAGATGAGAATAAGTGAATCAATGTCATTAACAGTTGATACGATCACAGTGACTGCACACCTGAATTGAATAACAGAGGCACAGGAGGTATTTTTGGAACAACAAACAATCCCGATATTTTACTGAGTATGTAGATTTGTTTAGCTGAGTTAGGCCCCCAAACATGTCTAGATTTTTCATCCAATCAACTTAATTCAATAAATTTTTTGGTTGATTGATTGAAAATCTATGGCAGCCCACATGGTTAGATCAACCTAAACCAATTAAAATTTGGGAACAATTTGATTGAAACATGGTTGGAAATGCTGGTTAAATTTAAATTGGTTGTATTGAAATTGACTACACTTTCAGTTGATCCAAAAAAAGTTGATCAAATATCTGTTACTACAGTTGGCAAACATACAATCAATCACCAATTTCCCTGACCCAAACAAATTTATCTTTTTAGGTTGATTGAACAGAAAATCTAGACGTGTATGTGGGGTTTTAATGCAAAAATTAGTATTCGTATGTTATTAGTATTAGTATTAGTTTTAGATACATGATAAAATAAGTCTATACAAACAGTACATTCAAAGGAATAGGGCTTAATAGCCAATAGTATAAGCAGGCAGCTTTTTGGGTGCTTTGGTTCCTTTAAATCACACATATATATTAAATGTTTTCTATTTATCGAAAGTCTCCTGTTTTGACTTGCTGCACACCCTCTCCCAATGGGATGTCCACGTGGACTGAAAATAATTCTTTATCAGCTTTATTAATGTGTGTGGCTTTTGATAATGCAGCAAATTGCACGCCTCTTGATTATGCAATGTCAGCGCTCTAATGCTACTTCCATATCCTCCCCCTGAATTGATGAGCAGGGTGCCCGTTGTTGGTGTCTGAACTCCTTATCATAATACCTCTACCAATTCTTTATTAATATAAAAATGAAAGATTTGTAAAAGTGTCTGGAATGAGGGGATTATCCCTTTCTTCTGTTTTGGAGGCCGGCTGTTAGTTACACAGCTAATTACTTTCACTTATCAGTTGTTGTCCTTTATTGGATAGAAAGGCAGGACAGAGCTGGGAGTGCAGCCAGGGTAAGAAACTTCACTGTCACTGTGTTAGCTCATTTAGAAATGAATAAATAATCCACATTAGGAATATAACCTTGGACAATGCAGCAGCCTGCCTATGCTATTCATGATGTGCTTGTGTGAAATAGAACGCAGCATGTACTCTCAGTTCAGCTATGTAGGAACATAGATAGAGAATGCCAGTTTTGAAAGGCAGAAGTGTTAGAACTTATGTAATATAATATACTGTATATGATGTAAGTGGAATTAACCTGTAATGAAGCACCATGCTAATTGCACACCAAGGACCCATTTATCATTGTTAACTGCAACCTTGGAATCTGAACTGACCATCTATGCTCTGTGCCTGTTACTGACCTCATCTGTCTTTACAACAGGAGATTTTGTGAATCAATATAAGTTAGTTCCAATGATTCATAATTGGTCTGCAGAGTATTTATGATAATAACATTTCTATATGTTTTCCCTTTTGTTGCAGACATGGGGGGTGCAGTGGTAGGTAGGTTTTTGAATAGCCACATACATACATGGTTGGCTCAAGCTAAACCCAGTATCAATAGAGACGTTCATTACACTGAGCAAAAGCCTGAATCTTAATTTGAAACCTTTCTGTCTAAAGCAGAATTAAGAAATGCCTTTGGTAATACCTGTCAAGGTTTCCAGCGTGCTTATGTCAGCTCTCAAGCCTATAAATGTCTTGTGCCATAGCTAATCACTTGTGCTGAACCCTGGCAAAAGCAGAACGTAATAGAGGTTAATGTAGCAGCTTCCTTGGCTGTAAAGGATAAAAGGTTTAGTATCACTATTAAGAGATATAAAGTTGTTTGGCTCTGTCTATAAGTTAAGTAAACTACCAAATGTTTTTTTTTCTAGATCTTGAAAATAAAATGTCAAAATGAAATATAAACTTTTTCAGGCAAAGACATATGAATGGCCAATTCTGCCATGTGCAGAGATTGCTTGGAACTGCAATTATGTCTTGCATAAATATCTGTAAATGGAATAAAAAATGTAAAAATGCAATATACAAGTGTGAACTGTACCATTGGATATAATGTCTCCACTTTTTTTCACATGCTTTGGGCAACACACTTTAAAAAGAATTAGAGTGAGTGGTGCTTTGAACATTTGTTGTTACTTAGGTAAAATATAGGTCTTGTAGTTGTTCCTGAGCTATAACCTAGCCCTGCTACTCTCTTGGCTTTTCCATTAAGTGTTCTGTGAGAAAAGTCTACTGTATCTCACTATTGTATCTCAATTACGTGAAGTCAGAGAACTAGAAGGGATCGCCAAGACTCATACTCCAGAAAGTGTTGATTTCCCAGTGGGTGTTTGACGTAATGAATTTTTATTAGAAAATGTTTCAAATTGTCATACAGTCCATAATACATTTACATACTTCAAACAGTCTCATCCATTCTCCCACATTCATTCTTAATTCCAACTTCGTATATTCTCTTTTCATATCTTTATACCCCCTTCCATTCCCTTCATTTGGTTTTAATTATTCTTTTCTTGTTCTGGCTCTTGGTCATCGTCCTGTTGGCTCATATACTCGTCCCATTGCTCCCATATTCCCCGAAATTTCTCAGTACTTTCGTGTACTAATGCTGTCAGGTATTCCATTGACCTCAGGTCTACTATCCATAAGCTCCTTATGGCTTGGTTGTGGTTCTCATCTGTGCGCCTCCGCTTGTGATATATTTTGTATCAATCTGTTTTTTTTCTATTTACTTCTTTCATTGTCATTCCTAAGATATTGCGTGATTATGTTCATGGAGATTTCATTGCCTATTCTTCTGTATACTTCATTTACCGCTGTCTCCAGAATACCCCTATTCTTGGGCACGGTCCAAAATATGGTGTTCAATGGTTCCCTTATATCCCCAGGACACCTCAACCAACCTGTCTGATGACTGGGGGTAGATTTTACGTATTTTTTTCTGGAGTTTATTACCATTGGTATAAAATCTTATACATATTTTCTTTATATATTGTAATTGTACGATTGATACCCTCCACCCAGCACACTGCGCCATATCTCTTCCATTGTTCTCTTGTAAATTCTCTCCCCACAATTTTTTCCCACTTGCCATATATGAAATCTCCATCGATCCCCCTCTTTCTCCCTCGTCTAACACATGTAAATATAGTCACGTTTCCCTTAGATCAATGATCCTCTTGATACATTTTTTCAAATTCTGTTCTGTTCGTTCTGGAGTCTTTAGAATCAACGTTTTTCTGGTGATATAAGGGCGGTCTGGAGGGTATGAGTAGTATTTCGGCTTCTGGCATATTTCCCCCTAAATTTCCTTGGCATGTGCAATAGTTCACCCGAACTTTTACCATGTCTCCAACTTGGTAAATTGCCCCTTGACTCCCATAGCCCCTCCGTTGTCTTGGCCATACAATAATGGGGAGTTCGTTATCTAACACTGTTTTCGCAATGGGGAACTTTTGTTTACCTGACATGTATTTTTTATTGCTAATTCCCATATTTTTCTGTATAGTCCCACAGTGGCCTAGTAGTTTAGTCGTTTTAATCTGTGCTTTTATTGCATTATTCCACATAATGCCCCCAATTTCCCTATGTTTAGTAGCATCTTTCTCTATTGGGCCCATTTTAGTGGTTGGGTTTTCTTTCTAGCACGCTCTAAGTTGTCTGATTTGGGACGCTAAGTAGTATTTTCTACGTCGGGGCACTCAAACCCCCTTTTTCTCTACCTACAAAACACACCCATTGTGCTTGAATGCGGTGATTTTTATAATGGCCAGACATAGTCCATTAATTTTTCTGTTTGATTCTTTGTAAGCACTACCTTTCGATATCCTTACTGGTAGTGTATTAAAATAAGTATATAACTTGGCAATAATTAACATTGTCATAAATAAAAAAAAAATTTAAAATTACCGGGCCTGCAAAATTCTTCCATCATTGAATACAGGGTTGTGTATTTTCCCAGTTTTTAAGCATAGTATCGATCTCGGCGGAGCAGAGGAGGGTAGTTTTTTCTCAAAAATGTTGCATAACTTGAAGGTTATATTGTGCCTAAATATTTAATTAATACCGTTCCCTCCTTCCAGCTCCAGTTATATGTGTTTTTAAACTTATTTATCTCTTCCTTCCTCCATATTCAATGACATAGCTTCAGTTTTATTGTATTATTGTTCTTCCCGATATCTTCCCTATTCTTCCAATCCTTTAATCAGGTTCCGGGACGGTCGTCCATACCTTTTAATTGTGATCAGCAGGCCGTCGCCTGGAAATATTATATTTTCTATGACTTGTCCTCCTACTATCAATAAACCTTTAATGTCCTACGTTGTTCCGTGGATATGTCTGCATGGCTCTAATTGCTAATAGCGAAAAAAAGGGTTGGGAAAGAGGGCAACCTTGGCGTGTTCCGTTATATATTGGGAAAGGTTTTTTTTGAGCTCTCGTTAGATGGTTTACTGAAGCCCCCCTAGGTCGCACATATAATCCTTTCACTGCTGTCAAAAGGGGGCTTTTAGTCCGAATGTTTTTAATGTTTCCAGCATAAATGGCCAACTCAGCCTATCAAACGCTTTTTCGGCATCCTGACTTAAGACAATCATTTTGGTTTTATTCTTATTTGCAATATCTATCATATCAATTACCCTACGGGTATTGTCCCCGGCCTGTCGTCCCTGGACAAATCCTGTCTGGTCTGGGTACACTAATGTAGGTACATATTGTGCAAGTCTATTGGCTAATATTTTAGAGTATATTTTTAAATCTGAATTTAATAAAGCAATTGGCCTATAGCTTGCACACTCTGAAGGGTCTTTCCCTGGTTTCAAACTGAAATAAAAGAACTATTCATTGTTTTTGGTATTTTTTCTCCTTTCATGAAGCTGTTATATAGCCTGACCAAATAGGGAGCTAAGATGTTACTGAACTCTTTAAAGTATAAATAGGTGAGTCCATCTGGGCCTGGGGCTTTGTTCCTGGGTAATTGCTGAATAGTGGTGGTTATTTCTTCAAGGGTTATTTCTTTGTTAAACTCTTCTACTTGTGTTTGTTCTAATTGTGGGAGTTTGGCATCTTTTAGAAATTCTATTATTAAGGTTTCTAATCCTGTAACTTTTCCTTGTTGAGTTGCTATTGTTGAATACAGTGTTCTATAGTATTGTTCAAATGTATCTAATATTTCCCCCCGGTCATACGTTATTTCTTCCTTATTATTTTTATTATTTTCGTTGGTGTTCCTTCCGTTTTTTTTATTTTTAATTTCCTAGCTAATAGTCTATCTGCTTTGTTTCCCCTGTTTTGTGTATTTAAACATTCACTCTACTTTTTCAACTGCTAGGTCTTTTAGCGTTGATCTGATAGCTACTATTTTACGTAGGCACGCGATTGTAGGGTGTAATGCTAACTTAGTTTCTAACGTTTTTAACTTGTCCTGCAGGTCTTCTTTTTGTTTGTTATAGTTTTTCTTTTTTGCCGATGCTAGTGCAATGCATTGCCCTCGTATTACTACCTTATGTGCCTCCCATAGAAGTGCCTCTGTGGATACTGTGCCCTCATTGATTGTGAAATACTCATTTAACTTCTGCTCTAGTTGTGTTTTCATCGATTTATCCTTTATTAAATTTTCATTGAATCTCCAATTTTTATAAGTGCGTGTATTCTTATTCAGTGCAATTTTTAACAATACTGGCGCGTGATCGGACCATGTTATTGGATTGATCTTAGTTGTTTTTAGATCTTTTACCACCACTAAGTTCCCCATCCAATAATCTATCCTAGTGTGCACCCGGTGTACATTTGAATAAAACGTATATTCCCGCTCCGTGGGGTGCTGTATCCTCCATAGATCATACAGCCTATTTAATTTAATTGTCTGTCTGAATTTTCTGGAGTTTCTCTCCGTCTGGATCGGTGCAACCGTGTTTCCCATTTTTAATCTATCCAATTCTATTGAGTAAATCATATTAAAATCCCCCCCTATAATCAAATGTTGGTGGTGTGTTTGGTTAATTTTTTCCATCAACCGGGTGATGAACATATTTTGATTTACATTTGGTGCATAAACATTTACTAGTGTCACTATGTGATTGCCCAGTCTACCTTTCACTATAATATATCTCCCTTCACTATCCGTTTCTATCAGTGACGGATCAAACTGTATATTTGCACGCATTAGTATCGCCACTCCTGCTTATTTATTACCTGGGTTAGCTTGAAATATCTTGGGGTAAACTGTGCAAATTTAAACAAACTTTTTCTGTCAAAATGTGTCTCCTGGATGAATACTATATTGGCCCCTACTTCTTTAAATTCCTGTATTGCCATTTTCCTCTTGCTTATTGAATTTAACCC
>CM070039.1:36289171-36306253 GCA_036250615.1 Ptychadena robeensis | reverse complement strand
TTTTTATTGCTATATTCCCATATTTTTCTTGTATGGTCCACAGGGCCTATTAGTCTTTTTATCTGTTCTTTTAGTGTATTATTCCACATTAATGCCCCCAAGTTCCCTATGTTAGTAGCATCTTTCTCTATTTGGGCCCATTTAGTGGTTGGGTTTCTTTCTAGCCACGCTCTAATTTGTCTGATTTGGGACGCTAAGTAGTATTTTTCTACGTCCGGGGCACTCAAACCCCCTTTTTCTCTACCTACACACACCATTGTGCTTGAATGGCGGTGAGTTTTATATGCCCAGACATAGTCCATTATTTTCTGTTGGATTCTTTGTAGCCTACCTTTCGATATCCTTACTGGTAGTGTATTAAATAAGTATAATAACTTGGGCATAATTAACATTTTAACCGCCTCAATTCTTCCCATCATTGATACATTGTGTATTTTCCAGTTTTTAAGCATAGTATCTATCTCGGCGAGCAGAGGAGGGTAGTTTTTCTCAAATAATGTTTCATAACTTGAGGTTATATATGTGCCTAAATATTTAATACCTTCCTCCTTCCAGCTCCAGTTATATGTTTTTTTAAACTTATTTATCTCTTCCTCCTCCATATTCAATGACATAGCTTCAGTTTTATTTGTATTATTGTTATATCCCGATATCTTCCCATATTCTTCCAATACTTTAATCAGGTTCGGGACTGTCGTCCATACCTGTGTTATTGTTATCAGCACGTCGTCTGCAAATAATGATATTTTATATGACTTGTCTCCTACTATCATACCTTTAATGTCTACGTTGTTCCGTATATGTGCTGCTAATGGCTCTATTGCTAATGCGAAAAGGGTTGGAGAAAGAGGGCACCCTTGGCGTGTTCCGTTATATATTGGGAAGGTTTTTGAGCTCTCGTTGGTAATTTTACTGAAGCCTTAGGGTCCACATATAATCCGTTCACTGCTGTCAAATAGGGGCCTTTTAGTCCAAATGTTTTTAATGTTTCCAGCATAAATGGCCAACTCAGCCTATCGAAAGCTTTTTCGGCGTCTAGTCTTAAGACAATCATTTTGGTTTTATTCTTATTTGCAATATCTATAATATCAATTACCCTTCGGGTATTGTCCCCGGCCTGTCGCCCCTGGACAAATCCCGTCTGGTCTGGGTCCACTAATGTAGGTACATATTGTGCAAGTCTATTGGCCAATATTTTAGAGTATATTTTTAAATCTGAATTTAATAAAGCAATTGGCCTATAGCTTGCACACTCTGAAGGGTCTTTCCCTGGTTTCAAGAAAACTGAAATAAAAGAACTATTCATTGTTTTTGGTATTTTTCTCCTTTCATGAAGCTGTTATATAGCCTCACCAAATAGGGAGCTAAGATGTTACTGAACTCTTTAAAGTATAAATAGGTGAGTCCACCTGGGCCTGGGGTTTGTTCCTGGGTAATTGCTGAATAATGGTGGTTATTTCTTCAAGGGTTATTTCTTTGTTTAACTCTTCTACTTGTGTTTGTTCTAATTGTGGGAGTTTGGCATCTTTTAGAAATTCTATTATTAAGGTTTCTAATCCTGTAACTTTTCCTTGTTGAGTTGCTATTGTTGAATACAGTGTTGTATAGTATTGTTCAAACGTGTCTAATATTTCCCCCGGGTCATACGTTATTTCTCCCTTAATATTTTTAATTTTCGTTGGTGTTCCTTCGGTTTTTTTTATTTTTAATTTCCTAGCTAATAGTCTATCTGCTTTATTTCCCTTATCGTAATACAGCTGTTTTGTGTATTTAAGCATTCGCTCTACTTTTTCAACTGCTAGGTCTTTTAGCGTTGATCTGATAGCTACTATTTTACGTAGGCACGCGATTGTAGGGTGTAATGCTAACTTCGTTTCTAGTGTTTTTAACTTGTCCTGCAGGTCTTCTTTTTGTTTGTTATAGTTTTTCTTTTTTGCCGATGCTAGTGCAATGCATTGCCCTCATATTACTACCTTATGTGCCTCCCATAGGAGTGCCTCTGTGGATACTGTGCCCTCATTGATTGTGAAATACTCTTTTAACTTCTGCTCTAGTTGTGTTTTCATCGATTTATACTTTTCATTGAATCTCCAATTTTTATAAGTGCGTGTATTCTTAACAATACTGGCGCGTGATCGGACCATGTTATTGGATTGATCTTAGTTGTTTTTAGATCTTTTACCACCACTAGGTTCCCCATCCAATAATCTATCCTAGTGTGCACCCGGTGTACATTTGAATAAAACGTATATTCCTGCTCCGTGGGATGCTGAATCCTCCATAGATCATACAGCCCATTTAATTTCATTGTCTGTCTGAATTTTCTGGAGTTTCTCTCCGTCTGGGTCGGTGTAACCGTGTTTCCCATTTTTAATCTATCCAATTCTATTGAGTAAATCATATTAAAATCCCCCCCTATAATCAAATGTTCGTGGTGTGTTTGGTTGATTTTTTTCATCAACCGGGTGATGAACATATTTTGATTTACATTTGGTGCATAAACATTTACTAGTGTCACTATGTGATTACCCAGTCTACCTTTCACTATAATATATCTCCCTTCACTATCCGTTTCTATCAGTGACGGATCAAACTGTATATTTGCACGCATTAGTATCGCCACTCCTGCATTTTTATTACCTGAGTTAGCTTGAAATATCTTGGGGTAAACTGTCTGTGCAAATTTAAACTAACTTTTTCCATCAAAATGTGTCTCCTGGATGAATACTATATCGGCCCCTACTTCTTTAAATTCCTGTATTGCCATTTTCCTCTTGCTTATTGAATTTAACCCCTTAACATTCAAAGTTAACAATTTATATTCCATATTTTCGTCGTTGCCCCTACCGTTCTTTTTCTCACCCCTCCAGAGCCTCCACCACTCCACCAGCTTTCTGCTTGGTATTTGCACTGGGGATGGCCTTTACACTGAGCTTGACCTTCATGCAAGAGAATATCATTAATTCCAATATTACATTAACATTAACCATTCATTCCTCAGGCATACATTAAAATAATATATTTTCATCTTTTTACGACATATTTGTTTATATCAACTCTGCTGCTATAGCAGCGCTTCCTTGGTCCATTGTGGCTTCCCCCATCGTTCTCCCCGTTACTCTCTACGGTGGGTTCAGTCACTCTGGGGGGTTTATACATCCGGCCCCTGGATTTCACCCAGGACCGCCTCCATTATTATTTGTGAGATAGTGAACCTTTTGGGAGTCTGAGAAGAATAAAAATAAAATAAAAAATTAAATTAAATTAAATGAATAAATAAATAAAAAAAAGTGGGTGTTAATGGACCATCTCACTGCAGTTGAGCACTGTGGGCAGATACAGTGTATCCTTTCTATACCATTGTATTACTCTCTTTAAATTAAGTAGTCTAGACCTCGAGCCCTGTGGAGGCTTTGCTAAGAATGCTACAGAAGGCAACTTCTTTGCACTAAGTAGGTGTGTACTCAAAGGGATCACCCGTCTGCAGGTAAGGTAAGGAACCTAATCTCCTCTGCAGCCTTTACCTATAGTCAAGCCCCTGTTTGAACAGAAGCCACAAATTGTTTACCCAACTTTGGTTGCACCCAGGACTTAGTATCCTACCTGAGAGCTGACACTCAGGGACCATTGAGCAGCGGGTTTAGAGTTAAAGGTTAACAGTATCCAAGGATTCATACACAGAAATACAGTCCAATGCATAGAGCAAGAAACAGAGAGAGCTCAGCAATCCAGGTATCACAGGCAAGGGCAGCCATGCAACATCCAGAGGCAGTACCACCTGTGAATGTACTCTAGATCTTCCCATGCCTGCAGAAGGTAGACACAAAAATCCGGCATGGATGATGAAGCAAACTCTTTGGTGACAACACGTTACAAGAAAGGTTATGTTGATGCAGTTGTTGGACGGACTTCACAGCGGCAACAGGAGAGGCGGAAGCAGGCAAATGCATCCTGTGGCCCCGACACTGTGGTTTTACTTAATTTACGCAAACCACAAATAAATTGGAAAACCAAGCAAAGCCTGCATAATATTTCAATTCTAATCCAATGACTACTTAGAATGGCCTTGTTTGGGTCCTGTTTACCGCTAAAAGGCACGTTTTCCTTTGATATATACTGTTCCTTCTTTCTGTAATGCAACGTTTCTTATTGTGCCATATTTCCTGCAAAGAATTGAGATTACCCTGCCAGTTTACAATGTATATTATTCATATACTATGTTCTTCAAGTCTACAGCATGGATAATTTATAGGATGTATTTTACAAATGTACAATTTAGATAATTGATACACCATGTTCTACAAGTCTACCATTTCGATAATTCATACATTATATTCTCCAGCGCTGTCTTAAGACTTTGTTCTTCTGCATTCTCTGCAGAGAAATCACTCCTTTATCTCATTGCAAAGAATTATAGTGAGAAGTCTTTTCTCCTCCTCTGCATGTGCAGTGGAAGTATTTTCATCTTTTATGTGAGAAGACGGCTGCCTCTGCTGTTTTTCTGTAGGGCTGGCTGTGTTGTGTGTCGCTTGCACCCAGAAGCACATGGCAGAGGCAATTCACTAATTTTTTGCAGTAGAAATGATCAGTGCACTGCTGAGCTTTGCATATTTCCACATTAAAATAGAAGCAGTGGGGGGATATGAACCAGCTGTAAGCCAACATCGTGTTGCTTGAGCTATCAAACTTCCAGCGTTGGGCAGGCAATGATCAAATATGTAAAGCCGCAGGCCTATGAAGATGTACGGCTTTTATTGGACATATGTAGCTGTAAAGAAAATCTGGTGTGCATCCATTAGTGCACAGCACACCACATAAATTGAAGTCAAACAAGTCATTACAAGTCTGTGTTTTATACAAGTATGCTGCCGTTTGGAAGATTTGCCTCAATTATTGATTTTAACACTTTTATTTTAATTGGAGGTTTAAAGATCAGCGTTCAATAATAAAAGACTGAGAATATTTCTTTAATATAGTGTACACTTAATGCAAAAAGCAAATCAGCCATGGCTGTATGTCTTTTGTATATTTTACAAATAGGCATAGTCCATTTAGATTCTGGCTTTGCCTTCCTTGGAGATCTGTCGATCATAATTTGTAATTCTGATCCTATCCAGTTGGACTACACATTATGTTTGCCAAATACCAAAAATCACAGCGCAAAGTCAGACATTGGCAGAGTCAGATTGAAAAGCATTAAATTGTGTCAGAATAATCTGAAATCAATACAATTAAATTTGACTGCTTTCTTTATTTTACTTGGAGAGCAATTAATATCAATTTATATATTGCCCATTGGCACTATTGTTCCTAATAACTTTACAAAGCACATTTCTGTTTCTTCCCCACTCGCATTGCTTTTTATTAGCTATACTGCTCAGGAGCAGGAGGGGGGCACTTTGAATGTGGCAAAGTGGAAAAGTTTTAAAACATGTCAGGGTGATCTTTTCTGCTGATCATCAACATCCAGTTTGTTACTGTTGTTGAATCCAAAAGCAGTTAGCGGCATTCTTACAAAATAAGATTTGTATAGCCTGTCATCTTTTAAAAGTTGCCATTATTATTATTATAGTGTTGTGTCACTTATGACATTCAAGCATAATGTAACAAAGAAAGAAGACATGTCAAGAAGACAGATGTGAGGCTGTAGCAGTCAGATTAAACTGGTTGATTGTGCGCCTGAAGTATTAATAATGTGTCATCGTCTGCAAAGTATGTATAACGCAGATTTCAGACTTGGCTGATGTTCGGGTACACATACGGGCCCTGGAGGACTTGAGAGAGATACTAGAATATGGGCAGATCTGGCCCTCAAGGAGTGACGTTTGACTGTGTAGGATATGTGCCAGGATTCACTCAAGGAGTGAATCCTGTGTAGGATATGTGCCTCATACAGTAGCTTTAGAACATTTTCAGACCCCCATTTTTATGAATCTACGCCAAGTACCCAATAATAACAACATAAAACCTAAATTTTAAAGGTTAATTTATTTAAAAGAAAAAAAAAACATAAAAAATATTTATCTTTTTAGGAAAGAAGAGACGAGGACCAATGGTGGCTTTACGTATGGGCAGTTGCCCAGGGTGGCACTGTGGGGTGGGGGCGGCATCCGCCCATACTAACCATATGTTAAACCGCCCATCTCCTGTCCCAGCTGGGTGGGGGCAGGTTGTGTAAGGATGCTGTAAGCTCACAATTCCAACCCCCAAGAGCCCAAAGAACATCCAGGCACGGGGCGGCATCACAGCTTCTCCCCAGCAACCCCCCCCCCCCCCGAATGCTCTCTTTCATGGGAAGGGAGGGGAAGGTGACACCCAGTGACAAGGATATTCACAGAGTTGTCTCTAAGCTACCCCATGTTGTCTTTGATTTGTGCTTTGGGTATATTGTAATTGTAATATTGGAAGGTGAGCACTGTAGAACAGATTTTCATTGAGGATATTTCTATACTTTGCTACATTTAGTTTTTTCTTTACTCTAAAAAGTGCCTGCTGTAGAAAAAAAACCCTTATAGCATGATGCTGCCACCACCATGTTTCTTTGTTTAGATGATGTATGATGTCTGGTTTCATATTTTTTACAATCAAGACCAAACAGTTTGGTTTCATCACACCAAAGAATCCTGCTCCACAAAATGTGCTTCTGGTGTCTTTTGCAAGCTCTAAGCCCCTACTTGAATATCACTTAAATTAAAACCTTTCTCCATTGGAGGTGTTATCTATAGAGCCCTACTAGTTGCCAGCTGTACTTACTAGTGATGGCCAAACTGTCCGCAAAGCGGACAGTTCGGCGGCGAACATGGATGTTCGCCCATCTTCTCGCCGGCGAGCAGTGCGGGTGTTCGACCCGCTCCGTTCGCCGGCATAAAGCCGGTCTCCTAGTGAAAAAACCGGGTCGGAGCAAGAAGTCATGTCAGTGATGTCACATCCAGCTCCCTAAACCAGGAACTATGCGTTCCAGGATGCGGTCCAGGTTTTTCCGATTCCGATTCAAATTCCCCGTCTAGAGGCCCCGTCTATCTGTCCGCGAACAGGCGGACGTCTTTAGAAGTCCGACCCGTCCGTTTGCGTACAGTCCTGGCCGATGTTCGGCCATCACTAGTACTTAACAATAGAAAATGGTAAACTTTTTAAGTTACAGTTTTCATATATGATCACAATGCTTCAGTGCTTCTTGTCCGGTCCCATATAAACTTTTCTTGTCTTTATCAAGTAAGGATAGTACATAGAGAGAGCCTGGAGCTCTAACATATAGCACATTCTACTGAAGATTCACAGGCTTGTTACATGACCTAACATGCTGTTTCTGCCTGGTCCTGTGGCTATGTAGTTTGTGTGTTGTAAATATCAAAAACAGCTACCTAATGAAATAAAATCTGTCTCCATGGTGACAGGTTCTCTTTTCCAACAGAACACAAAAGCCGAGTTGCCCAGGTATCAGTGACCCTTGGTCTTCTTTTAACATAATCCTATGCACTCTTTTCATTCGGTCATCTTTCTATGTAGACTATAATAAGCAGCAATGTGCATTAAATAAGTGAAACTGATTGCAAGGTCTTAGCGTGAGTACACATTCTAGGAATGCAGGAAAACATCTGATATATTGTATGGAGTCTACATGTCCATCTATTTTCTGATCATGTTGTTTCTTTTTCCGTTGCCCATTTGTTTTTTTCTTTGTCAATCTTTTGACTTTTTTTCAGTGGGATCATACATGGTTCATCTTAAAAAAGGGCAAAGGATGTAATTTTTTCTGTTTGAGGGATGTTATGTTTTTTTGTACTACTTGGAAGGAACACTAAAGCCGGCCATCACAGGTTTGATTTTGCGTTCGATCCAACTAAATATTGATCAAACAGGGATACGTCGGTATTTCCCAATTCAATCACCATGAATATTGATGGGGACCCTCTGTATTGGCCAGGGATTCATTTATCAAGGTGGTGCTCATCGATTCCCCGATTCTTGCGTCACTACGTTGCGATCACACCCCGATCGCCAGGGAATTGAGCTGTGTATGGCCGACTTAAGGAGGCAATTAACACACCAGTAATTTACTCTCATATGACATTTGAACAATATTTAATGGAGCTTTTAATATTTAGAATATTGCATTAGTCTATTTCAGTGTGAAACTCTAGTCCCATGGTACTAACAATTGGAGTACCTCAGTATGAAGGGTCTGTTCTCCTAATTGTAATATTATAGAAAGTTCCATATGCAAAATATGGAATAGGAATGCAAAACTTGCTTAAAACTTTGCAATGGCAGGTCGTTCATATGTCAACTAAAGCCCAAAGCTGGAAAACACAGGCATTTAATGTCTGCCATTTGTATATGAGTGGATCAGGTTATGTAAAGCCCTTGGAACATGGAGGATAGAATACAAATAACCATTATTACAAAAAAACATACAGACATCTAAAAGCTCAGTGTATCTGTAGATATTGAATAATTTGAAACTTAGTTGCTATAAAGTGCTCATTTTATTTCTTTTTCCTAGCCATGTGTTTTCTGCTTGTAAAGAAAACTTTATCTTCTCAAATAGGACCTCAAACCATTCATCAGATTTTTCTATTTGCATTCAGTACAGGGTAGCAATTTTCTAACTAATTCCCATGAGTATTACACGCTGGAGAGTAAAATTGATATTGATGATCTCCAATTTGCGGTTTTATTTTTAATAAAAATATAATCTGGCACAAAATCTGTCTTTAAACAAGTTTTGATTTTTTTCAGACACGGTGGCTCAGCCCTGTTGAATAGAGAAAAAGAGCACAGTAATTCCTTCAGGAGGGCGGTATAATCACACATGTACCTTATAAGGACAACTTAAATACTCAATGCTGAATGATTAGAATGCATATTATGAAACATATATTTATTCCAAATGTATATGTATAGCAGAAATGTGAAAAGGAAACTGCTGCCCTTTTTGGAATCAAAAATATTATCATTATGTTTTCACGTTATATCACGTTTTTTACTTTTAGCAGAACCTTTTACTTGCCTCTGTGGGTGTTCTACTCTTTTCAGGCAACACAGTATCATCTCATCAGTCACAATGCTCTTTGCTTCTTCTCATATTCCACCTCTTTTCATTTTTTGGGGATTTAAGGAAGTTACTTCCCACCTGGTTGAAAAGAAATGGGGAGACAGTCATTTGTGGGTGTTGCTAAAGTGCTGTTCTCCGGCAAAATACTCTTTTGAAAAGCAACAATATGTGAATATTTAGGAAAACCATTCAAAGCAGGCTAATAATTAATTAACCTCCCTAGCGCACCGCCTGTACCGCACCGTTTTTAACAGTGTGGTACAGGCAATGGCAGCAGTGTACAAGGTACACTGCCTGCCATTTCCTCCCTCCCCCCTCCCCTCTCCACACAGCCAGTGTCATTCATGACACTGGCAGTGAGGTCTGGAGAGCAGAAGCCCCTCCATTAACATGGAGGTCTATGACACTGCTTACCCTCGCCCCCTTCCGCGTCACCGTGACGCGATCAGTGAAGCCGCAGAGCCCCGGAAGCAGAATCGCCGTAGCTTTCCGGGGATATGCAGCTTCATGTTCTTCACACAAACTCTGGACGAGATGGGCTCGTGATGAACGCTAAGGAGGTTAAGGTAGCCATACAAGGGCCAATCATTCCAGGCGATCGTGGAATTGGCGATTTATCGGATCGGGAATCAATGGAACAGCACCTTGGGAATCCGATTTGTGAGCCGATCTCCATAATGGCAGATTCCACATTCAATCCATTGATTGGAAAGGGTGCTGCATAGGAAACTATGGGTCCACCAACGTACTTCGATTGCCAAACGATCACCAAAAAAACAACAACATGTGTATTCAATGTCCGATCCGATTTTTAGTAGATTTTTGTTTGGTCAAACGTTCAGTGTGGGCAGAACTCGATTGATCGCTGATCGATCTTGTGAATGCGTGTGGTGATTGATCGGTCAAAAATCTAGTGAAAATTTGACCCATGTATGGATTTAGCTGTTGCAAATGGTGGCTGATAGACTATCATTGGCAAGAGTCTTTTTTTTTTTTTGTTAATGGTAATAGAATGTGCATCTGGATGTAGGGATGACTTGTCCTAGGAGGTTTTCCTGTAAAAGAAACCACCTATAATTTCAGTGCAAGCCTCCATTGCATTCATGTGGATGCGGAGTGCTGTGTCGACATAAACATGACGGAGGCTCAGACCAACGGATCTGGAGCTCTGACAGGCTGTGGAGACAGCCCTGTTGTAGACACATTGCCGCCAATGGCGGCTTGGGCACTGTGCTTAAATGCCCGAGTTCAATGCAGGTATTTTAAGCGCAAGTGGGGCCCTTGTCTTAGCCTGCACATTTATATAAGCTATTGTATTTGTTCTTATCAGTCTTATATTCGTTGTTGATGAAGAGACTGCCAGATAGTAACGAAAATATATCACGCTGCACTTAAGCAAAGGTTTTATTTTGACAATATTTCTTCCTCGTTCACCACAGAAGACTGTTTCTTCTGTAGTATATCTTAAACCAGCCATACACGGCTCGGTTCCCTGGTGAAGGGGCAACTAAATGATAACTAGTTGCACCTTGCTGTGAAATCTGGGTAATGGGTAATCAATAATGTATTAGGCGGAAGATTGTATTGAGCCACATTCAACTGGCTCATTTTAGCAGTTTGAAAACCAAAACCTTGCTGTACTGAATGACTAGAGATACTATATATCTTTATCCGTATATATCTTTAGACTCTTGACACAACAGAACATATTACCAACATCTCTCTGATATAAAGGCTAATAAAACTGTAGATTTTAGTGCTGAAATTAGACAAAGTTAGTCTCGGGGCATGCTTACTTTATGGACAAGGCACATTTTTCACTATAAGAATTTTTTGGTCCCTGCCGTGAACATAAATGGCTGTTGGGGTGATCTGCCCTCACTTAAAAAGATTTGGTTGTGTAAATGTATACTGATTCTTCTTTTTTGTGCTAATACACACAGGAGGTTTTCTTCTGCTGTATCTTTAATAAAAGGTTCCTCCTTTGAGAAGGATGGGCCACCACTCAGGTTTTTACCTAATTTGTGTTTAATTATAATTTTTTTTATTGAAAGCAGGACCCATATATACATATGGAGGACCCTTCAGCTGGTGTTCTAGTACAGTGTTTGGTGCTGTTGATACAATGATTAGTATTTGATCCCCTCTATCATTCCATTCTCCTTAGCCTGTAGCATTTTCTTTAAAGGCAAAGCCACTATTCCTTATCTTGTATAAGCTGTAGAAATAGCAGCCTTCAACAGTTACTTGTTTATAAAAACCCTATAGACTTGCTCTGTACTCATAGTCTAGTAATACTGAGTGTAATCCCTTTACCGTAGTGTAACACTTGAGTGATATTTTATTTTTCCTCCAGCAGACTTTTCCACGACGGCTGAAAATAAATGTGCCAGTCTAACAACCCTGTACGCTGAAACAGGCTGTTCATCTCTGGGATACAGTACCTTGTTATAGTCTTTCCTTAGTTGAATTTTATTTGAATTGAATTATGCTGCCAAGTAGATATTACTTGCTACGTGTGATTAAAATTCTAAGGTTGTCTTTCATCTGCAGCTCCCTAAGTATGAGTGAGGTATGTCAGCCCTCATTGCAGGTGAATTCCTTTGAAATCTCATTTAATTCTTGTTATGGATCTTGTGTTTTGAGTATAATTTATTTTTTAATAGCTTATGTAATTGCATTTGGGGACCAAGGGTATTCATCATGAGAAAAAGCCTTTCCATTATCCTCTGCAGCACACATAAATAATAAAAACCATTACGGTAACCCGCAGTATTCTTACACTGTTGCTTCATTATTTAACTTTATTTAAGTATTAACAGAAATGAGATTTGGAATAATAGCGTGCTTTTTCTTCAGCTTTGTTTTTAGTATTTTTCTTTTTTTCTTTTGCAACTCTTTTTAATTGAGTTTGTTTTGGTACAGTGAGAAAAGGAAAGACTTTAGTATCCCATAGAAAGTGTCTCTATGGCCATTTAGATACTGCTGGCTTCTTCAATATATTGGTTTTGAAACCAGCATTGCTTGATACTGCTCTTGCTTTATCTATAATTGTCACGTTGTCATTGTATGCTAAATTTGGCAGAATGAGAATGGAAAAAGGCTTGGGCGATCATACAGTACTGATGAGGTTACTGCTCATGGTCCATAGCAGTGCCTCTGCAGACGAAAACTGACTTATTAATCACAAGCATTTAATATATAAGGGAATGTTGTGTTTTTGCTGCTCATTACTCTACATCAGTTAAATGCTTGAGTCCTCTGAAAATGATTGACTGCTAGATGAGTTATAAAGAGTTCTAAAGTCCAAAGGAATGCAGATCAAGCAGGATTTACGGACATGTCTGCTTGACTGACCTGTTTTTAAGCGGGATCGGTGGATCCCACTCAAAAATCGGTGGGCACGTTAGATTGCCGCGTGATCGTCATCCGGGAGCGCGCATGACACAATGTCAGCGCTCCAACAGGTCATTGATCGTGCCCCATATGTACGTGTATGAGCACCTTTTAGTGTAGATTACGCATACTTAAGGAGCCACAACCCTAGCTCGTGTTTGCCAATCCTCACAAATATAAACTGTCTATGTCCCTCTTACTCATCAATGGCATTAAAGAAAAACACAGAAAGTCCTAGTTTGCTAACCTAATGCCATACGGTGCTTCAGTCCAGAGACTTTCTGTTTACTGGATATGGGGTGTGCATTTCACTGTGGACCTTTTCCTGTTGGCTTTTCAGTGATAGAATCGTTTCTGGATTAAGTAGCCCTCTGCCTTGGCACCAGCACAAGGGTAAGGTTGTAGGCTGGCCAATGTGTGGTAAGTGAACCTGAACAGCAAATTAAGTTATGCTAGATCAATGCAAGATTGATTAGAATGGGGTTAACATTTGCCTGGAGATAAGCTTCATGTTACTTCTGTTCAAATATATTTAACAAGTCAATAACTTTTGTTTCAGAAGAATACTGTACTTCAAAATCGTGCCTCACAATGTTTTTTTTTTCTTTTTGTCAATGTTTCATTTTATACACCTTAATCTCAAAGAAAGAAACTTGCATCAAGGACAAAGAAAATAGGCAGATGCATCTTTTGCATTTTTGGTTTTAAATAAGGAATAAAACACAGAGGAATCCAAGGCAACATATTGATGGCACACTCTCCTTTCTACTTGAATGGGAATTCACTGGGAATTGAAAAGAAAAAGAAAAGTTGCCAAGGTACACAATGCTTTCCTAATAAAGCATTTGTCCAAATCTTTCTGACTAGCACAATCACTATTTCATGTTTACTAGATATTATATATGCTGCCTTATCAACTGAAAAGGAGATTTTAATCCTTAAGGTGTCAAACCACTTATTTACCTGCAGTGTTGGAATAAGCTAAATTTATAATCCTTGTGCCCGATTCCGGTCTGGTGTGGCCCCCCCATTTCCCAGCCGTTTGGCGCTGCCTGCCCGAGTGGTCGGGTGTGGATGCTGTGGACCAGCCAGGTTCAGTGACTGCATATACTCTTCGTGCATGTCCTGATGAAGCTGCATTGTTTGTTGTAAAATGAGTAGACTATTATTTGCATGGAACCAGAACTTATTATATTGATGTCTGATACCTTGTTTAAATATATCAGTTTTTCTGATTTGCCTTGAATGAACCGATGTATCTGTCTCAAAGTCATTATCTAAACCTGTTGAAAGAAAGGGCGAATGGGAAATATTTAGGTGCAATAAATCTCTCTAAGATATTGTAAATCTAGGATGTTGACACAATACAACAGTGCTTCCCTGGTATTGACTGGTGAAGTCTATGATGTCTGGATTAAAAGAAAAAGATGATCAACATATCACTGACACTGTACTCCTTTATCTCAAAGCTGATGATGACATTAAGTCAGGTTTTAACCTTCCTGACAGTAATCCCAAGTGTGGTTAGGGGTAGATTTTCAATATTGCTTACTTGTGTACTCCAACAATATCAGTCTAGCTTCTTCCTTAATGCATGTCCCTGGTGTCAGTGGTGTCAATGGGGACGCTTGGCTACCTGCCGTAATTATCAGTTATGGTAGCCCAGCACAACTGCCCCAAGTGCTTGCATCTCCAACATCATTGATGATGTTTGGGACATGCAGCAGGGTCTACACCAGGCTGGAAATTTAGGCAGATTACATTGTACGACTTAAAAGAAAGAATAAATTACCGTCAGGGAGGTTTATGTTATACAACAAAGAGCAACTATCCAATATTGTTTATAACTGCAGTTATTCTTTAATATCTATTTTTCAAAAAAACATTTTGGCAAATGCATGCACTCCCTAAAGTTAGCAAAATGTATTGGGTGATCTAAATGTTGTGCATTTGTAATTCCAGTTTATGGATTACCTAGCAGTTGACAACTCTGAACTATAATTCACCAACAACATGTGGGTCCTATATAACTTTGCTAAAAGCCATATACTGGTTTGCATGTTTGAACAACTCTGCATTGGATGCTTGTTTATCTATGTGTCGGAGTCATAGGGCAGAATCATTCACTGGGCATAAATGTCAGTTGTGTGCCTCATAAAGTAAGAAATCAATATAGGGTTATTAACAAATGTAAATCGTTGTCGGAGTGGGTCTCGGCACACTTCTACCATGTCAGAATAGTGTAGGTGTGTCTGTAGACTATATTAATTACAGATGGGTGTACACAAGCAGCTAAACTGTATCTTTCTAAAATTAAAATCCAAGCAAGAGCATATTTAATGGCTTTGCTTAGTCTCACAGGAATGCTGCCTACATACACAAATTAATTCAGTCTACTGTAAGTGCAGCTCTGTTCAGAGGATCAATGACCTGTTCTGTTAAAAAGGCATCATTAAAAAAAACTTTCATAAAGGAAACTGGTTCTAAGGGAAATATATAGTCTGCCAATGCTGGCTCAGACTAGAGTGCTGGTTGCCTGGCTGTTATACTTATCCAAAAACTTTTATCATGTCTAAATCACTGAGCTGAAACATTCTCCTTTATGGTATGTAGAAATACAGAAGTCTAGACTATCCTTTTTCCATGGTGGAAGGTCACTATGAATGGATGCCGTGGATAGTATACACTGTCTGCTATAATTCTCAGAAGCTTTGGCAAGATGATGTATCTTAATAATAGGAATAACAATTAACAGTATGAGATCGAACAGACTAATATTTATTGCCTTATGTTGACATATGATAATTACATTGTTGGGCTATCTATACAGAGTTTATGCAAGGTTATTTTGAAGCATTCTATTTGACAGGAACCATAAGAAGACCAAGAATCTTTTATCCTCATCATTGAATATCCCCAAAGAGAATTTAAAGTGAGATTGGCGTTAGAGGGTGAGGTGTTCCTTCTCCAAGCCTAGAGAAGTTGCAAGTGTATAGGCAGATATATACAAGGCGATTCTCCCTCGATAGATGAGGGATCGACTGCAGCGGGATGACTTTGGCATGTTGTTCGTTCTTCTATAGATGTATACAAAATATATTAGACAAGGGTAGACTGAAACCACCAGTGTAAGGCAAATTATACAAAAGTAGATTACATAAGTGTAGACAACGACTACCAATGTAAGGGACCATTTCTCCAACTATCATGAGTATAAAAAAGAACTTCTGCATAGTGTTTATATTGGAGGAGATACATGTATTCCTAGAATGGAGGCAAAGTATAACAACAAAGTAGATTACATAAGGGTAGACAAAAACCACCAATATAAGGAGTATTTCTCTAATGCTCATGTGTTCAATGAAGAACCTGCATAGTGTTCATCCTTCTAGAGAAGAGGCAAAGTATATTATATAAGGGTAGACTGAAACCACTATTATAAGCAGCCATTCTCCACTGATATAAATAAAAACTTTGGCATAGTGTTCATTCTTCTATAGATGTATGCAAAATATATTACACAAGGGTAGACTGAAACCACCAGTGTAAGGCAAAGTATACAAAGTCGTGACATAAGGGTAGAAAAAGACCACCAACATAAGGGGCCATTTCTTCACTGATCATGGGTGTAAAGAAGAAGTTCGCCATTGAACCCACATTAGAGAAGAATGGAGGCAAATTACACATTCTTCAATATTAGGGTCAATTGAAAACTCAAAAAGGTATGGTGTATGAAAGTACTGATCTGGAACTGGAGGAATTGAGGGAAAAAGTCTCAGAGACTCAAGCAGTTAAAGATCAAATTGAAGCTATATGTTAAAAAACCATCACAGGCATGTACCATTGGCTTATTTTTTCACAGTAACTAGAGTATCAAGGTCAAAATCTTTCCTTCGTTTAAACACTTTATTTTAAGACATGTGGAATATGAAAAAAAGAGTATTTCCACATCAATCCGTGATGATAACAAAAGAACTAAGTGTGACCAGCTTGCCCTGAGAAAGAGAAGAACTACATTCTTCAGTAGTCATGCTGTTTAATTCTTTTTGTAACATAACACATTTTTTTCAGTTTCTTACCTAATGAATGCTGCAGTTTTTAAAATACCACATTTGATCTAAGTTGCCCTGTTCTGGCACTCAGACTTTATTCGAAATGTATAAACAAGTCCAAAAAAGAGTAATGAGAATGTGTGGTGAAATAGAGAAGCAAAAACAAGACCATGCCAGTAAAGTTCACGTGAAAGGATAATTGATCTGACAATGTATACTTATACTTTCCCTCTTCTTAAGCTAACCCACCATCACCTTTCGTTCTATACCAATGTTCAGGTCCTCCATTGATGGTCTTGTTTGCAATCTCCACCACTGGGCCCCGATTCTTCTGTCTGCAGATTCCCAAAAATTTCGTTTGGAATTTGTAATGTAAAAATAGGACAGGGAGATGACTTTTAATACAAGTCTATGGACCCAGCTCTGGAGAGGGCAAACATCCATCTATGGAGAACCATTAATCTCAATATGTAGAGCTCTGTAGATGGTGAAGGCGTGCTTGGTTACTAGTGATGGCCTGAACTGTTTGCCGGAGAACTATTCGCAGCGAACATCGCATGTTCGCGTTCGCCCATGTTC
>CM070039.1:36269194-36289071 GCA_036250615.1 Ptychadena robeensis | reverse complement strand
CTCCCCCAGTGTCTGCCACACTGACCATCTCCCCCAGTGCCTGCCACACTGACCATCTCCACCAGTGTCCTCCACACTGTTCATCTCCACCAGTGTCCTTCATAAAATTAAAATTCACCTTTTAAGCCGTAGGCAACGTGGAAAGCAGATCTTCACATGTTGTTTCAGGTGGAATTCACACAGGCATTTAACAACAATGTTGTTTAGTGCTCTCCAGCTCCCCTCTTATGTTCAAATCCCATTGACTATCATTGTAGAATTCCTTTGTGCGGATTTATTGCGTGAAAAAAAATTTCTTGGGAGTTTTGCCATGGATCCCCCTCTGTCATGTCATTGTCCAGGTGTTAGTCCCCTTGAAATAACTTTCCCAACACTATTGTGGCCAGAAAGGGTCCCTTTGTTTTTTAATGTTCGCCTGCCCATTGAAGTCTATGGGGTTCGCCGGGTTCGCCGACATTTGCGGAGGTTCGCGTTCGCCGTTCGCGAACATCAAATTCCGGGTTCGCGCCATCACTATTGGTTACATAAGCTTCAGAAGGTATCTTGTATTTTTCAGTGATGGATATGGCAGTCTCCTCTAAAAGCTGTAACGTGATCCTGTAATGATAGAAATATGAGCAGGGCCATTGCTCATGTTTCTTGAAATACAGTCTATGTGGGTGGTGTCCATGTAGTTTCATTTACAAATAGTATTTATTTCTGCATTGATATAGCTGAATAACAAATCCATTCTTATGTGACTGGAAGTGAATATCTGGAGGAATGCCTCCACCCTTTTCTTTATTGTTTGCAATGAAAGAGACCCTGATAGATATCTCCCATAAGTAGTGATGAGCGGCATAGGCAACATTCGTATTCGCGGCATGCCGCGAATTTTTGGGAAAACATTCGGAAAATATTCGCATTAGGCAATATTCTTCTTATTGCGAATATCGGCAGTTTTATACGAATTTCGCGAATATATGTTTAACATTGAGGGGCGTGTTGAAAAAAAAAAATGCGAATTTTGGACGCCATCTAAGTGATTTTTGCGAATTTTCTAAAGTGCCGATTTTTGCAATATTCCGAATATTCGCATCACCCCTAATATTGGATTTAAAAACTGTTGATGGTCGCAGGGAGTGTTGCTAAGCTCTTGTTGCAGCCTTCCCATTTGTCCACTTGCATTGAGAGGCATGTGTAATGGAAAAAAATACTGAATATCCGGAATTGCGAATATTCGGCAATATATTCACCATCTTCACGAATTTCCGAATTGCCGATATTCGCAATTAATATTCGGAATCCGAATATTCGTGATCATCACTACCGATAAGGATTTGTGTGATATTTCTTATTTGGCATGGCATAAAGCTTTAAGCTGTTGAATACATTTCACAGGATGTTTAGTTTGTAAACTTGACAAATGATTTTTATTTCTGTCCATTGTATTTTGATATTTACACAGCTCTGCCATAAAGCAAGGCCAGGCAGATGATACCAATGTCCCCGTTACTAGAAAAGTGTTATCCTGCCCAAGCCTGCTGATTGGATTGTGAAAGAGGAGAAGACATGTAAATGATGTCCAATAAAATACTGATTGAAGGGGGATTAAGGCTTGATTCCTATCATTCTCTCATTTTGACATTAACTGTATCTTATAGCACATATACATGCATTGTATAAGTGTTGCAATATGCTCCTTTTTAACTGCATTGTCATAGGCTGGCTGTTATTCAGAGAACACCCTTTGCCCCTGACTACCACCAACCAATGCATACATTCACATCAGTAAACTACATCATATTCCATGAGTAGGAGACTAATGTTCAAATTGCACCTAAACCGACCAACAGTATTACTTGTTTTGTCGTGATTTGGCTAAAATAATGTGGATCCTCTCTAGCTAAGCCTAAAACTTCCCTGGCAGTGAAAAGACAGCCTCTGCTGTGGTTGGGAAAGATTTTATTGGTGGGAGTTTCATGCACCAGTCCCACCCAAGGGCTGACCCTGATAGGCCTTTGAGCTTATATATGGATGGGGTAGGAGTGAAAATGGGGCGTGGGAGAGGATTGGGGTGAAGAAGGGGTAAAGAAGTCAACCAATATATCCACACTGCTACATCCAAGATCGCTGCTCTTATTCATTCTTATATCTTATTCATATTTTGTTCAGTCAAATAAGAACAAGGACAGAGGCGCACAACCTAGTTCAACAAATGGTTAAATAGGATAAGATAAAACAAATTGAAACAACATTTATCTTAATAGGAACAATGGGACATGTTTCGAGCAGATGCTCTTTTTCAACCAACCTTGGTTGAAAAAGAGCATCTGCTCAAAACGCGTCCCATTGTTCCTATTGAGCCCCCCAGTATCTGTAAGCAGGAAGTGTTCTCATCCCCAACCAGGAAGTGAGGTCCTCCTGAAAACACATGGACCTGAGAGATCCACCCTTGTATACCTTTCTCAATGTGAGTATCCTGTCTGCTGTTTTGTTTCAATTTGTTTTATCTTATCCTATTTAACCATTTGTTGTACTAGGTTGTGCGCCTCTGTCCTTGTACTTATTTGTCTGTTACAGGGGGCCACACTCCTCCATTTTGAGAGCTGCACACCTACACACAACTTAAACACCCATCCCTCATACTGACTCGATTTTACTCTGTGATCCTTGCTCAGGCCCCATACACCAACTGAGGGCCTGTCTGGCCACTGCTATCACTATAGCTGTGTAATCACTGCCTAAGGTTGTGCGCAACTACCCATTATCTTTCATATCTTATTCAGTTGCTACTGTATATTATGCTTGTAAAATGTATGGACACATAAACATTTAGGAGGGACACTTAGTTATTATAACTTATTATTTTAAATTATAACTAATTGTGAATAGAATTTTTGAGTTTAGGTCCGCTTCAAAATCTAAAATTCAAAAAACATTGTATTATTGGACTGGGTGATTGTCAGGAAAGAATGGAAGGTCCTATTTCATTTTCTGGGTAGCAGCGTGCTATAGTGGTGCTTTAGAGTGAGTTGCAGCTTACCACTTCCCAGTGCTCTCCAGTGCAGCTAATTGGTTTGAACTGGGCACAATGAAATCATTGTATCGCCAACATGTAGGCAACTGCTGCAACACGGACAAATGCATCCCATCATCCTTGGCATAAATGGGCCTTTCAATAGGCTAACTTCAAGTCAACTTCAAATACCTATATAAGTTAAATGTAAAATATTTATTTTATAAATTAAAAATGAATGCACAGATGCATGTTTATATCTGAATGCATGAAGGTAAGATGAAAGCATTTTATAGTAAACATTGATCTTCTTACAGACATAGAGTTTAGATTTATGTTATTTTATCTAGCGCCACTCACAATCATTTTACGGATTACTACTGTTGTAGATATATTTAAGGTTGGAGGTGGTGAGGGTGTGTATCCCTCAGCACCAGAATTTCCCTTAGGGTATGGTCCCAAGGGCGAGGGGACTTTTGGCCTTAAAAGTCCCCTCGCCCTTGGGACCATACCCTAAGGGAAATTCTGGTGCTGAGGGATACACACCCTCACCACCTCCAACCTTAACTATTTATTTGGGATGTGGCCACCCCCGTAGGAAATGCCCTTTTGTTAGATTATGTTGTAGATATATGGTTGTGAACTTATGGGGGTCTATACTCTAATTCTAATTCTAAAACAACACACAGAGACACCCCGCTGTTTTCTAGACTTTCTATCAGCTGGTAAACACTGAGCACTGCTGGCTTGGAGTCGCAAGAAATGTTGCTTGAATTCTATAATTTTACGAATTGGTCCCCATTACCCCTTGTGAAACGTACATCTATGTTATATATTAGAGTGGTATTTCGGTGCTGTTTAGCTGTGTAAATATGGAAAGACACCGTAATGAAAATCCATATTTCTGGAAGGGAATATTACAGTAAATGTATTTCTTCCTATATTTCATGCTCACCCAAATGCTAGCATTTTCCCATAATCATAGTCATCTGCCTTTATGGTTATTGCTGATATAGACGCAATTCAAAAACACGTTATTTTAGCTGCCATACTGCAACATTGGAAGGGTATAATCTGGAATATTGAACTTCAAAAAACCGCTATCGCCTGTACCTGTGTAAAGGGGACCTCAAACCCACCCTTACTGCTCCTTCCACTGTCTCAGCTGCTGTTTTCAGGAAGGGGGGAGCAATGCTGCCTTCTCAAATGTTGGACTGCTAAGGTCTAGCTGTAATGTAAGGAATTGCTGATAAAGTGGATATTAGTGGTTCTGTTTTTTTATTATGTAAACATGTTTCTTAAATGGTCAAGTGAACATAATATTTTTGAAAAGAACCAAAGAAGACTTTGGCCATGTGCGTCCAGATCAGGAAAAAAAATATACATGGTTGCTGACTTGCGGGTAGTTTTCCTGCAGCTTAGGGAGTGTTCCCATCGCATTGGTGGGTCTGTGTCGAATTTTTCGACTAGCTGACTTTATGAGTTGATTGCAAAGCCTTTGAAAATTTTATCCTCACCAACTTGCTGGAGATGTAGAGAAGGGCTGTGGGAACATTGGGGAAAAAAGTTTTTGCATAAATTAAGTTCAAAGTCAAAGTCGAAATTTGGACTTTCGTAATTTTGACTTGACTTTGAACTTCATTTATGCAAAAACTATTTGCGTTAGAGTCATACATTTATACATCTACAGCAAGTTTGGTGATGATAACATGTTCAGGGGCTTTGCAATTAAATCTTTTTAAGTAAATTCGACCATCTCTAGGTGTTTGCCCTATTAATTTAGCAGAGCAAAGATGCGGAAAATCAGGGCTTGAACAGCATCGGGTACAGCATCGTCTCCGTGGCACTGCGTGGTGCCACAATAAAGACGCGCCACTCCGAGTTCTAAACAAAGTGTCGTGTCATGGCTTTCTGTGTTCTAGGTGACATTTAGAAATGATAATTGTCCCAGCTGTGCCCTGCAACATCTATTCTATTCTCCACCCAATTTTTTTGCCAATCGATCGTCATATGCACTCATGGAGGAAGCTGTGATGGGGGAAGGGGGGTGCTAGCAGTTCCTCCCTCTCCCTTTGTGCTAGACTGCCAGCTCACTGTGAGTCTCAGTGACCTCACAGCATCTTCTCATGGATGGGTCCCTAGATGCTGTCTGCCAGGTCCCCCTAGCTGCTCAGGCCCTGATGGCGGCTAGGGAGACCCAACGGACACAAAGGCTGCCTGGCTTATTATGACCCGATGTTTCAGCCGATTGAGCATGATGTCATCATGCACGGTCCATCGGCTGAAACATCGGGTCACAATCTAAACATGAATGGGGGGCTTAACCTTTTCTTATGGATTTCAAGAGTTCAGCAAATAAAAATTCCCTGATATGATGCATGTAGACCACCATAGGTGATGCAAGTTTCCTGGGAATTGGTCTCACTCATTCTCTCCCCAGGGAAAGTGGTGGACTCTTACTGCTGCTTTTAGTGCACACAATGAAAAAGCATTTATATAAACCTTTGTATGAACAGCTTCCTTGTTTGGGACTCCTCCAGTGTTTAATAATTATGGTGTATTTATCACTGAAAATGAAATCGCATATGAAGTAATGTTTGCGGTTGTTACCTGCCATATATTTTCAATAAAACCAATGGCTCAGGCTAACATTTCCAGATTCTACTGAACAACTTACAGTTTAAATGAAAAGATTTTATAACAGTTGGCAGTTCTCATTCAGCCTCTTCTATAATGACTGGCAGAGTAACCAGCTACTTGGAACATAAACAC
This sequence comes from Ptychadena robeensis, assembly GCA_036250615.1. Classification (NCBI taxonomy): domain Eukaryota; kingdom Metazoa; phylum Chordata; class Amphibia; order Anura; family Ptychadenidae; genus Ptychadena; species Ptychadena robeensis. The sequence continues at coordinate 36,283,301 of CM070039.1, read as the reverse complement.
AATGCGCTGCTTTGCTGTAATTTTCTCTAATATACCGCTTTCCTTGACTTTCCTCTTCATAGATTTTTTTTTCTTAAATTCTCTTATTTTTTTCAATTGTCAATACTTGTATGCTCTCAAGTTGTGAAAAATAGCATGTTTGACACTTGTTGTCAGCTATGGTTGCATGTAAAATTCATGAATATTGATGAATATATTGAAAATCATACACTGCAGTCTTCTCAGTAAGAGTCCCATGTTTTTGTTCAGCAGTACCAGACATCCGCAATAATACACACCAGGGAATATACTTACAAAGACCCACCATTGAGACAATATTTACATATTGTACAATACACAACACAAACATTTATCTCTAATAAGGCAAAAGATGGAAATCTAGTCAGTTAACGGGTTGAATGTTTTTCCAGGTTTATTTATAGACAAGCAATATGGTGTTCACTATACAGAAAGCCTAAACTACATTCTTATTGCAGGTAAGGCACACTTTAGACTGCCTATCCAGTTAAAACAACTAAAGTAAAAAACAAAACAAAAAATTAGTAGGAGATCATTCTTACACTTTCTTTGTGCAATTTATTTTGATGTGTACATGCATGACATATACCATGCCAACTAATGTAAGATGCCGAAAATTAAGCTGGCTTCTAGGATGATGTAGCTCCATTGCCACCTTTATCAGGTCTGCTGAACAAATGAGGTAAAGAAAAAGAAGAGAGGATGTGATGAGTAACTATGAAACAAAAGGCTCAAGAGGCACCCATAATAATTAACTTTTTTTTAAAAATGATCCCAGCAACCAAGACTCCCAGTCACCCATTCAGAGTGTCCTTTGTGTCTTTGTTATTAATCATCTTTCCCCCCCCCCCTTTTTTGTGTTCTCTTTTGACTTGGAGTAACCCACACAGCTCCAACAAGTAAAGAAAAAGAAGAAGAGTTGAAGAAGAGCTTATAGCTGTCAGCACTAAAGCTAGGCACACCCGTGCAATTAACCCCCGATCAATGACAACATGGTTACGTCACCACACTGTGATTGATCGGAGATCAATTAAATGAAAATCAATGTGCATCACATGGGAACATCGATTCCTGTTCAATGGGGACCCATTCTCTCCAGCTCACAGCATGCGTGAATCACAACAAAGGCTGCGAGCTGGGGAGAAAGCCAGCCTCACAGCTTCAGAGAGAGAAGTACTGGCTCCGACCCCTTCACACTGCAGCAGCTGCTCCAATACTTTGAATGTAGACTCATGTCTCTATTCAAAGTAATGGAGATTGAACGGGGTTTTGCAACATGTTGGAACCCCGTTCAATCGAGTTTCTTCGAGCGGGCTCTATTGATCCCACTGGAAGGAAAGCACACATGGGTAGATCTACCTGTGTGTGCCTAGCTTTACTTGGTAAAGTTTTAAAATTCTCAGATAGATCAACCTAGACCATCTTTAACAGTCATAATCCAAGTTTGTCCAATTCCAACTGTAGAGGGCAAATCCATAATGGTGTTTGTGTGGTTTCAGAAAGTTGCTATTTTTAAACTTAAATCCATCTTGAATGTGGCATGTGAGAACTGGACCCTTTTTGTAGACTTGGCATGCAAGTGCTTGGCAGGGTGCTCTGTCATGCAAGTTCTAGAGCAATCATCATACTGGTCTGGGCCAACTTACCATTTATGTACCTTGGTACTGGCCAGTAAGACTGCCCATCACACTTGGATCCTGATTAATGATGGCCAAACTTCGTCCAAGTCAGTTCGTGAACAGGCGGATAGGACTTTTATAACAGTGTAACGTTGGCCTGTTCAGTGACGTCCAGTACCTGGAATGCATCCAGGCAATCCGGTTTTCTAAGCTGGCTTTTCACTGGTTCTCTAATTGGTCTTCAGTGAAAAGATTCTTTCTCCGGTGGGATGTTTCTGCTCTTGATCCTGCCGGTGGAAGAAAAGTGTGCTCCTTCTCGCCGGCAAACGGGGCAGCTTAAACACCCGTACTGCTCACCGGCTAGAAGGCGTGTGAACATCCATGGTCGGCCATTACTAGTCCTGATGCAGGAAGAAGCAATTGTCTTTTACCGTCAATATAAGATAACTGACAGATTTGTTAAATAAATGGACATTGCATACCCAAGCTCCAATAATAAAGTGGCAAAGTAATGGTAATCGATTTACGATCATATTAAGGAGTGCCATGTGTAGTTCAACCGTGATTACGATTACGTATTTTCGATCAAATTTATGATAAGGATTTGGATTAAAAAATATGATAGTAATTTTGATCATAAAAAAACAAATTGATCGAAATACCTAGAAAAAACGTCTGATATTTGTCTGATCTGGCATCATTTGCCAATATGTCCAATCACTTTTTGATTAACTTTTTTTGTTTGATTTCAATAACTTTATTTTATTTATCAGGTGTGTGATCGATTTCCATACGATGGACTTAAAAATCAATTGTTTTAAGATGAAATATCGACTCAGGTATGGCTAGCTGGAAGGAAAAAGTTAGTTGGAAGGGAAACTTCTTAACATTTTCTGTTGTTTGCATGTATTATCAAAAACTCCCACTGGCCTATTTATCTCTGGTCTCTTTAAACTGATATGACTTCATTGAGCCAAACTGTCAAATTGATCAGGAATCTGACACTGACGGTGCTAAACTATAGAGAGAAGAAATTAAAATTACCATGCGAGATACAGGGAAAGTCGCAGCCAGCAGGGTGTAATTTTTATAGTTCTTTGCGTTAGTAGTAGAAGATTAATTACCAGTATCAACCGTCGCCACACTAGAAACAATCATAAAGCTGGAGTATTTAGATATTCGATATACTGAAAGTCCAATAATGGTGGACAAGGAGCAATGGGTGGGATATGGCATTTTAATTCCTGTGTGTGCTTCTTTATCTTCTAAATCTATAAAGTGCCACCCATATAGACTGGGGATCTGCATAATGATATGCATTGTTGTTACTGTATGTAATGTCTTCTAAATTGCCATATTCTTCGGACTATAAGACGCACTGGGACCATAAGACGCACCCAGTTTTTAAAGCAGGAAAACCAGGCAAAAAATATTTAATATATAAAAGTGTTCACATCAATTGGGTTAATGCAATTGATTAAATGAATGCAATATCAAATTTAGCCAGGAGATGTCACTAGCAGCAGTACACACACACATCATGTCACCTCTTCACTGATCTTCTCTGCACTCCTCTCCCTCTCCTCTCTGGCTGCCTGTGTCCGTGAAAGCTGCAGTGATTGCAGTTCCCACGGACACGGAAAGAGGGATAGTAGGCAGTTCATCTATCCCTTTTTCATTGCTTATACCAACAGGGCTCTGTTGGCATAAGCAATTATACAGTTCAGATGGGAGATCCAGCCGTGGGCGGATCTCACATCTGACAGCTTCCTGGCTGATCTCCTTGCCGGGAAGCCAAGGCGCATTTGGTCTCGCATTCCGACCATAAGATGCAGACACTATTTCCCCCCAATTTTAGGGGTGAAAAAGTGCATCTTATGGTCCGAAAAATAAAAGTAATCTATAGGTATACTAAACAGTATGCTGATATGGTGGCTTAGTGGAATTCTATATGTTCTCTAGTCATGATTAGTGTTGATTGCGAATATTCTAATCGCAATTTTTTATTGCTAATCTCGACACTTCGAGAATATGCAAAAATCTCAGTGCTATATATTCATTATCGTGAATATTTAAGGTTTTTTACATCAGTACCCAGAATTTCCATGCATTGTGTACGCAATATGCGCATGTACATGTGCCGATTTGTGCAATGAAGGTAGCCATACACAGGTAGATTCCTGGCTAATTTTTCTGCCGCTTGACCACATTGTGCGTTCCTGCCAATCGCCTGGCAGGCGCTAGACCGCAAATCGGGTACGCCCACCTGGCGAGATCGACCAGGAATCACCCGCATGTCGGATCGCACTGTGATCCGAAATGTTGGTAGATTCCCGGCCAATCTATTTGGATAGGGACCGCAAAGGGTGCTGGCCGATTCTCTGAGGGGCCGGCTGCAGTGTGATGTCTGTCCCTCATTTATCGAGGGAGAATCAAGGCATGTATGCCTACCTTAATAATGACTGGAGATCAGGAATTCTTGAATTTACGAATTTATTGCGAATATCATGCAAAACATTTGTGATATTTTGCAAATATGAATATTACCTTTGCTGTTCATCACTAGTCGTGATTCCATGCTTCCAAGCATTTTTGTAGGTTTCTGTAATAAATCTCCAATGGGATGCTCTACTCTGTCAACCTCTAAGGATTAATGAGCAACTATACCAGCATAGCATTGCTGAATGGATGCAACGTATAAACGCAGTTACTCACATGGAATAAATCCTTTTTGGAGGTTTTAAGGGAATATTTGACATCAGTAAAGTTTTAGATAAAAATATAATATGATGAAACTTAAATGTATCAATTTATCAGTGTTATTACATATGTAAAGCAGATGCTAGAACCTGGATATACACAATTTGACAGTTTTGTAAATCCATATCCTTAACAATGTTATAATCTAACTCTGGGACCAGTTTATTTAAGGGTCATTTAAGATACCAGTTCACTGTTCACTGAGCACACAGGCTCCTTAAATCATGATGAGTCTTGGGACTAGAACGTGTTCTTGCGAAAAACAATAATGATAGCATAAATTAAAAAAACTACCTTATTTTTCTCCTGTGAAGATGCAATCCCCCCCCCAAAAAAAATTGGGTGAGTCTCATAGGGTGGAATTCAGCCACAGATGGTTATGTAGTCTATGAGCCCTCTGCCTCCTTGGCCAAACACTTAGCATGGCTAGCGGAGGCAGGCAAGCTCTCCGAAGGAAAATGTGTATGTGGGCGGTTCTTCCTTCTGCTTCTCTGCTCTTCTCTTGCCTACCCGCTGACCGGGACAGAAATCCACTCAGCTAGGACAGAGCTGACAAGCTTTGTGCTTGTCAAATTATCAGCCTAGAGCTTTGTATGACAGCTTGAGCTGACATGCAAAGTTTCAACTCTACATACACTGACCAGTAGCAGCGAGAACATCTTCCCTCTGCTACTGACCGCAGAACGGGGACTGGAAAGCTGATAGCTTTGCAATCCCATAACCTTTGTCAGGATTTTTTTTTACATATTTTTTTTTGCCCCAAATAGGACGCTGCGGTTGATGGTGATTTATATGGTAAGAAATAACTTAAATAGAGTTGTAATATATATAATGTATGTTACAAGATAACGTGTGTAATCCTGTTCACCTCCTCTGTAATTTGCATACCTCATCCATAGTGACATCATGACAAACAACCACCTAGTTGAGTACCTTCATATGTCACCTCATTGCTTTCAAGCAGCTTGTTGGATAAAGATACAGATTAGTAACCATTAAGGTGACAATATGAACTTACTATGGGCAATAATACATATTTTGGCAGGTAAAACTGTAACCTGATATGAAGCTATATATTATATCTGTTTCTTTATAGAAGTAGAAAGCATTGAAGAACCAAGGTAATTTGCTACGTCAAGGTCAAAGTATGTTTAAAAATATACAAGTACTGAAATAAAGATCAATTTCCCTCTGTGATAACATTTTGTTTGAAATGTAAATATGAGAGATGTACAGTGTTATCACAGTATAACATCTTTCTGTTGCTTGTACACCTCCAGCTAAACATTAAGATGTTCTCTTCAGTTTACCTGTTTGCCAAATCCAAGGTTGTTCTTGGAGGTCCTGCCGGGGGAGTTACATCACGAAGCATTACTTCATTCCTTGTCATTGGAACACACCTATTACGCATAGCCTGTTCTGATCATGTAACATCACACAGAATTGTTAACGCTGCTGCTACATGGCTCCTTTACTCATCTTGCATCCCAACACATTTTAAATGCTTTGCATACAGGTCTTGTCAAATAATGCTGACAGTGTGTCACTCCGCAATGGACAAATTGAATGCTGATAAAATCCCAAATGTTTCAGGGAAGGAGCTGCCTTCATTGTAAGAGCTGTCAGCGTCCTGATGGATTTTCTCTTAATATCTACATGGCAAACGCGTACGTGTGAGTGCAAGCAGCTCTTACTGCAGCTGGAGAGATGACAGGGATTACTATAGTCCTTTCTAAATGAAGAACAAGATTCTACTATATTCACTTAAACTAGCTATGTTTAGCTGATCTAATTTAAAAAGTTGTAGCCTTATATTGTTGTAGCCAAATATTTCCATATAAGTATTCCTGACCACTCTACTCAATTGAAGTTAGAAAAGGTTAGGTCATGTGAACTACTTAAATTGCTGGTAGAAGGCATTTCTATGGGATTACATGGCATTCACTACTAGGACCAGACAATAAGGCTATGTACACATTTCAGGTCATGGGTCTTGACTGACCTGGGAATGTTCATGATATCAATTACATGATAGTAAACAGCAAACAAACATAGAGTGCCTGTTCTATTCAATAGAAGGGGGTGATTTGGTTGTACCCCCTTGTGTCCTCCCCACATGAAAAACGGTGGCCTTTGAAAAAAAAAAAGAAAAACGGTGGCCTTTAAACAGGTCAGTTGTTCAGTTTCTAGAAAAGGTTGAAACATTTTCCGGAATTTGGACTGTTGTAAACTACAAATCCCTTGCACAGACGTGGGCAAACAGCCTGCAGGCCATATCTAGCCTTTTTGGTCTTATAGTCTGGCCCTTTGTCACCTTGGTGTCTCCTCTCTGCTTGTTCCCAGCAATAAGTGCCTGTAAGTCTATAGGACGTTTGTTATTTTCCCCTTTTAGAGCAGTGGTTCTCAACCTTTTTAGATCTGCAACCCCGGAAGTGATGTTGTTGAGTGTTATGCATTCTAAATATCGGAAGTGACACTTTGTGACATCAGATTCGTTATGTGTAATGACCTCTGCTTATATTTTCCCACCCCACTTGTGCAAATTGTCTGCAGGGTTAGAAGGGTTAGAGTAACTCCCTAAGCTAGGAGGGAGGGGCGTTACTCTACCTACTAACTTCTCAACCTGTGTGTGGGCATCAGCACTGCTTCTTGTAATGCTTTCAGTGAGTAGTGATGAGCGACTAGGCAATACTAGGCGTAATTTCGCGAATATCCGCCATAATATTCGATTCCATATTCGTAATCTCGAATATCCGCACTTACGACATGAATTGCGATCTAAAAATCGCAATTGTGATCCGATATGCGCAATGCATGCAAGTCAATGGAGCTCGGATATTCGACTGGGAGAATATCCGTCATTTCCGTTTTAAAAAATCGCATTACGATTATATAATCGTGATCCCATTCATTGCAATGGATCGCGATTATAAAATTACGATTATAAAATCGTAAAAAAATCGCAATCGCGTCGGATATCCGATGATATATTCGCGAAATGGCGAAATAGCGATATTCGAGCTAAATATTCGAAAATCAAAAATTCGAGCTCAACACTATCAGTGAGCTCTGTAATTGTGAAATGAGCGTTCGACCACCAAGGGGGTCCCAAACCACAGGTTGAGAACCACTGTTCTAGAGGCTGTCTTTTGCCCATGTTTGCATTTGAATGTTTAAGTTGACTATCCAAAGCTTCCTATTCTTTTTTTAAATATATTTTTACTAATTTTAACCTCCCTGGCAGTATGATTTTTCCTTTTAAACTGTATGAAAAATGTATTCGTGTAATCTGTTTAAATTTCCCACCTATGCTGCAAGGACATGGGACCGGGTGGCCCTTTCAGGTTCTTTGTCTGGCCCCTCTTTAAAATGTAAAAACCCAATGTGGCCCATGAGTACAAAACATTTGCCCTCCCCTGCCCTAGCACATGGTACCATCACCAAAATGATGTAAGATGTGTGGATACTACAAACACGTGCTGGAGCAACGCTTCTCTACATCTCCAGCAATTTTGGTGAGGATACCATTTTCAGAGGCTTTGCAATCAGCTCACAAAGTCAGCTAGTCAGAAAATTGTACCATCTCTATTCGCAACCAGCTCTATTGGCGCTAGTGATGGCCGAACTGCCCGCAAGGCGGAAACATGTTCGCCCTCCTTCTTGCTAGCGGACAGTACGGGTGTTCGAGAACCCGGTCAGTGACATCACATGCAGGAACTATGCGTTCCAGGTGGCGGATGTGACGTCACTGACATCACATCCGGGTTTTCAGATTCAAATTCCCCGCCTAGAGGCGAGGAATTTGAATCTGTCCGCGAACGGGCGGATGGCGGACTTTTTGGCGGACGCCCGTTCGCGGACGGACACGGCCGAAGTTCGGCCATGACTAATTGGCGCTCTACCCTGGCAGAACGATAAACAGCAGCCTAAGGTATCTGTACATATGCTAACTTGTTGCCCTAGAAGACTCCATAAAAGTGACAATTAAAGGGCCAGAACGCTAAATGACAGAATTGGAAATACATACTGACTGATCTATCATGCAGTAGATATAATGAGACAAAATAACCCAAATTTTAATGCTATAAAGCCCTCCATGGTCATAATACTGCTTAATAATATCCACCATATTTGTGAAGCATGTCTGTCTGGTTTACAAACTGTGCTTTTAGAAAACAAGCAATCAATCCATTTATTCTAACCCATATAAACATCATGGAGTATTTACTAAAATGTTCTGTAAAAGGCAAATACTCACTCTCCATTGTAACTAGGTGCCTTTTATGTCTTAAAAAAACCCACCTTGACATAAATATGGATGGATGAACCACTGCAGACTCATGAAAATGCTGATTCCTTGGTGGTTGATGTGGGAGCGTTTAGAATAATTTAGTTCAGGAGGACTAGCAGAGTGAGGTTTTATGTTATTTATGATCCTAAACCCCTTACATCAGAATTCACTAAAATACTGAAGTATTTATTCACAATATCAACTCCATGCTACCTGCTTCTGTTTAGAATTAGTGTTGAGTTTGAATATTTGAATTGCAAAATAAATTCTACGAATATCGGTTATTTGAGAATTTGCGAATTTCACGAATATGACGGCGGATATTTGCTGTAAGCCAAAAGCTTATGGCCATGCATTGTGAATATATTTGCAATGCGAAAATAAATAAAACTGTGACCATTCATTTTGAAGGAAATCGTGATGCGATAATACTTATGAATATAAATTGGCCATATTTTGTGATGTAGTATGTAGTGTAACAGAACTGTATATTAATGTGTGTTTATCCGGCAATGGAAAGTGATGGCCTAACTGTCCGCGAACAGTACGGGTGTTCTACCCACCCTGTTTACCGTCGGGAAGAAGTTAACTATACTTCTGCTGGCCGGATCAGCAGCAGAAAGATCCAGCCAGTGGAACAATTCTTTCACCAGAGACCGGCTAGAGAAGCCAGTTTTTGGTGAAAGAAGCAGTCTTAAACCGGAAGTGACGTCAGTTCCACGGGAATTTGAATCTTTCCGCGAACAGACGGACATCAGACTTTTTTATCACTAGCAATGGATTTATTTTCATGTGTATGTTCCTTTAAATCTTCTGTGAAGACGAGAGATGGTCAAAATGTAGTACAAAAGATTGCGGAAATTCACAATAAATATTCAGATTTTCGCAATCAACACTATAACATACATTTATTTAGAAATTTCGTGTCGATTTTTGACTTTTTTAATGAAAAGTCAAAATGGCCCTGGCATAATTAGATTATGCGAAATTTCATTGAAAAAAACAGTATATCTTCCTTAAATATACTAAAGAGTACCAACAGGAAAATCCTGCGGAATAAAATATAGGCCAGGGACCCGGATTTAAAGGCTCCTTGCCATTTCAGTTTGCTCTTTTGTATTCCTCTTGGTTTGCGTAGCTAACAACAGCGAGCCTGAAACCTAAGAATGTCTGACATCTGTATTCAGTTGTCACACAGCATCCCATCACAGTGTCTGATCTCTGAGAGTGACAAGATAATGCGTTCTGTTCTTAAACAAAAGTGTCTTGGATGATACGCTCCTTCTTATTACTACTCTTTATCTCCATCCGATGGACAATCAAAATCTAATTTTATCTCACATTCTTGGTATTGTGCACATGCAAGGAAGAGGAATTACTGTAGATGCAAGCAAGAATGTGGAAATACTTATAAACAGGAATAAAACTGGGGGAAACACTAACCTAAATATTGTAAGGGCAACTACAGGCTAGAGTACACAGTTATAAAATTAACAACCGATACATTAATTGACTTTGCTTTCTGTGAAAGTGTAGGGATTGCAAGATCTCTTAGGAAAAGTTCTCCAGCAGAAGAATTCATGGAGAACACATAATCAATATGATTGGGATGATCCTTTATCGTTGCTTCCTGTGTAGGTGAAAACAGGCACAGCCAATCAGAGCAGTACATATTAATCAGCTGATCAAATTCACATGTGTGTATCAATAAGTTCTCTTGAAGGAATGTTTTTTCAGGAAAACCAGCCATCCTTACACTTCACCAATAGCAGAAGGGAAAGTCAAACCTACCTTATTAGGAACCTATTGACCAAAAAAGACCTACCTGCTGCCTACCTTTATCCTTCAGTTGAAAACTACATTGCTTTCAGAAATCCTTGTTCTAAGGTGTTGCAGTAGCCACAAGCATGGTCAATGTTTTAGCTGAGCCACTTATCTCCCATTGTAGTACTATGGGGCATCAGTTTTAAATCAACTATTCAAGTGGCAGTTTCAGTTTTTAGTTCAAATAGGGGCGGTTGCCCAGGGCAACATCAATTTTTTTTTCTGGCCAGATGCCTCCACCCAGCGTGCCTGCCTATCAAGAAAGAAGATAGTCAGTAGTGGAGCGCCCCCATTGAACCGCAAATGCACCACTAGTAAAGGTAGTGGGCTGTTGGCTAGTTGTCATAATGCATCATCAGCAATCCATACTGTAAAGCTATGGGACACCCACTCTACAGTGGCGGGGTAAGGCTTCTTGTATTACTTAAGGCTGCACTTTCCAGTCGACTTGGAGCAGTTATTGCTAGTATAACTGTTGTCATTTATAGTGTTGAGCGAGAATATTGGAAATTCAAATATATTCCACGAATACCCGACATTCGAGAATTCGCAATATTTCTTGCATGGATATCCGCAGTGGAGGATATTCGTCATATTACGCTTCAACATTGTTTACCGCCATACATTGCGCATATCTGTGCACAGTGCGAATGGATGTGCGCAATACGCACATCGCTCGTACTGGCTAAGATCACAGAATGAAGAGTGCCTGAAAGCTGGTTCACGAATATTTGGGAATAATTGCGCGATGTAAGGCAATAGAATGAAGTTTGAATTTTAAATATTCCTTAATATATTCGAAAAATTACACGAATTCGAATATACCATATGCCGCTCAACACTAGTCATTTAGAGGTAATTGCCAATTCCTGTAGGAGGCTCTAAAGCTTCACTATGCATCCTCCTACCTCTCATGTGTTTATTGGCCGGTGAGGCAGCCTATGATAATGGCAGGCCAGTGGAACTACATTATAGGGGAAGAGTAGGGGACAGTTAACCCTATTTGGAGCAGCTTATCATTTGGATGTAGCAACATGGCTTGCAAAATGTTGCAGAGGAGGTTGGGTCAGAATTGCCTGACATTTAAGTAAAATCAAATATTTTTTGTGATATTACTTATAAAGCTCTGCTTAAAATGAGACAACTCTGTAGTGGTGAGTATTCTGGTGTTGTCATGGCGATGTGTCTGTGAATATTTTGAGTCAGCTATGATTATTTGGGTAATAGTTTGTAAGGAAAAAACATTTTTGGCAAACCTGTCACCGTGTATCCACAGCGAGGATACGTGACACTAATATGGTCATGTGGTAGATTGGCTTATGAATGACACAAAAATTCTCCCTTATAGGAAACCTAAAACAATTTTACTTAATATATTCATGTACCATCAACCCAGCTGTGTTGGCTGTATCAACATTTATTCATAAATCATCATTCATGACCATGAATGTCATGTTAACATGACAACTGTGTGTGTGGAAGGTGCCAACTTGCATGTGGCACTATAGATTTAGCTACCAACCTCCTTTTCCACTTCAGTTTTCTCATACTGCCCAAATATTTACTGGAACACTATCCAATGAAGAAGCCAGTGTATCTCCTTATGTGATTGTTGGCTGATGTCAAAGCTATAACAATAGCTATCCCTAGCTCTGTCTCGGCAATAGAGGACTTAATGGGTGTGGCTTGATGCCATTTCTAAAGATGGCCATTAACGTTTCGATTTGCGGCTGATTTTGCCGCAGTTCGACTGCGACCGCTCACCACGATCGATCTGCCACTAAACTGGCCCCATATTGAACGTGCAAATATTAAATTCGGCCAGAAATAGGCCCAGAAATGGATCTAACAAATTATGGAGATTTCTGTAATTTTTAGATCCATCTTCTTACTTTGTATGGTTAAATGTATGGTATGGTTTGTATGGTCATCACACCCTGTCAATCTGCCAGGAAATTGGAAGCAAAAGATGTCTGTGGCCAGCTTAAGAAATTAGGTAAAAAAAAAGCTGCTCTACCTTGGGAGGCTCATGAGATACATGAGCACAAGTTGTAAGTTTAGGTTCATTTGAATGCCAGGGCAGTGGGCAATGCCAACCATAAGTCATTTATTCATGTTTAACCAGCTTTGTTTTATAAAACAAAAGAGAACTCTTCAATCTACAGAAACAGTCTCAAGAAATCATAAAACACTGATTTATAATTAATCTATCATAGAAATATGGAAACTGTCTTGCTTTTACACTATTACTATTAAATGTTTTGCATATTCTATGGTCAGCCATTTTGCTGTCAGCAGTCATATGTTGTCATGCATGGAGGAAAGTTGGGGGTATGGAAAGAAAACGTGTCCTGCAGGGAGAAGCTTGTCACATATGGCGGCTGTGAGCCGCCTTAGAATTCGTTTACATGCAGCATGTTCATTCTGTTCTTCAGCAGGCTGCATTATATGCTTGCAGGAAAAGCCAATAAAAATCTATTTTCTATTTGGAAGATCTCCAGTCCCTCCAATACAATATCTGTTTTGCTGAAATGTCACTGTTGGCGAATTCAGTCCGTTTACAGTAAACGTTTGTGACACCTTTAAAGCGTGTTAACATGCATTGTTTTAGGTAAGCTGTATGCACTATATTTAGAAATACAGCACACAGCATTTTCATTTACCGAAATACAAAGAATCCATCTTTAGTCCGAAACTTGAGAAACAAGTATATATTAGGGCAGTTTTGGAAAACTTGGTCAGCATTTTGTTCCCTTCATCAAGGACACCGCACATTGCATTACCAGCAGTGTGTGTAAAAATAGAAAAGCATTTGTATCAATAAAGTGTTGAATCCACAGATTGCTAATTCTATGTAATTACCATTTTTCAGATGGACTGGATTTGGTAAGTATGAGAACGTTTTTCTTATTGGATCATATTTTAGAGTTAGGAAAAGGAGGCAGTTGGCTAATGGCTTTGGGAAAGTCGCCAGCACTTTCTAGTAATCAATGCAGTTGTGACCACATTCTTTGCCTTTGTGGTTTGTTTGAATGTAGTTCAACATTGTCAGGCGGGTATATATATAGATGTCTGTTCTGAAGATTTCTTTCTTAATGTTCTCTTCCAAAAACTGCTTAGCAGAAATAGGTGAGTTAAAAATGTCCATATAAAAGGGTGTGTGCACAATAAACTGGCCGTCCACAATTCTTTAGATACTACAAGTGTATCTAATGACCTCTTGGAAACCACTGCACCACAACTGTAATAGACATTACTATCTCATAGGGGGGACAAATTTTTTCTTTGAATATAAGGTGAACAAGCAAACATAACATAAATACCACACACAAAAATAAAGAGTGGGAAATCTCTATAGAGTCTGTGCCTGCATCCCAATCATAACACAATAAGTGGACAACGGTTGGGAAAAAATAACCGAAAACATTGGGGTGGCTACTTCCCAGGGACTTTAATGGCACTCCAATTACAACACGGTAAGTAGGTAAAAAACTATTTATTTGTTTAGATCCAAGAAAAAAGAGGGAATAAACACTTACCGTATTTTTCGGACTATAAGACGCACCTGACCATAAGACGCAGACAGTTTTTAGAG
>CM070039.1:36254235-36269094 GCA_036250615.1 Ptychadena robeensis | reverse complement strand
TGAGATCACAGAGAGCTGATCTCCTCTCCCTCTGCACACAGCTGATGTATCTGCCGGCAGCTGAAGGGGAGCAAAGTTGCGATCACCGGCGGCCGGTCGCACGTTCGGACCATAAGGCGCAGGCACTTTTTTCCCCCAATTTTGGGGGTGAAAACGTGCGTCTTATGGTCCGAAAAATACGGTAATACATATTTCATTATCAGGTGCGCTTCTTTGTTCAGTGTGTCTAATGTAGTCCATGTGTTTCACCCCTCAATAGGGCTTTATCAGGACAATATCTTGGTCACAGATCATAATAGAAGCAAAAATATATCAATAAAAGTGTCTGTGGTCGGCATATGGCCTCGGTCAGGTAGATGAGATCAGCGTGTTCGATGATTATTCTTGAAGGAGGACCAGAGGGTCCGGGGTGGACAAACCGTCAATACAGTCACATATACAGGGGTATCACCCAATAGGGGTGCATAACCACCCAATTATTGGTTTCTCAAAAGTCCAAGGTCCAATATTGACACCTGTATGTCTCAGGCATCATATACCAGGTCAGGGGAAGGCAGGGGCTGTAAGCCCGTCAATCAACCTGTCTTGTTGTCACAGTATCCGATGCATCCACAATACATTACACACTCTATTTACATGAAAAACTCACATACACCTTTGTTGGTGCAGGAAATGATTAGCATGTAAATATGTTTTCTGAGTCAAATGTACAAACTGTAATATTATAACAATAATTATTGAATTATAATGATTAAGAAAAAACAACTGAAAGCAACAAGATCCATGACAGTGCCCCATAATTGAAACAAACCAAAAATACAACCAGTTGTCAACCTCCAGCTAGGTGGGTATATGATAACACTCTTTCCCTAATCCCACTTTCACATTCCCCCTTTCTACCCTGGCCAACCTAGTCAAGCACCATCACCCCCCCCCCCCCCCCCCCCCCCCCCCCATGTTAGGATTTACATTGACCGCTCATCCATGATACATTAATACGCATATCCTAGGTAGAGATGGTAGAATTTTTCGACTAGCTGAATTTGTGAGCTGATTGCAAAGCCTCTGAATATAGTATCATCACCATAATTGCTGGAGATGTAGAGAAGGGCTGTGGGAACATTTGAGAAAAAAAAGTTTTGCTCTAGCACATGTCGTTTTTGCATAAATTAAGTTCAAAATTAAAGTCGAAATTCAGATTTTCAAAATTTTGACTTGACTTTGAACTTAATTTGTGGAAAAACTATTTGTGTTAGAGCAATTTTTTTTGTAGCATACCCCCAACCCTCCTCTACATCTCCAGCAAGTTTGGTGATGATACCATGTTCATGGGCTTTGCAATTAACTTAAAATCGTCAAAACCGACCATGTATTACCTTAACATATCTTATCTCATATGACCATTCCCTTTAAATAATGGCACATAAACATCATGGCAACTTAATGACTTTGCAAGAGGTAAAGAAACCTGTTAATTAAGACCTGAGGCGACAATAGTTAGAATGCAAGAAGCCGGGAATTTTTTAGAGTGCATTTTAATTTGCTTTTTTTATTTAAATGGGAATATAACAAACTGTGAAAGATTGACTTTGTCAGATTGTGAAGAATGGACTAAATTAAACTAACCATGATCAGAAAACACGAGCAGATGTTCATTCACTGGCTGTATCTTCTTAATGTTTCTGCTTGAGGTGTCTAAGCTCTGATAATGCTCCCTCTTTAATTAAAGTGGAGAGATTGGTATTGTTGTATTTTTCATTTGAAAAAGCTTGGGCAGGCTGGTTGCTAATTTGCCGCAGCGTTTCAACACAAATGAAAGTCAGAATGCGTCCCAGTGCAGCTGAGGCACCATTTCAGCGAGCCGCGTACAAGACTGTCCTGTTCTATTCTTCGAACTCCATCAGCGCCAGTCAAGCATATTTGACACTAATTTTTGTGTTTTGATTTTTTTATGATCATCACATCCAGATGTGTCTCCCTGTAGGCACAAAAACACACTGTAATTATAAAAGCTAAGGAAGCATTCTGCCAAGAAGTCCATTTCATTGTTGTTTTTTTTACAGGAACTCCCCCTTTGTGGTTTGGTCTTTCAGAGTGTGAGGAAAGGTTAGAACTTCAGTCATTAGTTTGTGTTTTATTTACCCTTAGAGCATACCCTTAGGGCATGTGTCTCCTGAGTTTTTTCCCCCTACAAAAGATAGAGACAAAAGTACAAAACCCTAATATCTTGGAGTCCAGATGTTCTACCGGCTCAAATAATATACGATAACATGCTACTCTAAAGGTTTTAGAAATTTGTGTATGATCTCAGAACACTGGTGTTCTAATGGTCACTTAAAGTTGCAGAGCAAGTTTATTAATTGCTGGGGCACATAGTGGGTCAAAGTTTCCCATCGCTCTGTTAAATAACTGCAGACATACGAACTTCATCTGGCATTAACCTCATTTCAAAAACTGCACAAAGAATTTTAGGAAGTTTCCATAGCCAAGTATTAAAAAGAGGGGTGTAATGCACACCACTGTACTTTGGTGACGTGGAAACCTGTTCTTTGAAGTTACTCATGCCATTTTGGCCAAGGCTCCACATGGGCGCTTAATGAGCACTCCCGTTCCCCATTGTTCACACACAGCACACTTGCTGTTTTTAAAAATGTTTTTCGAATCGCATCATGTTGCAAGCATTTTGCAAGCGCCCAGATGCACACAAAACAATGAGTGTGCATCATACACATGTACTCCATTGAAATTTATGGAAAAAAAGACACATGCAAAAAAACATCCAAAGTGCACACAAAGTACACCAGGACACACGCAAAATGCCCCCTAAACTCACTGTGGAGCCTCAGCCTAAAGTCTCCACTTATGTTTCTAAAAAACGTATGCTTTTTAAAGGGTGCCCCTGGGTGTTTGGGCACCTTTTTTTATACACATCTATTCAGTCAATTTTTTTGAAAATTGTTTATGCGTTTTTTGTTGCATCTATTCTCTATGGGTGCATTTTGCATGCCTTGATGCATGTAGGTTGTGCTGCACATTAAAAAACACAGTAAGCCACGTTTCTAAATGCACAGCTAGCAAAATGTGCCAGTGGAGCCGGGGCCATTGAAATCAATGGCCGTGTTTGGAACGCGTTTCACGCATGCTTAACGCACGAGTGGAGTCTCAACCTTAATCTTGCGGTCTGTTGGGCGAGTTTGCATTTGAAGCAGAAGACCTGTCTGCGTTGTGTGTCAATTGTAAAGTTTGGTAGAGGAGGGATTAAGTTGCGGGATTGTTTTTTTGTTCTAGTAAAGGTTTTAAAATAATTATTGAAAAGATCATTCTGTTGAATTATGGCTGTGCCCCAGTTCATAAACCTGGATCCATGAAAACATGGTTAGGTGGGTTTGATAAGGAAGAATGTGACTGAGCCACACAGAGCCTTGACCTCAATCCCATTAAAATCATTTGGGATGAATTAGAACAAAAACTGCAAGCCAGGACTTCTAATACAGCTTCAGTACCCGATCTCACATATAATCTTCTGGAAGAATGGTCAAAAATTGCCAAAGCCTTCCCATGAGAGATGGTGCTGTTATAACTGCAAACTGATTTATGGGTTTACCCAGTAGGTGCAAGTTCCTGTAGGCGTAAACGTCAGGTATACCAGTGTCTATATAGTGTATATATAATGCAAGGATTTTTCAAAATAATCCATTAATTATAAACAATGATGCTTTTTTGTGTAACAATCATTGTTAATGACTGACAAGAACTTTGATCATTAATCAAAATGATGTTTTAGCTTTTCTGCAATGCGTTCTCTGAAAATGGTTGTTTCTGAGAAACTTAAATAGTCTCAGTGACCCGTGTAGGTACAGGGCAATCTTCTATTCATTTGCTCACATACATCATAATATCATGACATGATAATCCAAAAATGAAACTTAATGTATCTTAGGAAGATTTGACTGGCCAGCCTCAACCTTATGCTTTGGACATCAGCTCACAATTTTAGTAATTATTGGCCTACTAGAAAAAATATAAATATATAAAATATAAAATATTCAGAGAGAATATTAAACACATGTCCAATAAGTACCATATGTACTCGAGTATATGTTTGAGCTTATCAGCCCAAAAGATGGTCTGAAAAAGCCCTTCTCGAGTCAGGGACAGAGTTCGGGTCCCACTTACCTGTGCGTGTGTTCCCTGGTCTCCCTGTGGGCACCGGCAGCTTCTGTGGGTAGTCTGATGCTCTTCCCATCTGAGCCTACAGTCTCCTCCTTTTGCTGCAGCTGCCGCTGCCAAGTACGCACAATCAATGTGCCCAGTGGTGTAAGAACCACCACAGCAGCCATAGTGACCACTATGGAATCTATAGCTACAAGGGGGCCCGCAGTACCTGGCTGACCTTTCTTCAATAATTGGAATTCAATCTGCAGTATTCCTGGGCTGACTGTAATCATATTGTTAATTTTTACTGGAGATGGTGGAATCGTTTTAAAAAGTACACTATATGACTTTGCAAGTATCTGCTGCATTGCCCCCTTAGGCTTATACTTGAGTCAGTAAGTTTTTCCAGTTTATGTAGATAACTGTAGGTACCTCAGCTTATATCCGGTCAGCTTATTTAGTTTTACTTCTTACTTACTTCTTACTTATTAAGTTTTATAATTGCACCTGTTGTATGTACCTTGTATCATGCAGTTTTCCATTTCTATTCGTGTTTTTTGAATGCAACAGGGTTTTTCTATAGTGTATAATATTTGTTTTTTAGTTTTATGGATTAATAATTATTAATGATGTTATTATAAACAAGACAACATATGAAGTAGGTGATACTAGCGAAGGAGGTCTTTGCTTTTTGCCCCAAGGGTTGTAGTCCACTGGCTCCAGTGATGGAATTCACTCTTTACATTTTTGAAAGTTCCTTATGGATCTTATTTAGTAACAGACATTATAGTGAGCAATACTGACCCTTGGTTTATAGCAGTGATTCGTAAACTGGGGGACGGTCCCCCTAGGGGGGGTGCGGAGATATTACAGGGGGTAAGGGGGCAACCAAGGTGGCACTCTGAGCCATCTGTGTGAGAATTGCATCAGCCAGAGAAAGGAGAGAGAAAGATCTGCAAAACTCAGCTGGATATTGGCTCTCCCTGCTGTCAGTTCTCTTCTCCGTCTTTGGATTGCACACAGTGCACCCACCCTCCCCTACCACTGCCAGCCAATCAGAAGAGGGAGAAGCAGGAAGATGAACATGGGGGAACTAGCTGCAGACAGTAAGTAGAGTGCATGTAATGTGCATCTGTGTGTGTGTATTTCCTATGTGAATGAAGTATGTTTCTACAGCACAAACCCGGCTAGTGTACAGAGGCCCTCAGTCTGAAACTGTATAGTTTGAATGGGGGGGGCTCAATAATGTTCCTATTTAGAAAAGGGGGGCCCTGCAGAAAAAGTTTAGGAACCAAAGTTTATAGGTTAAGCTGCAACGATTTATAGCCATTCTGTTATTTATAAGGCACTACTTCTGCTGTGAAAATCCCTGAGGAAGGGGGGGCTGCTGAGTTCCCGAAACGCATTGTATGTGGCTCCATTTACTCATTGGACTGGACTCTATTAGCACTGTGGATTAATACTTCTGGTTTCCCTAACGCGCGTTTCATTGTTGGTAAACTTGAAGTTTACCAACAACGAAACGCGCGTTGGGGCATGTCGATCCTTCTAGGTCGCAGGGGATTCACATTGTCCGGGAAACTGACAAAGGCACTTTGTGTGTGGTCTTCGAGCGTCTGAACGTGCAGCAATTATCGTCGTCTTGTTTATATATAAAATGTATTGCTATCACCATTAATGTGATTTGTTTTGATTACTATAATTGATATCAGCTCTGTTGCTTAATAAATGTTTATTATTTTTACGCTGTTTACATGTACTTCCAAACAAACTGACCTTCAAAGTCCCCTAGCCTCTGTACCCACAGAGGAAACTTGAACCATGGTTGATGTGATTTGCATCTCACCCATGGTTATATTCTTGTGCGATTGATTTTGGGATGCCGGTCGTTGCTCCTCCCTCCTGGCCTTTATAAGGGAGCATCAGGTGACAGGAAATCGCCTGAGCTTTAGGTCTTATGTGTTTGCTTCCAGTCTCATGTATTACCTGCCTGACTTCCCGGTTCCTGACCCCCTGCTTGTTCCTTGGACTACTCTTACGTCTTGATCCTCGGCACTTCATCCTGATATCTCTCCTGACTCCCCGGCTTCTGACCCTTGGCTTGTTTATCGGACTTTCACTCCTAAACGCTTGGCACTACGTATTGGTTTAGCAGCCATCTTGCACAGGTGCTTTCTGGGGACCGCAACCTGGGCATTACCTGCAGCCAATTCCAACTCCCTTCATGGGGAGCTCTGGTGAATACCAGGTAGTCCCTTAGACTCTGCACCCCGGATTGCACCCCTGCCAACCGTGCAAGTTGGTCCAGGTGGTCCACACCTGTCATTCTCTGCTGCTTTGGTGTCAACCGCTGTGACAACTTGTTTTTTGTGAAAAATCTATAAAAATTGGTTATTAAAAAAACAATTTCCACAGTAAACATAGATTACAAAATCCAAATCCTCCATATGCCATATACAAAACTACAAAAAATACAATGATAACAAAAATACACACAAAAACATAACAGAAAAAAAGAAGGAAAGAAATAATCCTTTGCACTTCAGATTTAATCTTATTCTAAAGTCTTGACAATAGATTTTTATCAAACCCCCTCGGCATAAAATGTCGCACCCACGGTTCCCATATTTCTTTTCACATTTTCCCAAGGTGCCTGTAGCTATAGTCACTGCTTGAGCATGTATCATTATCTGTGTAACTTTCCTTTGAACCATATTTACTTATGTATTGAGGTTTTCCATGCTTTGGCTTGTGTGCATAGGTGGTCGCTTTTTGATATGCCTTGGGGGCAGAGAAGTAGCAGTGGTACTCAGGGTACAAAACCTTTTCCAACTAATTTTAATAGCATCTGGAATTTCGTTTTGAAAAATGACTGTGCTTTTGGGCGTGTGGTTTGACAGGTATTCTTTAAAAAAAAAAACATTTGTGCACCAGGGCCGGATGTTTTTTTGATACACATTAATAGTATTACAGCTACCCAAGAGCAGGCAGTATTTTCTTCCCTTCTAGACAGGATATTTTATACACCACCTGGCAGAACTGTACAAGTTAACAGCGTGATTACACTAATAATTCAAATATGTTCTGTGCTCATCAAGAACATTGAACAGGACTGAGGTCTGCTTACGCTTTACTAAACAGTCAATTTCTAAACATACACATATATTCTTACATACGAGTCCCCCACAAATCTACTGCTGTGACGACACGTAACCAAAGTACACCTCTCGTGGTAAGTAGTTGCCTGCAGCATTTTTCACTTGGCTGTTCTTGTTTGCTCCAAACTGTATCATGGCAGCTTTCCAGTATCCTGCGCCAATTATTCTTAGCACTTTTACATTAGCTTAATTGGTTCCTGTTCTCAGGGGTTGAATTTATTAGTCTGCTCTCTGTAAATACAGAACAGAACAGAGGGACAGGGATAAGTGTAAGCAGTTCTGGGCAATTGCATGTTTGGAATTCTTGTCCTCACAGCACTTTACCTTCAGTGTGGTCATTGTTTTGGTGTTTGGTGTCCGTAGAATGAAGAGCTGTGGTATAAGTTAGGTATAGTATAGGTATAGTTAATATGGCTGTTCTATGTTTAAGGGGTTCCAAAAACCCTCAAATAAAGTAGACTACCTGTTATCTAGAACTGAAGAAACCAAAACGTGTCTCTGTAAGAAAAAAAAAGAAGAAATCAGTTTGAACTAGGCAAGCAGTTCTATACATACACAATAGCTTAATACTATTGTACCTCTAATGATATAGGGTTAACTCATGTATGGTGTATACTGAACTGTGTAGTCCTACAAGCTTAATATCCTATTAATATTGACTCAACATCAGCCATAAATTACATTAATTCAGAAGCGACTAATCCTTGTTGGTGCCACATAACACAAAATCTGCTGTACTCCATTCAAACAGAATGTCCACAAAATCTTACACCACAAAATCTTACACATATGTTTATGAAGTCACTATGAGTACAAAACTATTAATCGAAGATGATATTCCCACACTCATGGTTTTCAAAATTCCAGAGGTCTTTATTTAGAAAATATGTAGCATGTCAAACTTGACCTCCTGAAGCTTCTGCTTCCTCCTTACTTAACATTTAGTCTGTAATTGAAATAGAAGATGGGACACAGATTCCCATACAAGTCTATGTAAATAAACTATGTAAACAAACCCCAGACATGGGGTTTACATGGACATATTACACACCTGTCAGCAGTATGCATCTGTGAAAACTGCTACACAAAAAAAAGGTCCTTACATCTTCACTTCCTCATTCCTAATGCCACCCTTTTAAGTACTGGCACCTGAAGCTACTTACTTCCGCCCTTCTGTTGAACATACTAAGGTGCCCACTCCCCTGCAGACCATACTTACCAATCCCAAAGGTTGGTATGGAGGAACAGTTCTTGGGTCCTTCCGAGATCTATGTGCTGCAGTTTTGCCATATGAGACAGGAGTGAAGCTGAAGGAGGACAGAACTGTAGGAGACAGGAGAGATTGAGAACTGAGTGGTGGTGAAGGGTTTAAGTAGGTGGCATGATATGGGGGCACACGGTTAGCTGAGGATGGTTAGGTTGAGGTTATAAAATATCTATTACCTCCTCTCTTCAGTCCCACACTGTCCCTCCTCTCCCTTCCCCCAATCACCCTCACAGAGCACACTTCCATGTCAGGAATTCTCATTCCATCCATCTGGTATATGGTCGATGAGGACGACACCCTGACTTGGTTCCTCTTCTCATTCTCCCAATCCTGTATGGAGATGACGACACACTAACGGGTTCTGGTGTATATAAATAAATCTTATTCCCCCTCCCTCCTCGCTGCCATCTCACAATCCTCCTCACCCTTCCTCCACAATCACCTTCAGATGACCCTTCATATCAGGGACGGTTCTCATTCATCCTCATCTGGAACTCCGAGACAGAAGGGGGGGTGAGGGCGGGAGGGGGGGATTTTCGCTGACGAGTAAGACCACCCCGCCACAGGACCTCAGAGAGAATCCCTTGATAGTGATGTCACAGAGAGAGGCAGAGCAGAGAATGGCCTCCACACCCACGATTTTCCCCCTCCCAGCAACCCTTCAGCCTATGACCATGCCCGGCACCACTCACGCATGGGAGGCCTCCGCCCCCTACCCCCCTCGGCACAAACTTGCTTCCGTTTACGATTTATTTATTTTTTCTTTTTGACGTGATTGCCCCTACTATTGGCAGCCTGATGCCGATAGTAAAGCAAGTGCACCTACAACGTGGTAGTCCCGAGAAAGAAATCTTTAAGTATAGTTCTTTGAAGCACAAGGGTGGGCCAGGGTTGGTTAGATTAAGAAGAGTAAAATAATTTAGTCACTTTGAAAGTGTACTTATCCCTTCAGCCAAGGGTCCTCAAAATCTAGTTCATGGTCCTATGCGCACATATCTTATTTAAAGGGCAAATAAACGTAAAAGAACAATAGAAACTATCTTAAAAAGTTTAAGCAGTAGTGTATGCATGATGAAGTCAAGCTGTTAATACAGGTTATTAAAGTGTTAAAGCTTTATACTTGATTGAGTTGTGAAAAATACTTATTTCAATTTGGAAAATCCCCCTGCAATACCATCTCTTGCCATGAGATGCCCTTATTGCACCCTTACCATCATTGTTAATCACAGCTTCAGCTTTCACCTTACGCTTCAACTTTCTGACAATTAAAAAAAAAATGGGTTGACTGCACTGGGGGCCAGAAATAAAGCCTTGGAGGGCCATATATGGACCGCAGGCCTTAATTTGAAGACCCATGCTTAAACCAAAATGTAAATGTAAGCAGACTATTCCCAATCTGAAATTATATATTCTATCTTAATTAATCTAATTCTATCAAATTTGATAAGCCGAAAGTGTGTAACATGTAGATTTTTTGGTTCTTATTTGTAAATCTGCACTATTGGAAACTTAAACTATTTATTGAAAGTATGAGGTTCTTTAAAAATTTTATAAAACTTTCAAATGAAATTATTCAAATATATATATTCATTTTTAAAAATAATGTGAGGCTATATTTATCCCCAGGAAACAAATTTGACAAAGAACAAGGATACTTTTGCCCTGAACAGACCTGGGACAATCAAGAGCTCTCCATGACCTAGATTTACCTTATTATTGCCATTTTCCTCCTATATTTCAAGTCAGATTTTCAAACTGAAAGCTTGTGGTTGTTGAAGGTCAGCCCCAACCTTTCCATTACCGTTCTGATTGCCTATTGTCTCTCCCAATAAAATCATATAGGCTTCACTTTGGTGATTGAATGACGTCTAGACAGCCTGCTGGAGAATATTTGCAGTCTTCGTCTCGTCTCAGTGGTGGTATTCAGCCTGTATGCTGCAATGTGTGCACAGTGTATGCTTTCATCTTCTACAGGAAACGTTGCAGTTTATTAAATGCAGCATTGAATGTATGTTTCTAACAGAGATTTCTTGCAGCATGAAATGTATGTTTCTTACCGAGAATTTATGTGTCGTTGTATATTAAATGGTGACAATAACATAGTTAACTGGGACACCGTGTGCCTGCAGGAATTAAATTGGTTTCAACTCCATTCTTTTTTGCTAGCGGTATGTAAAATGTTTTTCATTACAGCAAATGACTTCCTACTTGGCTGTTTGGAGTAGTTTTTCCAATGACATGAACCTCTTGTAACCCATTTCTCTGCAGAAAAAGCTGCTTCATTGTGGGCAAGGCTTGAGATGTCTAACATTTTGTTATATATATTAATCAGGTAATGCGATAATGTAACCATACTGCAAAATTAATTTCATTTGAAACCAAAGGGAAAACTTTGTAGGCTGCATAGAGGGGAGATAGATGAGTTAGAAGCATGTCCAGATGTTTACTGGACCCGGTCAAGAGTAAAGCCCCACCAGTTTCTCTTTCTGTGGTCAGACTGAAACATTTTAAGTCACAGAGTTGGAGGCTGATCTGTGTGATACATTTGTGAATACCACCAAGAACTGCACAGGGACCATGATTCACTTTATTGTTCCTGAGCCAGGAAGTAATATGAATAATAATAATGAAATAATAATAATGCCTCAAAAATAAAACATCATTCTGGGAAAACAGATAAAAACATTGTCTAGGGGATTACTGTGAAATAAATATACACAAACACATAGCTTGTTATTATGATAAAAATATATTGCATTCTAAGTCCGTTATGCTAATCCTCTCTAAATATCTTTGCGTTAAAGTAATTGTATTTTACAGAAATGGACTAAGTGTAAAAATATTTTCTGGTGTCCAATGATTGCCTTTCAGTGACAGATCATTTGAAGTGTGCTAATCTGTGATATACTGTGTGGGGGGAAGAGGGGTTGGCATGTTTTCTCTGCAAGAGAACCAATGGAGAGGCCTATGATCATTTTGATCTAATATGATTGGGCAGGATAATGTCTGCTTCCAGTGTAGACTATTAAAGGATTAGCCAATCAGAGAAGTAGTTCAATTGGAGGAGAACAATTCCTAGGAGATCCTCTTCTCAATTTCCATAAAATCTCTAATTGCCAATTTATGGAAATTGATGGTGATTTTGAAATTTTCATGGGTTGGTTATGTAAGTGGTCATTAAACTTCTCAGTAGATTAGGCTATTTTCAGTAATTATTAAGCATTGGTTCACTAAAATAAAACAGATGATCCCATTTGTGCAATTTGAAGGGGTTGTGTTTACATGGAATTTGAAGAGTTTGATTACTCAGTTGGAGTCTTCCTGGATTTTGCATCTCAATAATCATTTCTGGTAGTGATACCTTTACCATGACATTCCATTTTATGGCACAAGCGGTTAAATTGCTAAAAACCAGGACGGTTTCTCTCAGTATGCGCATAGTGGCCTCCCTCACACGCATATCCTGCTCTCTCCCTCCCTCCTGAACAGAGGAAGCAGATGAGCCACATGTATGGACGTGTTCCTTTTCTTCTTTTCCTTCCCCCTGCAACACCGCCTATACCCCCCCGTTGGTAGCTCATGGTGTTCAGATCTGAACCCGGAGCTCCACCCATAGCATAGGGCCCCCCAAGAGCCTATACTTCTAAGGGCCTTCTAGTACTATATATAATACTATGGGCTGCAATATAGCAAAATTACATCTTATTTTCATTGGTCCAGCATGCCAAAACCATCAAAACTGGTAACAAAACATGCTTTTTCTGTAAAAAAAAAATAAGCACCAGATCTGTGTGTAGACCATATTATACACTATCTGTGTGATTCATATGTGTTGCCGCATGAATTACCATTTATTCATTTATTCAAGATGCCACAAAAGACATATTCTTATTATGGCGGGGTAAAGGTGCTCTAAAGCCACATATTGTACTGCTCATTGCATTCAATGCCCGGATGTAGTGGCATTAATTCAGAATGGTACCTCACTTTTTATGTTTTGGAAGTATACATTTTGGGTGCCTGGTGATCAGGTGGTATCGGGAGGTAGCTTCAGTAAACTTAATCCTGAATCTCTTACGGCCCGTGTGCTTTAATATTACTATGTACATTTGGTAATTTTTTTATATTGTGTTTTAATTCTTATTGTTTGTTTGCAAAATTTTTATAAAATGCAGATGCTTAAAAAATACTACCCCCAATGCAGCTTCCAGATGCGTTACCTATATGTTTCCTATATTAGGTAACCGAAGTGGAGTACCGTAATACATTGCATGGTGTAGTCCATTGTGTATTTGTGTTCATTTTAGAAATAATACCAGGGTTCTGATTCTTGTATTTACTGATTTACTAATCACATCTTAAATACAAGTGGTGCAGTCATCAGTTAAAATGTGAAATGCGTCAGACCTCTGACTACGTGAGAGGTGAAATGCAGCGTCTAAGCAGCCTGTGATGAATGAGCTGATTGTCTCTCCATTCTGCAAGGAACAAGAATTGACATCATGAGGCTGCTGCTGTCCCACTGGAAACCATGCGGTTAAAGTCTTTGGCCAAATTGAGATCGGTGCCTGTAGACGGGGCCGCCCGACTCTCCTGGGTGCTGTGACAGCCTAATATTAATGAACTGCAAGAGTGTGGAGCTGTACAGCCGCAGTGACACATCTCACAATGCAGACGCTTGCTATGACAAACCTGAGCGCTGACAGTAATGGGAGTGTTTAGTGAAGAGAAAGGATGTCTCTTAATAGAGATGCCATTGTTGACAACGAGACACTGCCGTACAAGTCACAAGCCAATTATATATTTTATTTCTGACTCCTGGCTCCATATCTGGGATGAGCACAAGGCAGATTAATAACGAAGAGAGACTGTCCTAGAATCCTGGAGCTGTGTGCTGGTCACATTTTCTGCCCTTTTTAAAATGGACTTACTCTACAGTAAAATTAAGAAATGATTTTACTTTTTTTTTTGATAAATAAGCTTTAACCTATTCTGATTATTAGTATGCCCAGTATACTGTAGGGATCATTTGTCATTTTACTGTGTTGTAAGAACGTGGGCCCAAGGTAGAGGAAACACACACTGGCTTGTGTTTAGCAATTAAAGCGGACCTACCACGAGGAATCTATGTTTTCATGAATGGCACTAGAAGTGCCAATAATAGGGAGGAATGCAGTGAAAAAACCCAAAAACTTACCTGTAATGAGCAATTTAGGAATATAATCCGGCAGTTCTCCTCACTTCCTGGTTCATGGTCAGCGTAAACCAGAATACAACTGGTTAAAGGGGGTAAATTGAATGGCAGTAGCCAGTCCTTAAAGGTTGTGGCAACAGTCTCTGCAGGGTGAAATCTGCTCACCACGTCACTGTCCAGGTGGCCGGGTTGTCTTCCACTTCCTGCCAAGAACTGAGTGCGGTACTGGTAGCCAGGGCCCGATCCAGGTGGCTGTATCAGCTGACAATAGGGTATGATGACACCGGGGCTGACCCAGAACAAGGGATAGCAGCAAGGACTCAGGTTGTCTGGCCTAGGAGCCACCTGTACACTCTGCTCGCCCTCCTCGCAAGGCCGGGGTCCTACACACCCCTCCTCAAAGCCCAAGTCTCCCTTACACTTGTCTCTGGCAAAAGGCTCCTTACTTCCTGTTTCTGCTCCTTTTATTAACTCTGCCCTGGAGTTCCCCCTGGTGGAACCCTCCAGCACAACAGGCACTGCATCGACCTGGGGTATGCCCTCACACTGTTAGCTGTGTCTACAGTGAGATATCTGTGTCTTAAATATGAAGAGTTCACTTTACTTTTTGCCCTGCAGATTTAAAAGTAAATATTGCCAATTTTGGGGGCTATTAGTTATCCTTAAAATGGTTGTCCCATTGAAATATCTCTGATTAAGCCATTCCAAGACCGACTGCCTTCTTCTAGATTAGACATCCGCAACCTGTGGGTCGGGACCCCCTTGGGCCTTAAATGACCATTTTACTGAAAGCATCACAACAAACAGCAGCTCTGATTCCTACAAGCAGGGTGGGGAGTTAGGAGGGAAAGTAATTACCCCTCCCTAATAACTTAGGAGGGAGGGGCATTACTCTACCTCCTAACTTCCCACCCTGCACATCATTTACACATGCAGGATAGGAAAATAGAAGGGACAGACCATTACACTTACATGATCATGCCAGAAGTGACGTTGTGGAGTGTCCTGGTTGGAACGTGGAAATGACACTCTGCACTGGCACATCCTCATTCCATATACAGGAAGTGACACTTTGTGATGTCCCT
>CM070039.1:36209082-36224896 GCA_036250615.1 Ptychadena robeensis | reverse complement strand
AAAGAGGATGATGTAGTCAAAATACTCATTTGCCTAATAATTCTGCACTCCCTGTATACAGCATCCATAAAATCAATAAAGTGACAATCATTCTTAAAACATAAATGTATACTGACAGAGTATAATAATAAGGATACATTGTAGCAATGTGATTGTCAGAATGTAGTAGTAAGAATACATTGTAGCACAGTGATCATCAATCTTAGTAAAGAACATTGTAGCAAAACAATGTAACTAAATAGCCTCTATGGTGCCATGTGATGTTAGGATTCTATAAGGGAAAAGTGTCCTCTATTTGGAACATATATAGGTATTATTATATTATAGATAAAATTAGCTATGTGTCATACACTTCAAGAATATCCATAGTGGGTTGTAATGGCAAGCGTATTGTTAAAGAATTATAAAAAAGGTTTGAAAGACATAACTTGATTTAGTCCTGGATGTACTGTGGCTTTGAGATTAAAAATCCATTTGGATTCTTTTCTCAGTGAAATATTATCGAAATCACCACCTCTAATGTTATGGTCAATGGTTTCTAATGCATAGAAGCAGACAAACGAACAGTTGAAATTGTGACATGTGCCAATATGTGCAGTAATAGGCGTGCAAATGACACCATTTTTTATATTGTATACATGTTGGTATACTCTAGTCTTAAATTTTTTTTGTTTTGCCGATATAAAATCAGCCACATTTGCAATACATAAGGTATATAATCCCTATTGTCTCACATGTTATAGATTGCAAAATACTGTGTTTTTTTCCATTAGGTAGTTGTATTGTTTTTCCTGGCATGATTTCCTCACATTGTTCACAATCTCTACAACGGTAAACTCCCAATCTCTTCACTTTTTTGTCATGTGGGGGTTCCATACCCTGTAAGAGAGCTATAGATTGATTGGTTGTCGGTGATCTGACTCTGTCTGATCCAGATTTGGCTTGATTAGTCTTATTGTCTCTTCCTACCATTGGTTTTGACATTTCCCTGATACTTAGTGATTCTATATTCTTTAGCTTGCCTAGGGTCTTCAATTGCCGGTAGTTCAGAAAAGTGTGTCTCATCTTGTGTTTCTACTGAGCTGTCTGATACTATCTGGACTATGGAGAAATCAATTTGTTCTTCCTTATCATGTACACTTGATGTAGAGATAAGCATAGGTTTTCTTTTTGCCAACTTATCATTAGTGAAATTAATTGTTTCTTTTCCACGCTTACCTCCGAATTTCTTGAAAGAAATCTGAGAGGGAGGGGAGAGATTTTCAAGTTTTGAGTCTGTGTCTTTGTGTTTATCATTCTCAGTCCTGCCACTAGGTGGTTTGGATCCTGGTGTCGGCCATTTATATGCCCGCCCTTGTTAAAAGGCTTGTTTGTCTCGATTAAGTTTCCGGCTCTTAGAGATATATAAGGAGGTGTTATAATGTTCTAGGTCCTCTTTAATTTCCTGACTTTTGTCAATAAAATCCTGGTTAAGTAGCGACTCTGGAAAATCTCCAATATTTGGTTGATTTTAGCTTGCTGTCTTTTGTAATTCTCCGTTAGGATCTTCATCATTACTTCTGTACATCTTGTTCAATTTTCTTCCCAAAGAGGTTTGAGTTCAGAGTCAAAATCGGTTGTACTTGGAAAGATCTTAATTCTCAATTGCTCTAAATCCTATGGGGTTACAGTTAGATTGTATGTATTTGTCAAAAAAATTCATGTGCAAGAGAGTCCTGGAATGTTTTTCCAAGATGTATTTAAGGCGTTTACCAAAACCATCAACATCACGATCCCTGTCAGTTTCAAATGCTGGTGCTTGGGCTTCAATGTCTTTTATTTTATTTTTTTTACACACCCAGCCATTACTATATTTCTTGTTATCTACTATGGCATCCCCACACCGCCAGAGCTGTTAATGCTACATATGATTGAAGGAAGTTTTCTCCCTAAAGTCATATTATGCTTCAGGTTATATCTTTCCAGTTTCATATTATGAGCAAGCAAATAATATAGATAACAACCACAGCTTTATCTTCATGGGTGCCCATGTTTAAAAGAAAAAAAATAAACACTCTGGTTTGACTTTTCTAACCTTCTAACTAAGCGGCATCCCGTCTCCCAAGGAGAGATGAGATATCTGATGTAATTATCAGCGCCATCTGTTGATGAATAATATATAGCATCTAATTTATCTATGGTTCCGTATGACCTTTTCTTACAGGGAAGGGGAGAAGAATTAATCTGAAGTTTTCATTTACACCATGGAGTCTATTTAATGTGATAAACCATTTAACATTTTTAACATTTAAACATTTCTTTTTTCAGTATATGGCCATGCTGATAGACTCCATGGTGCAATACTTATATAGACAACAAGAACGTATATCTGGCCAGTAGATTGACATCTCTGACAGATATTTGTTTTTTATTGAGAATTCTGAATCCCAAGACCCGTACGGATATGCACAGTTACTTGTGCACAGTTTGACTTGGCTGGCATACATCCATTGAAGAGCTCTCTAAGGAAAGAGGAATAAATAGTGGTTCACTGGCATTATCTGAGCTTGTGCCTCAAGGCTGCCACTAATATATTTTCTGTAATAGCTGAAACAATGGACTCTGCAATACACCTCCTCATTGCTTTTGCGCTTTAAGAATTCAGATTTCCCTTTCAGTGTTCCTGTAACCAATAAAAGTTAATGCCCACAGCTCGCTTATGTGACAGAGCTTAAAGATCTCGCTATATCTAATCACAACTAGAGATGGTTGCAAAATTTCTAATAGACTATTTTGGGGTTAATTGCAAAGCCTGTAGGATTGTAAAAAAAAATTTACTTTTCTAGTGTGTGTAGTTTTTGGATAAAACTGTATGCTTCGGACCATATGACGCACCTAGTTTTTACAGCAGCAAAACAAGAAAAAACATATTTAAATGGTCAAATTAATTGGGGAAATTCCCTTCAATACCAATTTACAGCCACAAGATGTCACTAGTAGCACTTCACAGCACATCACGTCCTCTTTCTCACACATCGGGGAAGAGGGGGGCTGAGGTGCCTACAGATGTCTTCCCTCTATGGCTGTTGTGTGAAAACTGCAGCGTGAGTGCAGCTTTCATACACAGCCAAAGATAGATGGGAGAGATGCCAGCTGGCAGCTTTTTCATCTATCTGTCTCTGCACTTCATTGTTTATATCATCAGGTCTCTTCTGATAAAAACAATGCAGTACAGATGGGAAATCCAGCTGTCGGCAGGTCGGTCTGACAGCTCCTCCACCTGCCTGGCTAATCTTCTTGCCGGGAGAGCAAAGGCGCTGGTGGGGAGCCAAGGCGCGGCCATTCTGACCATAAGAGAGGGGCATCTTATGGTCCGAAAAATACGGTACATTCAAACTTAGTTACCCAAGATATTGTGCTAGAACTTTGTAATGTTCCCACAACCCTTCTTTACAATTGTGATGATATTCTCTATGTTTAGGAGTTTTGTATTAACTAATTAACAAAGTAATCCAGTTAACAACATTTAACTATCTCTTCTCACAACTCATTTAGGATGTTTGTAGAATGACCAATGAAACCAAATAAATGTGGGGGTGATATATAAGGAGCAAGTTCTAAAATATCTTTTCTTATTTTGCTCGGAGTGTCATACATAGGGTAAAATCTCACTTTACAAAGGCTACCCAACCATGTACAGGGAAAATGAGTGATCAGAAAATCTTAAGATTACCCCTGCAAATGCTTACTATTAATTCTACATATTCGGCGTGATCTCTGACATAAGGCAAAAAGGATTCTTGATAAACCTAGTAAGCTGTCATATTTACCAGTAGCTAGTACTAGTAACTAGTACTAGTAACCGAGTGGGGGCCAACAGAGCAGCACAGATCAGCTATGGAGTGCAGCGTGATGACGTCATCACACTGCTCTCAATCACTGATAGCATCGGCGGGCACGCACATCAGTCGGCAGCAAAATCATGTGTGGCACATTGTGTTGTCAACAAAGGTCACATCAAAAAACCCATGCAATATAACATGAGTTATCTACCAAAATATCCCATGAATCTGGATATGTTTTAAAAGCAATACAATAAAACCAGATTGCACCCATCACCACAATGTAATGGAGACTCTTTTCGTTCCCTCGTATCACCATCTGTTCCTGCTTTCTATTGTGTCTTTTCTAAATCTACACTGAAATCCCCAAAGTAAAGGAAAGTTCTTCACTTAATACAATGGTTGAAGCCATGCAAAGTTTATGCCCTATTAGAAAAATACAGATGCAGAACCAACGGTGCATAGTGCAAATATAGCTTTATAGTAGAGAGCCATTTGTTCCAAACTGAATACAGTTGTTTCACTCTTGTTGGCCATTATCAGTGAAGTACATGAAAACCATGGCTCTATGTGGCAGGACTTTGTATCTGAACATGGAAGAACAACCATGAAGGTTATAGTGAGAATGGGTTAAAGGAATCAAAAAACCCTCTGCTCGGTCAGTGCCTAGCACAGTTAAGCCTTGGGATCTGAGCACAGAAAAACAATCATGAAGGTTTTGGTGAGAAGGGACTAAAGACATAAAAAAAGCCTCAACTCGAGCAGTGCATAGCACACTCAACTGTTCTTGAAACAGAAGGTTTTCACATGACAACTTCCATCACAAATCCCAAAGGATATGTACAATTCCTCACCTAGGGCATTGGGTGGATATACATTAACTTCGACAAAAGAACTGTATAAAGTTTCTGGCAGCATGATAATACAGTAGTATACTAAAGTTGTGTAACCTGGTTTTATTATGAGACTATACATATTTTAAAGTTGTGATTCATAATCTATAGGAAGAAATCTCTATACGTAATTGATCTGCATTTTTCAGCAGTTGACTGAATATTTTTCCTCTATAAGTCAGATAGGTATATAGTATGGTAAATATAAACTTCTATCGCTGCCCTTTCTTTAGGAAATGCTAGTTGCCTGGGTGTCATACTAGATTTTATACTTTCTGAATCACTGACCTGGAAAAAGTAGAAAGGCGAGTAGATTTGACCTAGCTTTAACTTCACTCACTTTAAACTTATTCTGGGTCAATGCCTTTAAAAAAAACGATTGAAGCAAAAGACAACTAGACTTTTTCAGAAGGAGGTTGGCAGGGTCAGCTTGCATATTTTCCTTTATACCGAGAAAACGATTTCTTTCAACTGTGTGACTTCCAGAGCAAAGGAAGTAAGTGATGCTTTTATCTCCAGAGATGTGACCTAAGTTATGATATACATGATCTGTATGGATATGTATATACATGTACATGTGTCTAGCATTATGTTAACCTGTTTAACCTTGTGAGCGTTCTCCCCGAATTAACTCGGGCTGAGTTTCATGCATCATGAAACTCAGCCCGAGTTAGCCGGAGGAACGCCCGAGGTCTCGCCGTCTTCTGACGGCGATCGGGAGCATCGGCATGTATGCCGATGCTTCCGGGTCCGCCCCCGATCGCGTCACCGGTGACGCGAAGGGGGCGGGGGTAGGCGGCGCCATAGACCTCCGTCAAACTGGAGGGGCGTCGCTTTCTGTCAGCAGAAGTGACGCCGGACTTTTGTTTACATCCCTCAGCTGAGCTGGCAATCACGGCGGAGCACATTGTGCTCCGCCGCGATTGCCCGTGGCACGGTTATAAAAAAACTGTGCCACGTGGCAAACGCTCAGAGGGTTAAGTAACTTCTATGATAAAGAGTTCCTGGATCGCAAAACAAAACATCTCTTTACAGATAATTAGACTAGTTAAGAAATAGGAGATGGATGTACCTAATGAGGACCTGCTTCTGAAGAACACAAGGCGGCTTGTTAAATAACATTTGCGGAGTGAGAACTTAATTAGCAGTACTCCAACTATTTTGAACTAGTTTGAGTGGTATGACTTTTGCCACATGACTGGCGTATTTCTCACCTTCTTTAATCTCACTGTCTTAATGAGATCCTGAGCTGACAATGTCAGAACATACAGACATGTCTCAATAATATACTAATAAATTTATGAAATTCAGATGATCATGAACCATTCAAGTCCTTAATGTACAGGGAATTCTATAGGTCACTTTCCACTCAAGTGTGTAAGAAGATAAATTATTTTCATATTCATGTGAAAGGGCAAATGTATTACAGGGTTCCTGTGGTATCACGGAGCTTCTGTAATACAAAGGTGTTCATGCACCGTGAGCTATGTCCCACTGGAAGTGCCTACCTAGACTATAGGAACACTGCATTTGAGATTAATGCCCATGTTCAGTTTTTTGCTTCTAGTGAAATTCACCCAGAAGAATTAGACATGAAAATTATGAGCTAAAACCTGCTACGGTTTCATCAGAATAACAAGGAGGATTAGTAATATCAGAACTAGCAGACAATAGGAGAAGTGGTAAGAATTAAAAGACAGATAAATTAGTTACATTGTGTAAATGAGACAATATTAATTGAATGCAAGCGTGAACATGAAAATGCTGAGCTTCATGCAGACAATAAAATGCACATAAAAAAAGTAAAGTACACCTATAGAAACTAAACTAAAAAAAAGGAAATCTGGGTAACGTATGGCACAGCGCCAGAAAAGATCTGCTAGCCTTCACCTCAGGACAAACTGTGACCATACTGGGATGCCTAGGAGGTTAATTTATACAAAAAACTACACATGCTAGAACAATACTTTTTTTTTGGTTATGATACACTATGGGGTTTGCAGTCAACTCAATGTCAGCTAGTAAAACTCAACCATCTCTAATGCAGAGTTGTCGGGCAATGTGGGGAGAGTTCATGAATACATGTACCAAACTTTTCTTTTTTACCATTAAATTATATGTGTTGAGTGGTCACATCCCTCTGCCTATTCTGAGAACAGAATAAGTGGCTACAACTTCCATTGTCTAACTATTAACCAGGTATGGTGCCTGTGTCTTTGTACAAAGCTGTATGTGTAGCTATTTATAACAAGTTTAAAATGCTGACAAAAGTACATCTGAATCTAAGTGTTTTCAGAAATGAAGAAATATTTTTTAAAGCATTTTCTTAAATAGCCGAATAAATGCCAGTCCTGCCTTCACAGCGCTCTCAACAACTTCCCAGAATATATTTTATTGGAACCACATAGAGTCTGAAAACTCTATAACGGAACTGATTTTTTTTTACACATCTTAATGAATTCAGTTTGCTACTCCAGAGCAATAGTGTGAGAAGTATGTGCCGGAACAAAAGGTCAGATTCTGTATGTGGAAGGTGGCAACCTTATTTAAAGTGTTTGTAGAGATCTGATTTATTAAATTACAAACGAATATTCTTGGGACATATTTACCCTGAGACATTTTAGTTTACTAATCAAATTTAATCCTTTCAATAATATGAGTCAGAGCTAAAATATCCACTAGTAATTAGTTTTCCCTTTATCTAAAGAAGTCATAATGGATGTTCACTTCACTTGAACTCTGTCCTGTAAGGCTATGACTCTTGTAAAGCAATTTAACAACGTTATAATATGCTGTAGGAAATTGTGGGCTACATCAGTAGTTCCCAAACTGGGGGGCGTGGAGGCATTCCAGGGGGGAACAGCTAGGGGGGCATCCGAGGTGGCACTTGGAGCCCTCTATATCAGCCATAGAAAGGGGAGAGAGAGATCTGCAGAACTCAGCTGCCTATTGGCTTTCCTCACTGTCAGTTCTCTTCTTCCTCTGGGGATCGCACACAGTTCACCCACCCTCCCCTACCACTGAATGACACCCATAGGGGAACAAGCTGCAGACAGTAGGTAGAGTGCATGTTATGTGTGTCTCTATTGTGGGGGTTCAGCTCAAGCTCCCAAAACAGCAATCCACAAGATTGTTATCCTCTTTTAGGCTCCTGCCCATGTTTATTTTCACCCGAAAGTCCAAAGAAAAGGGTTAACCTCACAGGGGTTAATATCAATCCAAATAAAAGTCACTTGAAAATGCCAATACTCCATGCTTTGCACTTTTCAACATAAAATGTCATCCTTGGCTTGCCAGCAGCAACAGGCCTGGGCCCCCTGTCTCCACTCTGTCAGAAGCCCTGACACAATGGTGTGAGCTCGTTTTGTGGAAACACACCCAGCTCCACTCACCTGTAAACAGGTGTTAACCCAGAGCCTGTAACAAAAGCAAAACAAAACATTCAACACCCTAATGGTGCCGGGCAATTTATTCCCGGACTTCCAGGACACAACCATTCACACAGTGACAGATGATCAGCCTGTCACACTATGTGAATGATGAATCTTTTGTATAATTGGTGTGTGTATATGTGATGCATTTCTTTGCATTATTGGTGTGTGTGTTTGAAAAAGGGCATTGTATTTCTAATAAAATTTGAGCGCCATTTTATATAAGCTGCGCTGCGGCTATGGAGCATTTTTTCTACTGTAACAGATGTGCTAGCGGTAATGCTACAGCGTCTGTTACCTTTAAGAAAATCCTGTGTTTCCGTATTGGGCTGGCTCTTATGCTGAACCTGTGTAGTTTGAATGGGGGGGCGCTCGATAATGTTCCTATATAGAAAAGTGGGGCCCTGCAGGGAAAGTTTGGGAACCACTGGGCTACATGAATGTAAATTGCATACAGTTCTTAGCATAAATGAGTACAATTATCAGGAGGTTCCCTTTCAGGATACTATACCACAAATACTCCCAAAAATGTAGGCCAGCAAATACAAACAAGATTTATTAAACTGCTCATCACAAAAAGTTTTTTTGTTTGTGCCATGTTGAAAAAATGAATACACAGGTGAATAACAGGCCGTAGACACAGAACCCAAACCAGGTAGTACAAGAACAAAAGACCAACCAGGCTTCCGAAGAGTTGACAATGAAAGAGTTAAAGAGGGTTTTTTAATCTCTGAAAGGAAAATTTTGCAATTGTCCTGGTGTAATGGAAGGGCCACTTGTTGCTCCTGGGCACTCCATTTTTTGACAGACAGAATTGGTCCACCCCACTGTGTTTAGAGCGCAGAGGACTTAGGACTAAATGTATGCTGTTATTATTTGGAGTACAATTGTGGGGTAGCATTGTTATATAGTCTAAGGTAGTGCCCCCCCCCCCCCCCCCCGTGGACATCTGACAAATTGTTAGACTTCCTTTATCGGTACCATCCTGTCCTCTTACTAAGCTCAGATGCTGAACCATAGCTCAGACACCCAACCATAGCTACTGTGTCTGAGAGGGCTCACCCAGAATGAACCAAAGTGAGTATACCTATTTATTAACCAGGCAATTTCTTTTGCACTGCATTGTCTAGCATTTAAGCAGTGAAAAAACACATTGGCATTTGGAAAATCTTTGTAAGGGAAGTTTGGGGAACTCTCACATTAAGTCCGCCTATTATGTTTATTTGGGGATCTGATCCCCCTAATAAGTGTTATGTTGCAATACTGTCCTGAGGAAGACCAGTATTGGTGAAATGCATCGAGATATGAGATTAAGTGTTGAGCGGCATATGATATATTCGAGTTCGCGTAATTTTGTGAATATATTAAGAAACATTTGAAATTCGTAAAATTCGATTAGACTGTATTCTATTGCCTTACATCATGCGTATCTGTGCACAATTATTCGCGAGGTCGCGTTTCAGCTTCTCTTCTTCATTCTGTGATCTTAGCCAATACGAGCACTGTACAAATATGCGCGATGTATGCTGGTAAACAATGTTGAAGCATAATATGACGAATATCCGCAATTGCGAATATCTGAGTGCACATTCATGAAATATTGCAAATTATCAAAATGTCTGATATTTGTCAAATATATTCGAATTTGGAATATTCTCGCTCAACACTAATGACATACACCTAAGCAATGTACCTGGAAATTATTGCATACTGTTGAGCTCTGTCATTTTTATGATGGATTTGATAATGCAGCATGTACTAGTATAGGTCTCCTATGGAAATCTGTCTGCCATGCGCTATGGCATTGCGCTAATTGCAGCGCAGTGCGTATAGTGTGAAAAGACCCTCAATGAAATATTTTCCTCTCTGGATTAAGTAAACACTACGAGTAAAGTTTTTTCCTTGTTTTTACGCGTTCAGCAGATGTTTCTTCATGTCATGTACAGACAGAAAGGAATAAAATATACTAATTTCTATTTTCTCCCCCTGCATAACAGTTATTTATCTGTCTGTATTGTTGGAAGGAAAATGAAAAAATACTACTTGTGAATACATAAATAGTAGAGTGGGCTAGTCACACTGACTTTCTTCTTAACGCCTTTTTGATGTAAGGGTGGGATTGAATAATATCTCTGGATTGTTGCTCAGAGAAAAACAGAATAAAACCAGCAGTTGATTTACCCACACATCATAAAATATTACTTTCTCTGATATAAGATTTCAGATGTATTCTTCAAAGCTGACGCCTGAGAAGTCTAAATTCGAAAAAAACAAATAGATTCTGGAAAAATGGTTCATAGATCAGTGTGGAAAGCCATGCTGGGTTTTCTATAGACAAAGGAAATATACATGCTTCATCTATATTTAAAGACGCGCATTAAAGCAGGAAACACATGTGGATATGGGCCAGATCAATGGCCACTTCGAGCGATGTGCGCACTCACGGCCATCTATCTATCCCATAT
The DNA here is from genome assembly GCA_036250615.1 of Ptychadena robeensis. Taxonomy (NCBI): domain Eukaryota; kingdom Metazoa; phylum Chordata; class Amphibia; order Anura; family Ptychadenidae; genus Ptychadena; species Ptychadena robeensis. The sequence goes on along the minus strand of CM070039.1, from coordinate 36,214,286 downwards.
CATATGTGACCATACCTGTTTTAGTTGAATGGTCCCGCGCGAAAACAGGAATATCGGACATGATTTCCATTGCCTCGGGGTCTCCATGCAAAGCATCAGCTGAGCTGGAGACACAGTAGTGCTGTGTCTCCAGATCCTCAGGTATCGGGCAGCAGCGCGACTCCAATATACTCCAAACTCCAAACGACTCCAATATCAAGCCATGTGTTCCCTGCTTAAGTGCTTAAGTAGTGATAGCACTGCAGGCTGAACTTTGACCCAGATATTAGATGATCTAATGCCTGCCATACACACGCCGATGTGTGCAGGCAGACTACCCCCGATGTCGCTCCGGGAGGCTAACGTGATGACGTCATCACGTTAGCCTCCCATTGCATTCTGGGGCCCCACAATCGGCCAGGCACCCTTTGTGTGCCGGCCATAAGCAGCGATGGAGACGCCGTCTTCATTGCTGCTTATGGCAATCGGCTCCCATCGGCTCAGATTTTCCGACATGTCGGATCTCTGGCCAGCCGAGAAGTGGGGCGACAGGGATCTGTCGCCCCATGTGGGGACATGCCGATAAACGGCCGGATTTTAACCTGACCGACGGCGAGAGCGCGCACGCCCGTCGGTCAGATTAAAATCCGGCCGTTTATCGGTATGTGTATGGCCAGCATAACATTTATTTAAGCAGTTGTAAACTAAAAAAAAGACACATACATTACATAGACATATTTATTCCACATCCGCTACAACCCCAGATGTCTCATGGCTCATGGGGAGACGAGCGCCAGAGCTGTTGATAATGCACAGTGACCTACAACATAGTAGGTAGGTGTTAAAATGACATCGTATATGCCAGATAATATATGTCGCATCCCTGTTCAAGCTTGGTTTCTCCATTTTCACATATATGGCCTCCTTAACGCTTCTCCAAAACCTTAGGGTGAACCAGTTGTTGCCTCAGTGTGTTTCCAGGATTGAAGCAGACAGGGATGTGGTCTGAGTTTCTCTGATGTACCGGCCACTGCTAAACACAAGAAGAGCAACATCGTATACACAGTACAGTGCAGCAAGGACTTACAGTGGCTTGCTAAAGTATTTGGCCCCCTTGAACTTTTCCACATTTTGTCACATTACAGCCACAAACATGCCTCAATTTTATTGGAATCCCATGTGAAAGACCAATACAAAGTGATGTACACATAAGAAGTGGAACGAAAATCATACATGATTCCAAACATTTTTTACAAGTAAATAACTGCAAAGTGGGGTGTGCATAATTATTCAGACCCCTTTGGTCTGAGTGCAGTCAGTTTCCCATAGACATTGCCTGATGAGTGCCTAATGACTAAATAAAGTGCACCTCTGTGTAATCTAATGTCAGTACAAATACCGCTGCTCTGTGACGGCCTCAGAGGTTGTCTAAGACAATATTGGGAGCAACAACACCATGAACCAAATACTTTTGCAAGCCACTGTATGTGTGGGAGAAACAAAACAACAGTTACACCATCACATGGCCCAACACATAAGGGCCAACTCCTCTGGTCAGGACTCAGCAGTGTATCTTCATCTAAAAGGACACATGTTTGAGATTGTGTACAGTCACTCTGAATTGAGAAAGCCGGATGACTAGTGAAATTTCTTAAAGAAATAAACACAGCAAGACCAAATGATTCGAATTAAACACTGCAGATTTGGCCCTTAAATGGTTTAAGTGGATATTGGTAGGGTGTAGGGAAGGTAATTTTTTTGTGTATATGTATAGTTAAGATTGTGCTCTTTTTTTCTGCCTAGTAGCATTGTCCCAGGTGGGAGAGGAGGGTACTATTATTTGTTTTATAGTACAAGGCTTGTAAGGATCACTATCACAGCTTCCACCCGGACAGCAGATCTGTAATCATAAAAGTCACATATAGAGCCATAAGCAAATCCACAAAGACACCAAATCGAGCTCTGGGGAAAGCTGCCTCAGCTGCGGAGCGGGAGAGCGGGAGAGGGCAGGCAACCAAGAAGTTTTTGCACAGGAGCAGCACCAATTAACCTAGAAATTTAACCTAGCTGCCAGCCCTCCCCTGCAAATCACAACAGATTAATCACTTTCCGTCTTGTCCAATGCAGCATCCCTTACAGCATCCCAGTTGTGACTTGTGTTAGCAACATACATATGGTCATAGCTTTCCTTGTGCGCTTAATGAATACTTGTCTGAGCAGTGGGGCAAGAGAAACTTTCTTGGAGGGCCGTATCTGGCCCACAGTCCTTAGTTTAAAGTCTAATAGGATACCACTGTTAATGCCTAATTGACAGCAGGGAAGAGGAATACTGTTAATGCCTAATTGACAGCAGGGAAGTTACAATAAATGGTCCAACAGTAAGGGTACATTTACACTGGCGGTTTTTCACCGCCAGGTAAACGACCTATTAACGTGACCAACCAGTGGACCCCACATTAGGATTCCGTCGGTCGGTTTTCGGGCTGCTGAGCCATAGGACCTCTATGGGGTCCTTAATAAGACGCCCTGTTATCGCCTGCACTGTTTTGCAGACGATCACAGGGAGTCGTTTCTCCCTCGGCTCCGGGAGAGCGCTGACGGTTCTCAAGCTGAAAGCAGCTCGAGAACCGACAGTCTAAAATTAGCCTAAGTCAACTGCTTGCTCTTCAAACAGTTGTGTATCATTGGGACCTCCATCTTATTTAGGGGGCAAATATATGAATGGTGTGTTGGAAAGCACTGTGTAACAAGAGCTTATATTTGCTGGCACTCTAAGGTATCTCATTTACATTATAAAGCAACATGTAAACCACAAAATTTTGATGTGAAAATTGACCAATGAGAAGTGATGTGCTTGTGGTAAGGAGGTCTGGGAAATGTATATAATGTAACCATGGCAATGAATGGGTTAACTGTGTTTTAATGAGTGGCAGGAAATACATTTGAGCTGTTGCTGGGCAGAACATAAGTGGGTGGTGAATATGTGAATGTTCTGGAACATGTTTGGATGTAATCATGGTGAGCCATTTAGGAGTGGTCAGCCAGGGAGTAGAAGGTTATTTAAGGCCAAACAGTGGGAGGAGCAGGGGGCTTCAGCAGCAGGAGAGAACATGGATCTTGTGGGAAGTAGGCCACACTGGCCTGCAGATTTGGAGACCTGGAGTGCGCTAAACTTTAACTAAAGGTCCTCACACATGTAACGAGTGGGGGCCGACAGACAAGCGACGGAGGGCAGCTTGATAACGTCATCACGCTGCATCCTGACGCTCAGAGTATTGGCGGGCATCCTTTGTGTGCTGGCCGTTAGTTTGAACGGGGACGCCCAGAATGGCATCGGCCAGAGACATGTCCATTCTCTGGGCACCCACGACCCACGGCAGATCTTGCTGACGGCCGTGAGCATGCATGCACATTGGTCGGCCGAAAAATCGCCAGCGGCTGGCTACGTGTATGGGGGCCTTAAGGCTTCACCCTTGTCCCCACTGCTGGGGGCAAGAGCATCCCTAGCCAGAAGTGTCACCTGGGGAGAGAAGGCTAGGGCAGAGATTGGTACTGCAGCGGCTGTTCCAAAATGGCTTCCATGTAGTGATAGCGACTGTAACCGGCACTGTGAAAATCTATAAAGGGCACCGTATCTACACCAACTCATTGTGTACTGGACCTTTATTGGGGGACCTGCTCTAGAAAGCATGCCCCGTCGCTGTTAAGGTGAGAGACTGCTTAGCCTGGCTGCTCATATGGAATGGAAGCGTATGCCCAGAGAGGCATAACAGAGAGTCTGAGAAATAGCCCAAAGGTGAGATCACAGATGTCCCCTGATTCACCGCTGTACTAGCGGTGCACTCAGTGCTGACAATGGGAGGTCCATTTTCTTTTAATTAATTTTCATGGCATGCCATAGCACAACGCTGAATATGAGACATCGATGTCTTGATACATACCAGAAATCTCTGTAGTGCTCATGGTTCCCATGTTATTGTCCCTATTTGACACATCTCTGTTGTTGCGATTGATTTATACAATTCCTTTTGACTTGAGCAAGCCATTAGTACTAGGTTTAATACTAGACTAAAATGTTGCTGTATAATGGAGAGAATATATTCTGTATGCATTAAAAGAGCTTTTTTATACTTTCAAATTGGAGGATGCAATGTGCAGGTTACTTGTGGAAATTGAAGTCATAGACCTTCCTGTGCACATTCCAGCTTTGCTGTACAGGGATTGCAGGAGGCCAGTACCAGGTCAGATTGAGGTATTACGCTGCTTGCATTTAAATAATATGTTAATGACAACAGAGCTGCATTCATTTAAGTATTTTATATTTATTTGGATTCACGCTTTAATATGGATAGAATGCTCACGATGCCTGCTGTACCTTAGTTTGCTAGATCATCCTTGACAGTAATGACTCATGTTGTGATAGCTGAATGTACCCCATGCCTGTCCGTGGATGGGTGCATGCCTCCTGCTTCTAAAGCACTAGGGTACAAAGACACTATATGTCATGCAGAGACGATTTGCTGCCAACCTGCTTTGATTTACTAAATTGGACGTGTAACCTTAATGCAGAGGTTCCCAAACTGGGGGGCGCAGAGGTTTTAAGGGGGGGGGGGCACTGTTTCTGCATTGTCTGGCTCTCTTTCTGAACCCGTGATTTCTCAATAGGGAGGGGGTGCTCGATAATGTTTCCTATATAGAAAAGGGGGCCCCAGGGAAAGTTTTGCGAACCACTGCCTAATGGAAGATATAGAGATACAACTTTCTTTAGGAAAATAAGTTATGGAATATATTTTGGTTGACTATTCTAATTGTAGGTGGCTACTGGCAACTTTTTAGAAGCTTTTTATTATAAAGGGAAAGCAGTACTATCACTGCACATACGTCATCTTCCTCACTGGGGGGGGGGGGTGGCTGCAGAGTCTCTTCTCTCCCTCTTTGGCTTTGCCTGTGTCTGTGGTAGCTGCAAATGATTACATCTTCCACAGACATGTGAGAGAGAGAGAGATAGATAGGAGTTCTTTCTCTATCTCTCTCTCTCATTGCTTATACCAGCAGGGCTCTGCTGGTATAAGCAATACAGTTCAGATGTGAGATTCATCTGATGTCATCTGACAGCTCCTTCAGCTCCCTTGCTAATCTTCTTACCAGGTGCAAAGGCACGACCACCCATGGCCAAGTGGCTGCAAGGGTCTCAAATTCGGACCATAAGATATAGGCACTCCCCC
>CM070039.1:36188447-36207744 GCA_036250615.1 Ptychadena robeensis | reverse complement strand
TATTAGAACAACAACCATGTTCTCAATGAATCAAAAAACTCATTAATATCAAGCTGAATATTTGTGGAAGTAGTTTTAGTTTGTTTTTAGTTTGAGCTATTTTAGGGGGGCTATCTGTTGTGTGCAGGTGAATATTACTGTGCATAATTATTTAGGCAACTTAACAAAAAACTAATTAATACCCATTTTCAATTAATTTATTTTTACCAGTGAAAACCAATTAAAATCTCAACTTCACAAATTACATTTCTGACATTCAAAAACAAAACAAACACAAATCAGTGACCAATATAGCACCCTTCTTTTTGCAATGACACTTCAAAAGCTGCCATCCATGGATTCTGTAGTTGTTTTGATCTGTCACCATCACATTGCGTGCACAAGCAAACCACAGCCTCCCAGGACCACTGTTCAGAGAGGTGTACTGGTTTCCCTCCTTGTAAATCACACATTTGAGATGGACAACAGGTTCTCAATGGGGTTCAGATCAGGTGAACAAGGAGGCCATGTCTTAGTTTTTCTTTCGTTATACCCCTTTCTTGCCAGCCACGCTCTGGAGAGTACTTGGAACGTTGTGGGATGGAGCATTGTCCTGCAGGAAAATCATGTTTTTCTTTGAAGGTGCAGACTTCTTACCACTGTTGAAGAGGTGTTTCCAGAACTGGCAGTATGACTGGGAGTTGGAGCTTGACTCCATCCTCAACCCAAAAAGGCCCCACAAGCTCATCTTTGATGATACCAGCCCCAATAAGTACTCCCCTCCAATTGCTGGCGTCTTGAGTCGGGACTGGAGGCTCTCTGCCCTTACCAATCCAGCCACGTGCCCATCGTAGTATGCTGCCCTCAAGACCACTTCAGTTTTCTCAGTCCATAAAAACCTTAGAATATAATCATAGTCTTGAGATATTTATTGGACCAGCCGCAATGTCTTGACGTTTCTGGGAGTGGCGCGTCTTGTTCAGCATGGTGGTTCGTCTTTCAGCCCTTCTGTCTCTGAGATTGCACACTTGTTGCTTATGGGCACTCCAATGTGATATTGTGCCAGCTCTGAAATATATGGCCAATCACTGGTGGCTAAAGTGGCATTGGCAGCTGCACGCTTGACTATTCTAGTTCATGGGCAGTATGTGCGCCTTAGTGGTTCCACACGGCTATTCGTCCCTGTTGACTAGTTTGAATGATTTGAAACGGCTTGATTGTTGATTGATCACGCTTCAGCAGAGCTTAGAAGAAAGCTTTGCAATTTTAAGATGTGCTGGCATCCCTCTGACAATGATATCTCAATATTTTTTTTTGACTTTTCTAAGCCGTCAAGTCAGTTTCTTTTGACCCATTTTGGCCAAAGGAAAGGAATGAGTTTGCCTAATTAATTATGCACACCTAATATAGGGTGTTATGAGTCATAGGAACCACACCCTTCTCATTAAAGAGATGCACATAACCACTAATATTGCTTTTGGTAGTAGGCTTTCGAGCCTATACAGCTGGGAGTAGTAAGACAGTAAGACAAACATTGCATTGATTAAAGAGGATGATGGGGTCAAAAAAAATAGCTCATTTGCCTAATTAATCTGCACTCCCTGTTATAACCTCTGAGTGATCACATGTGATCACCATACAATATGCATGACTTCCTGCCCCACCTGTTCACACGGCTTCTTTCGTGGGTCTGCTGGCGGAGAAGATTATTAAACCCAGGGCAGTGTATTGTTACCTCGCTGTCTGCTCGGACTAGCATTAAATACATTCTCTTTAGGTGCATCAGTGCACTTCACACTCGTGTTGGGCTTCATTGCAATTCAAGAGCGATGTATCAAAAAAAAAAAGATTATGCATCTTAGGTCCGAAGCGTGAACCCCGGGGGCCTTGCTCCCTACCCAGCTCTCCCGCAAGGAGATTAGCACAGGGAAAAAGCTGCAGATGAGAGATGCAGCACGCCAGATCTTCCATCTGTACTGCCATTAGGCTTATGCCAGCAGAGCCCAGAGCCCTGCTGATATAAACAATGAAGCGGAGAGAAGAGAAATGCCATCTAATCTCTCTCTTTGGTCTGCAGGAACTCCCATCCCTCTCACCCCATCCACACAGCCGCGTCTGACAACCACTCCAGCCCATCTCCTCTTTTCCCATCCCCCGCCTCTGGATCTTACTCTCTTCCGACGCGCATGCCCTCTCGGCTTCTCCATCATATAGCTTGGTCCTAACGCTCCGATGAGCGCCCGATAATTCGCATGGCCCCACTGCCGGGGTTCGAACCACCCCCCCCCTCCCACCTCCTACTCTCTACCTCCCACCACGCACGCTCACGCCACCGTCACCGCTACTAATGTCCCCCACTTCATCTACCGAAGCCCCCCCCCAACGGCACACTCCCACCATATTTACTTTCCTCCCCCCTCCAACCATCTCCTCGCCCCGCCTGCCCCCTACCGCCACCCCCCCAAGCCGCCCCACTCTCGCACTTTCCAACACATCTTCCATCCAACCCCTCCTCACCCTTCCACGTCAGCAACCATTTCCTTTCAAATCCAACACCCAGACTGTCACAACCCCTCAACCACACCGAGCAACCCCATTCGCCAGTCTCGTGGCTATATGTACCAACATGGCCTTCATTAACTTTCTTTCAGTCAACAACCCCCATCTCACTCTTCCTATCACCTTCCCCCCACATCCCTTTCACCCGTAAGCCTTGCACCCCCCACTCTTACCTCATTCCTCTTTTCTCACTAAAACTATTCCCCAAAGCCCCTGCCACATCCACTGCTTCACCCTGCAACTGTCTCCGCTTACTCATACACCCAAACCCACTCTCCCCCCGCGTACTCCACCCCTCCCCCCTCTCCACGCTTGTTTCGGCTTTCGTATCTCTCCCGCCTTCTCCTTTCCGCTTCGCCCATAAAATTTTTCCGCCTCCCTCACCCCATACCCCTCATTTCTTGAGTCTTGGCTCTGTGCTTCCCGACACAGGCACAGCCACACGAGGAGAAGATCTCAGCCCCCCCCACCCCAAACGGCCCCCCCCTCCTCCTATCAGTAGGTAATAAGTGAAATACGTGAGTGCTTATAGTAACTGCTAGTGACTTCCACTGCTGAATTTGATATGCATTATTAATCATTGCAACCCACTAGATTTGAACACACATTTTGGTTTCCTGCCCTCTAAAAACTGGTGCGTCTTATGGTCCGTGTGTCTTTATCGTCATAAAAATATGGTACCTTTACCTTATGGTAAATCCATCCCTGCCAAAGTGGTATACTTAAAGCGGATCTACCACCTTGGAGGTCACTCAGCATTATCAGCTGCCGCTGAGCCAATGTTGCTGACATCCTTAATTCTAGAAAAAATCTTATGCTGACAGCTGGTTACCGTTTCTCCCCTCCCACTGCATTACGGCTGATCACCCTCTTCACACCACACAACACACACACACACACCCCACGAGTCTCTGCAGCTCATGAGAAGAGAACAGGAGGGGGAGGTGAGTGAAATGAAGGGGGGGGGAGAGGGGGTGGCGGCATAGTGAGGGCGGAAGTGTTTGCAGGTCTCCAGGAGCTAAGATGCCGCATGAGAACTGCAAGCATGAAGTTGAGTATAATGTGTTTTTTTTTTTTTGGTGTAACAGTTTCCAGCATCCACTTTAAGTTTTTATGAATGGTGAAACAGCAGTGATGGTTATTTTTCCATGCTTAGAATAGGTAGTCATACTATTTTGTAGTTGTGGTTGAATTGTTTGAGTTAGCCCGCAGAAGCAGTATAGACTAATTCTGTAATAACAAATGACAACATTTACAGTGGGACATTCACTATCACAATTCTATGCCAGTCAATATGTCTTATGTTTGAGAATGATTAGAAGGTTCGTGTGGGCTCTTTGGTGCTATTTGAATAGATGATGATAAACATTGTGTTGGGCTGCTCCAGTGGAATTGGGTTCTATATCTCCTCACATTGTTAAACATGTTGTAAACAAGTATCTGTGCAACATAATTGTCACAGTCGTGCGGTACCATCTCTGAAAAGTTAAGCTAAAGCTTAAATTGCAGTCCCATTGTCTGATTCACTGACAACACCTGGCCGATTAATACACCATTTATCATTTTAAATAGTTTCCATCTTTAATAGAATGTGGCTGGAGATGTAGGACACAAAAGGGTAATTGCAAAGTTCAAGGGGGGAATGGCATGAAGCGCTGGTTTTTTCACAGTGAGTGCGGAAGTTTGCAGAAGTCATTTAAATGCAAAATAAAAAATCTCACCAGTGTGGAGATGGGAGATTTTACATTTCAACATATCTCAGATGCGGAGCACCAAATAAAAGGAACGATATTACAGGGATTGCGAGTGGTTCTGTACAGAACAAAGATATGTGCCTCCAATTTCCGGGGCTAGGGGAGCGAGAGCCTGCATCATGTTTTGTATTCATGGAGAATGGCATCCAAATTGACAATGATCAGCCCCCGTGGCTTCTTTTACTGTCCACATTTGTGATTATGCCCGATAACAATACTTATTTACAGCAGAGAATATTCAGCTTTTGATAATGACCCCTTACTGAAACCGTAAGTGTGTAGTGTTATAGAAGGGTGTGTAGCCTTTACTCCAGGTGGTACCTTGTGTGCAAAGAATTCAATGAAATTCCCATGGCCAGTGTAAGAAATGACAAATTAATAAAGATATCATTGCATTCAAATGTTCATCGCATTAACACAGCAAGCCTTAACTAGTGTTATAACACGCAAAGTGTTAGCTATAATACGATAGAGAAAAAAGTAAAGAGGAAAAAGAACGAGTTAACTATTTATTATACATATAATGTGGAGATGCTGTCAGGTGGAAGGTCTGTGGGCAGATCTTTCCTAGTGCTCTGTGCTTTCAGTTTCAGCTTAGCCCATATATAATAGGCTTAAACGCTGTTCTATACTCAAAATAACACACAATAGAAACACACATACATTACATTGACATAATACTCATCTGCATACCTGTACTGTTAAAAAAAAAAAAAACAAAGGAAAATACAGGAAGTGACGTAAGCGATGTCACTTTGAGTACAATGGAATGTGGTTCTTCTGCGTGTTAAGTGCCGGAAGTGAGGTCCGGACTGGGCTTAGTTCTCGAGAGATTTAGCAGGGAGTGTAACGCCCTCTGCCTGCTATATTCAAGCTAAACTAATGTTCGCACTGATGGTGCTGGTAATTTCGAGCTGCGGACATTTAGCAAGGAAAGTAATGCCCCCTTCCACTGCTAAATAACCGCGATTTTAATGAATCGGGAAAAAACTTACTTTTACCGGCTCAAAATGGGAAGGTTTACAGTATCTCTGTCTGTTTTCAAAAGCTAAGATTTATTGGAAGAAAATGCCTACACAATTAAAAAAAATTTTGCATTCCATCTCTTACTCATTTACAGTGGCGCCAGCTTTATATATGAAAAAGCTGGTTTCCGCCCATTTTTAGAATATTTAATTGACAATGGAGAATGCCAATTTTCATAGAATGGCCCACTAAAGAAGCTCGATTACATACGCCGACCGAAAATCCCACACAAACTGGCACTGGTGACACATCCGTCCCCAATGCCCTTTCGCTGGATTATTTAAAATATGCCACAGTAGATGTCAGTGGTAGGTTATCCCCGAAAAAAATGCCCCTCTGCTGTCAGAAATATTTTCTTTTTTTTTAACATTTTCAACAGAGTGATTTTCCCTATTATGGCAGTGCTTTTCTATTACTCTGTTCTTACCTTTTTCCCATTTCAGTTTCTGTATTTTTTTACAACTTATTTATACCATTTTTGCAAATAGAACATTACAAACAACAACAACAATAAAAACAATGTAAGTTAACAAAGATATACATCTGGGAAATGCATGTCCTTTGCTGATTCTAGTCAAATTTGATTGAGATTTGTCAAATATGACTTGTTTAACAACTATGCCCAAAAAAATAACATCCCCCGAGAAGGAAGCATTTTAGCGAGTATCTAAAACCAAACCCAACCAAAGTGGCCCTTATTAGTTATGTATTTCTATTGCCATGCATTCAGTTTTAATATTACATTTTTATATGTGTTTCCAGTTGTACCATGTCATTTATTTGCTGAGTAATATTCTAGGTGCTGGGTATTTTTTGTTAATAAACTTCGAGAAAAATTTATGTTACACAAGGATTCCATGTGCATGGGCAAGTGTAAATGATCATTTTAATCATTAAATGTTAATCCATCAGCATCAATGACAAAAACCAGTAACGTTGTTAACGAACAAAACTGGATACCTTAAAATTGACTGGCGGTGAGGTACGGGTCATTGATGATGGTACGAAGCTTCCGGATCCAATATTTGTGAACTCCCTTACACCATCACACATTAATCTAAAGATTCTTCAATGGGGTAAGACTGGCCATCCATGTGTGACAAATGGTGTATCTCACAAGACTCCCTGAACCCCTCTTTCACAATTTGAAAACATATAAATCCATTTTGCTGGAATAACTCTGGTAATTCAGTTAATAAGACAGGTTAGTCAGCTACCTATATTTTGGAGCACATTATGTTCATGACCTAGACTTGACCAACTCTACAGACAAAGTCCACATGATTATCCAATAGTTTTTAATTTGTACCATTGCATCAAGTTAAATCCGTGTGGCAAATTTTTTGCTTTTTATTTTTTGGGCGGAGAAGGGTAACATCCTCCACCAACAAAGTAAGGCTGGACCGAGCGACCCAGTAACACTATTTCACTTTTAATGTCACAAGTTAAAACAAGAAATGCATTCAACACTAAATAATTTTATCGCACAATATATCTCTTGGCACTTCTTCAAAAGATTATAGGGCTTTATAGAAACATTTTTTATATGATTTCTTTTTAACTTGTTGTCTAGTTAAAAGGAAAATACTTTTATGGGCGCTCTTCCCACCTACTTTTTTGAGTGGGTAACCTTAAACCCACTAACCAAATTAATTTCACCAAAGCATCCTGGATCACACCCAGCCCATCCACAAAAATTGGACTCTCCTCACGGCTACCTTAGAGCACGACCTTAAATTCACTGTGCTACGACGGACCCAGTGAGCAAAATATCTCCAACCTGCAGATTCATCAAACAGTTGACGTTCAACTAGCATGACCACTCCTTTTAACCACTTCAGCGTCAATTCTGACAAACTAAATCACACTAGCGTAATTGACAACTATTCTTACTCTGAGTACCCACCAATATAGTGCTTGACTATCAACATATACGTACCTCTTAGCCCACCCATCTACAGTTCTTTTCTTTCTATTTTCCCCCATTTTATCCTTTTAATTTTAAGTTGACCCTCCCCAAAAAGAAGCACCCCCCCCCCTCTAAATCAACTTTTTTTTGAAAGCAATGAATTAATAACAATTCCACAGCCATTATTGATCATATTACTGTATCCACCCATTATAGTGTACATTGTTTATAGATAATAAAATAAAGTATAATTATGTATTTTCAGGTCTTATGAACATTTAGAATCCAGTAAGTAAAAAAATAAATTCTAGCTACAAACAGTATATTGCTGGCAGTCTTCACCTGATATTGAGCACTGCACCTCTGTTCATCTGGGTCACTGTCGAATATAAATTTTTTTGAGTTAATTTATGATGTGTGAAGTTTTCATGTTACACCAATAACAAAGCCAACCACTCGTTGCTTCAACTAACCAAACCTGGTATTGCGGCACCTTCTGACATAAATAGGAACTTCAAGGCTAAAAACACATTCTAACCGTAAAAGTGGCAACTAGAGAAACCAAGTTAATCTGTGTTGATTCTTAAACTAGATGAAAGCTGTAGTTAAGTTATAACACCCAAAATGTGAGCACCAATCACCCCTTTCCTACAAACAAAATATGCCCCCCCAAACCAAGACAACTAAGAATTCCTCCCATACACATTCCCTCAAGACAAAGCCAACACCCAACCTCTTATACTTTTTTTGTTACTTTGCACGCATTTGAGGATGTCATAATCCTTTTGTCAAGCTTGAGAGATATAAACAAGAACTCGTGCAAAAAAAATATATACGTCTATACAACTGCTACTAACTCACAAATATCCCTGCGACTATACAACTTATCTATTCCATAACATACATGTCATGTTTCATGATTAACATGAAACTGTGCAACTGATTTTCTCTTGTTAAAACAAATCCTATAGAGAATCCTATTTCCTATTTTAAAGGACTACATTTGATGACTTTTAATGCTTCTCCGTCACCCGCATGTTGTGATGGCCCTGCTTTCTAATGGCCGGGCAAACTGATTAATTTGGGACAATAGAAAAACTATTTTCTAGTTGATAAAATAATCTCAACTGTGTCGAGACCGGGCAATGAACATAGCAACAAAACTAACATGATTGACCAGACCCATCTGCCACATTCGGATCACGCGGCAGTCATCCGACCACCCTGCTGGTAAACTCCCGCCATATCCATTATCCCATTAGTACAATGTCGTCCCCATCAAATAAGTATAGTAATGGCACGGCACACAAGGGTCTTGCTAGCAGTCGACAGGAAACGAACCATCTATCCAAGCTTTAGTTAGGAAAAGTCATGCTAACTTAACTACTTCTTTGCTAGACCTACACTATTATACACGCTTGGGTCACCAGCTCCAATTTGGTAAACTCTTATGACACAACAATGGTCTGTTAGCTAACATCTTTGCAACAATGGAGACTGGAGAGGAAGAGAGCAAAAAAAAACCCGCCCCCCCCCCCTTTCCTCCTGCCCAGATCAGTGTGAAGTATGACATGTTCAGTGAGAGTGTACTGCTGCTAGTGGCCACTACTGGCGAATTAAATCTGCATCCATTAAATTCATTGCATAACCCAATGCATGTGAAAACTTGTAAATGTTCTTTTTCTGGGTTCCTGTCCTAAAAACGGGTGCGTCTTATGGTCCGTTGTCTTTGTCCCAAAAAATCTGGATCTATTTATGTGTATATATATCGTAGTATCACTTAAAATTAAATCATTCATTGAACTTTGAAGCAGGATCTTTCACTTGTGCGTTTCGTGAGAAGTAATGTAAAGAACTGCTATTCACAAATTTTCCCAAGTAACAGTTTTTTTTATTTTTCAAACTAGACATCATGAATCATTTTACTCGATATATTACCTTAAGCTGAACTGTGTTACCAAAGTAAACCGTGCTTATCTGCCATTATTCCTGAAAACCACGGAATCATTTCTGGAAATTGTACAAAGGGTTCTAGATTGAAATGCATCCTGATTCTTTACTTTATAAAAAACATACCCAAGTTTAACCCCTTCAGTGTGCATAGTACACACCTACACTAAACATGCTCAGCCATGAAAAGGGGGGGGCTGCAGTAGTATCATTCTTGTTCCTTCTATTTTCTAAATAATCCAAAACAAAACAATCCTGACATATACCATGGTCTGATGGACCGAAGGAATTTGACTGAGAGCAAAAATGAAAAGAACATTGTGATGATAAACATTAAGGGCCGATTATGGGACAATGATGTATATTCCAAATAGATTCATGATTGAATCTTATTCTACTTACCTTAAGGAAAGCAAGTACATACATAAGTGGCCTACAGACACCCAATCCAGTCCTTTCTCTAGTCCATGCGCATGTCTAGGTTAATAATGAACCAGAAGTTTGTGTACTATTCTCAAGTACAACTTTTCATGTTCAACCTATAGCCTAGCATAATTAACCAACTAAGTTCCATAATTCCTGGGGGGGCACTGGGATTGGATGGAATTTAGGGTGGAATTTAGCCTGTTAACATTCGCGAAGCCACATTGTGACACAAATAGAACTGGGTATCAATCACTACAAAACAAAATTATTAATCCTACAAAAAGGATACATCTTTAGCAAGTCATTTTTTAACAAATAGGTTAATCAATCAAAAATTTATCTTGACTACCTATGTTAGAATTTCTTTTTTTGCAATGCCTACACATTTTTTGTCTGATCGATAACCATCTGTTACAAGAGGACACACACGCACATATTACCAAAGTCAGCTATAAGTGAACTATGGAAAACTCTCTCTCCCCCCCCCCCTTGACGTTCAGGATGGTAGAAACCAACAGTTGGAACATGGAGGTGTTACCAACCTCTCTCCTATCTCTGTAAATGGGGGGCCACAAAGGTTAATACTTCCTAGCGGGTTGAGGGGTCAATATACACTTTAAGTAAATACAATTCCCACTACCCCCCCACCCCATTAAATTCAGGTATGTATTCATGCGCCCCTCTCGGTCACGCACACCATAATCACTTTTTTATTTATTTATGTACCAGATATTACTTATAACTCAACAGGCTTGTTAAAAGCTCCACTCTGACTTCCGACCCTGACTCAAGTATAATGACAAATGCATAGTCACCTGTCCCGGGTCGCAGAATCAGACACGTGTTCAGTAGGCTGCCTCTGTAAGCTCATGCTTACGACACCAAGCTTGATTGACTGTAAAACAAAACGCCCACACTCCACCTGGTGCCGTTACTTTATGTGTTTCTACTGGAAATAAATTTTTCTATAATACAAAATAATAATAACTAATAAAAAACACTTTTAAATGGAAATGTATTTTCATGTTTGATTATAAGAAGCATAATAAAAATAAAAGTTGTGTTGTCTCAATACTTAGACCAAGATGAATCATTGTTTGATTATTCCTAGGGACAATGGAGCTTCTCTAATTTAGAAAACTCACTATCTGATTTTCATTCCCCAACCTAGCTTATACTGATCTAATACTTTTTCCACGTTACTTGTAGGCAAAAATTAGGTTACTTTATAGGGTAGGGTAGGTATAATATTGGGGTTGCTTAACTTGTATATACGTACTGTCAATCATTTTAGTTAATAAAAAATAAAAATTTAAAAATGATAAATTGATATTATTGAACGCCTACAAATAAATAAGCAGCCATTTTATTTAGATTCATATGTTCGGCTGAGATAAAATGGACCCATGCAGTGTTGAGCTCTAATAATGACAAACTTACTTGTATGGTTATTCTAATCCTTGTTGACATAGAAGCGGAACCAAGCCGCTTGCATTTCTCCGCTTTATAAACTCGCTGTAGATGTTTTTGTTCTTTAAGTTTCAGTAAAGGATTGTGTATCAAAATTATATCATAACTATCTGCATAGTGGAAACAAATAAAATAGAAAATTGTCTGGATCAACCGTCTTTTTAGCCAGGTCAGTTTTAAGTCCTTAACTATTGACTTCCCAAAACAAATGGAATTGGTCTTTGTAGTAAATCAATCTTTTTCCATCTTCAGGACATCAGCCAGGGGCTGTAGCAAGAATATGACTGGGCACCCGATAGCAAAATATTGGGCGATGCCCCCCCCCCATCCCAACCAATTCTCCCCTATCCGAAGTAGGTTCCCAGGGTGGGAACCCACCTTGTAAATATATGGGCCCCATAGCACTGCTATGGCTGCCATTTAGTGGGCTCTCACTTATCGCCGGCTGACTAATCAGAGCGCATGTGTTAATCAAGCCAAAATCGCACGTCCCGCGTGGGTTTGTACACCGTGGTTCCCCCGAACACATAGACAAGCTTACTTAACTAAAATCATTTTTGCTCTCCAAAGATTGCCCTAAGGCGTCTATTTTCGGGGATATGTCTTATTGTTCCATGGGGAAGAATACGGCACTGCCGGTGACGCAGGGGTGGGGGGTTAACGTAAAAATGAATAGCGGGGATCATGGGGGGGGGGATCAAAATAGCACAGGAGACTCAGAGGGGGGATTTACCATTGTAGTTGACACCTTTCTTATCCCAGCCGTGTCATTGATTGCCCCCTTATGATGCCGCCCTGTCCACGAATCTTAACAGTTACAGACCTATGCTTTCGGGGAGATGCCTATTTCCGGGGGATGCCTTATTTTTGGTGCGGCCGAGAGGATGATGTGGTCAAAATACTCATTTGCCTAATAATTCTGCACTCCCTGTATACCCTCTGAGTTGATCACATGTGCATCCCATACATATGCATGACTTCCTGCCCCACCTGTTCACACGGCTTTCCGTGGGTCTGCTGGCTGAGAGATTAACCCAGGGCAGTATGTTAACCTCAGCTGTCTGCTCGGCTAGCATTAAATACATTCTCTTTAGGTGCATCAGTGCACTCACACTCGTGTTGGGCTTCATTGCATCAAGAGCGATGTATCAAAAAAAAAAAAGATTCTGCATCTTATGGTCCGAATGCGTGACCCCCGGGGCCTTGCCTCCTACCAGCTCTCCCAGCAAGGAGATTAGCCAGGGAGCTGTCAGATGAGAGATGCAGCCACGCCAGATCTTCCATCTGTACTGCATTATTGCTTATGCCAGCAGAGCCCAGAGCCCTGCTGATATAAACAATGAAGCGAGAGATAGATGAACTGCCATCTATCTCTCTCTTTGTGTCTGCAGTCACTCTGTGGCTTCCCCGGACACAGGCACAGCCAGAGAGGGAGAGGAGATCTGCAGCCGCCCCCCCCAAACGGCCCCCCTCCTCCTGATCAGTGAGGTAGATCAGTGAGGAGGATGACGTGATGTGCTGTGATAGTACTGCTAGTGACTTCCACTGGCTGAATTTGATATTGCATTATTTAATCCATTGCATTAACCCAATAGATTTGAACACACATTTTTTGGTTTTCCTGCTCTAAAAACTGGGTGCGTCTTATGGTCCGGTGTGTCTTATAGTCATAAAAATATGGTACCTTTACCTTATGGTAAATCCATCCCTGCCAAAGTGTATTACTTAAAGCGGATCTACCACCTTGGAGGTCACTCAGCATTATCAGCTGCCGCTGAGCCAATGTTGCTGACATCCTTAATTCTAGAAAAAATCTTATGCTGACAGCTGGTTACGTTTTCTCCCCTCCCACTGCATTACGGCTGATCACCCTCTTCACACACACACACACACACACACACACCCCACGAGTCTCTGCAGCTCCGATAGAGAAGAGACAGGAGGGGGAGGTGAAATGAAGGGGGGGGGAGAGGGGGGCGGCAGTGAGGGCGGAAGTGTTTGCAGGTCTCCAGGAGCTAAGATGCCAGCATGAGAACTGCAAGCAAGTGAAGTGAGTATAATGTGTTTTTTTTTTTTGTGTAACAGTTTTCCAGCATCCACTTTAAGTTTTTATGAATGGCTGAAACAGCAGTGATGGTTATTTTCCATGCTTAGCAATAGGTAGTCATACTATTTTGTAGTTGTGGTTGAATTGTTTGAGTTAGCCCGCAGAAGCAGTATAGACTAATTCTGTAATAACAAATGACACATTTAGCAGTGGAGACATTCAGCTTATCACAATTCTATGCCAGTCAATATGTCTTATGTTTGAGAATTTAGAAGGTTCGTGTGGCTCTTTGTGCTATTTGAATAATGGATGAAACACATTGTGTCTGGGCTGCTCCAGGGAATTGGGTTCTATATCTCCTCACATTGTTAAACATGTTGTAAAACAAGTATCTGTGCAACATAATTTCACGTCGGGTACCAATCTCTGAACATTTAATGCTAAAGCTTAAAATTGCAGTCCCATTGTCTGATTCACTGACAACACCTGGCCGATTAATACACCATTTTATCATTTTAATAGTTCCATCTTAATAGAATGTGGCTGGAGATGTTATGACAAAAGGGTAATTGCAAAGTTCAAGGGGGGAATGAAGCATTGGGTTTTTTTCCACAGTGAGTGCGGAAGTTTGCAGAAGTCATTTAAATGCAAAATAAAAAATCTCACCAAGTGTGGAGATGGGAGATTTTACATTTCAACAATTCTCAGATGCGGAGCACAAATAAAAGGAACGATATTACAGGGATTGCGAGTGGTTCTGTAGCAGAACAAAGATATGTGCCTCCAATTTCCGGGGAGCGAGAGCTGCCTCATGTTTTGTATTTCATGGAGAATGGCATCCAAATTGACAATGATCAGCCCCCGGTGGCTTCTTTTACTGTCCACATTTGATGATATGCCCGATAACAATACTTATTTTACCAGCAGAAATTCAGCTTTTTGATAATGACCCCTTACTGAAACCTAAGTGTGTAGTGTTTATAGAAGGTGTGATCAGCTCTTTACTCCAGGTGGTACCTTGTGTGCAAAGAATTTCAATGAATTCCCATGGCCAAGTGTAAAGAAAATGACAAATATAAAGATATCAATTGCATAAATGTTCATCGCATTAACACAGCAAGCCTTAACTAGTGTTATAACACAGCAAAGTGTTATCTATAATACGATAGAGAAAAAAGTAAAGAGGAAAAAAGAACGATTAACTATTTATTATACATATAATGTGGAGATGCTGTCAGGTGGAAGGTCTGTGGGCAGATCTTTCCTAGTGCTCTGTGCTTTCAGTATGTCAGCTTTAGCCCATATATAATAGGCTTAAAGCTGTTCTATACTCAAAATAACACACAATAGAAAACACACATACATTACATTGACATAATACTCATCTGCATACCTGTCAACTGTTAAAAAAAAAAAAAACAAAGGAAAATACAGGAAGTGACGTAAGCGATGTCACTTTGAGTACAATGGAATGTGGTTCTTCTGCGTGTTAAGTGCCGGAAGTGAGGTCCGGTACTGGGCTTAGTTCTCAGATGATTTAGCAGGGAGTGTAACGCCCTCTGCCTGCTATATCAGCTAAAGCTAATGTTCTGCACTGCTTGTGCTGGTAATGTTCGAGCTGGGACATTAGCAAGGAAAGTAATGCCCTTCCACTGCTAAATAACCGCGATTTTAAGAATCTGGGAAAAAACTTGACTTTACCGGTCAAAATGGGAAGGTTTACAGGTATGCTCTGTCTGTCAGCAGATTTTATTTGGGAAAACTGCTACACAATAAAAAAAATTTTGCCTTCCTCTCTTCCTCATTTCTGGCGCCAGCATGTTTAGTACTAGTGAAAAGAAGCTGGTTCCGCCCATTTTTTATGAATATTTAATTTTGACAATGGAGCTGCAATTTTATAGAATGGCCACTAAATGAAGCTTCGATTACATTACGCAGACCTGAAAATCCCACACAACTGGGCACTGGTGACACATCCGTCCCAAGTGCCCTTTCGCTGATTATTTAAACATATGCCACAGTAGGATGTCAGTGGTAAGGGTGATCCCGAAAAAAATGCCCCTCCTGCTGTCAGAAATATTTTCTTACATTTTCAAGCAGTGATTTCCCTAGTTATGGGCAGTGCTTCTTCTATTACTGCTGCTTCTACCTTTTCCCATTTCAGTTTCTGTATTTTTTTTACAACTTTATTTATACATTTTTGCAATAGAAACATACAAACAACAACAACAAAAAAACAGAGTAACAAAGATATACATCTGGGAAATGCTATGTCCTTTGCTGTATTCTCGTCAAATGATGAGGATGTCAGATAAATGAGTGTTATACAACTATGCCCAAAAAACATAAACCTCCGAGAAGGAAGCATTTAGCGAGTATCTAAACCAACCCAACCAATGTGGCCCCTTAGTTAGTTTCTGTATTTCTATCTGCCATGAATTCAGTTTTAATCATTACATTTTTATATGTGTTCCAGTTGTACCATGTCAATTTATTTGCTGAGTAATATTCTAGGTGCTGGGTATTTTTTGTTAATAAAATTCGAGAAAATTATGTTACCAGCAAGGATTACATGTGCATGTGCAGTGTTAAATGATCATTTTAATCATTAAATGTTCATCCATCAGGCTCAATGACAAAACCAGTAACAGGTTAACTGAACAAAATGGATACCTTAGAAATTTTGATGGGGTGAGGTTGAGGGTCATTGATGATGGTAGAGTCTGACCAACTGTGCAAAGCCTTCTCCAGCATATCCTAAAGATTCTCAATGGGGTTAAGATCTGGCCAATCCATGTGTGACAATGGTGTCTCATGCTCCCTGAACCACTCTTTCACAATTTGAAAAAATCCATTGATGGAATAACCTGGTAATTCAGTATAGTCAGGTAGTCAGCTGACCTTATTTTTGGAGCACATACTGTTCCTGAACCTAGACCTGACCAACTGCAGCAACCCCAGATGTATCCAATAGGAAGCTTGTACCTATTTGCTAAGTTAAATCCAGGTGGCAAATTTTTTTGCTTTTTTTTTGGTGGGTGAAGTGGTATCCACCTAAAAAAGTAGGCTGGGAAGAAGCGCCCGTAAAAGTATTTTTCTTTTAATTTGGTCACAAGTTAAAACAAGAAATGCATCAACACTAAATAAGTGTTTCATCGCACAACTTGGCACTTCTTCAAGATTAAGGGTATAGAATTTTTTTAGTGAATTTCTTGTTTTAACTTGTGTCTAGTTAAAAGGAAAAATACTTTTATGGGCGCCTCTTCCCAGCCTACTTTTTTGAGTGGGTACCACTTCACCCACTAAAATTACTTTTCCAAGGATCCTGGACCAGCCATCCACAAAATTGGACCTCCTCAGGCACCTTAGAGCACGACCTTAAATTCACTGTGTGGGGACAGTGAGCAAAATTATCTCCACCTGCCGATTCATCAAACAGGTTGCTGGTTCAATAGCTGACCCGTAACCAGGGTCATCTGACAACTAACAACCTAAAGAGTAAGTGACAACTATTCTTACCTCTGAGTCACCACCAATGACTCTGACTTTCAAATATAGTCTCTTGCCAGCTCCTCTAACGGTTCTTTTCTATTCTATTTTTCTCCCCATTTTATCCTTTTAATTTTTTAAGTTGGACCCTCCCCAACAATGAAGCCATCTCAAATCAACTTTTTTTTTGATCAGGCAATGAATTAATAACAATTCCACAGCCATTTATTGATTATATACTGTATCGCACCCCTTATAGTGTACATATGTTTTATAGATAATAAATAAAGGTATTTAATTATGTATTTTTCAGGTCTTAGTGAACATTTTAGAATCCAGTAAGTAAAAATAAATTCTAGCTACAAACAGATTATTGCTGGCAGTCTTCACTGTATCTGAGCTACCTGTACCTGTCATCTGGGTCAGCAATAACTTCTTGAGGTTGTGTGAAGTTTTCTGTACACTCCATAAATGCCAACCACTCGCTGCTGTCAACTAACAAACCTGGTATTTGCGGCACCTGTCTGACATAAATAGAAACTTCAGGCGTAAAAACACATTCTAACAGTAAAAGTGGCAATAGAGAACCAGTAAATTGTGTTGATTTCTGTGAAGCTAGTTGTTGGCTTGACCCCATGCTGGCCAATCACCTTATCCTTCAACAAGCACAAGACTGAACTTTTTGTATTATTTTGTCGTTGAGGAATGTCATAACTTTTGTCAAGCTTGAGAAGACTATTAAAGAAGTGCATATAAAATATAACTATACACTGCTACTACCTACAAAATATCCCTGCGGACTCTACAACTTATCATATTCCATAACAATACATGTCATGTTTCATGATTACATGAAACTGTAGCAACTGTATTTTCTCTTTGTTAAACAAATCCTATAGAGAATCCTATTCTACTATGTTTATAACGGACAGACATTTGATGACTTTTAATGCTTCTCCGTCACCAGCATTGTTGTGATGGCCCTGCTTTCTAATTGGCCGGGCATGAGTTTGGATGCCATAAGAAACTATTTCTGTTGATATAATATATCTCAACTGTGTGACCGGGCAATGGAAGCATAGGCAACAAAACTAACATGATTGACCAGGAATCTGCCACATGTCGGATCACGCGGCGATCCGACATGCTGGTAAATTCCCGGCCAATCCCATTATCCCATTAGTAAATGTGCGTCCCCATCCGAAGTAATGGCCGGCACACAAGGGGTCTGCTGAGCAGTCGACAGGAAAACGACCCATCTATGCCAAGCTTTAGTTAGGAAAAGTCCTGCTACTTAACTATCTGTTGCTAGACCTACACTATTTATACAGCTTGGGTCACCAGCTCAATGTGTAAACTCTATGACACAACATATGGTCTGTAGGCTTAACACTGTGCAACTAATGGAGACTGGAGAGGGAAAGGAGAGCAAAATAAAAACCGCCCCCCCCCCTTTCCTCCTGCAGATCAGTGTGAAGTATGACATGTTCAGCTGAGAGTGTACTGCTGCTAGTGGCCCCTACTGGCTGAATTAAATACTGCATCCATTAAATTCATTGCATTAACCCAATTGATGTGAAAACTTGTTAAATGTTCTTTTTCTGGGTTTCCTGTCCTAAAAACTGGGTGCGTCTTATGGTCCGGTGTGTCTTATAGTCCAAAAAATATGGTATATATTTATGTGTATATATATCGTATGTATCCTATAAAATAAATCAGTTATTGAACTTTTGAAGCAGGATCTTTCACTTTGTGAGTTTCTGTGTAGAAGTAATGTAAGACTGCTACACAATTTTCCAAGTACAGTGTTTTTTTATTTTTCAAGAATAGTACATCATGAATCATTTTACTGATATATTACCTTTAAGCTGTAATGTGTTTACCAAAGTAAAAGTGCTTATCTGCCATTATGTCTGCTGAAACCGGAATCATTTCTGGAAATTTGTACAAAGCGGTATAGCTGAAATGCATCCTGGATTATTTACTTTACAAAAACATACCAAGGTTTAACCCTTCAGTGTGCATAGTACACACCTACACTAAACATGCTCAGCCATGAAAAGGTTGGGGCTGCAGTATGTATCATTCTTGTTTCCTTCTATTTTCTAACTAACTCAAACAAAACAATCCTGACATCTCCATGGTCTGATGGACCTGAAGGACATTTGACTGAGAGCAGAAATTGAAAAGAACATTTGTGATAAAGCTATAATGGGGGATGTATGGGACAATGATGTATATTCCAAAATGAGATCAGATTGAATCTTTATTCTACTTACCTTAAGGAAAGCATAGTACATACAGAAGTGGCCTACAGACACCCATATCCAGTCCTCTCTAGTCCAGGATGCTAGGTTAATATGTGAACATAAAGTTGTACTATTCTCAAAGTACAACTTTATGTTCACATATTAGCCTAGCATATTAACCAAGTAGTTCAAATTCCTGGGGGGGCCTGGGATGATGGAAATTTAGGGGGAATTTAGACTACTTGGTTACTTTGCGAGTAAGTTCATGAACATGGTATCATCAAAAAAGAATTTTGGGAATCCTACAGAAAAGGAAGTCTTCCTTTAGCAAGTCATTTTTAACAAATTAGGTTCAAATCAAGTCAAAAATTTATCTTGACTACCTATGTTAGAATGTTTCTTTTTTTGCAATGCTATCATTTTTCTGATGATACCATGT
>CM070039.1:36170907-36184994 GCA_036250615.1 Ptychadena robeensis | reverse complement strand
GTAAATACCTGATATGGAGCCCAATGTAAGCTTGAGATTTGGAGGAAGATGTTCGTAAGGACAGACTGCACCTGATTATTTATGGTTTAAAGGTTTCTAGAAATATACTATACTATAAAATATAGCACACTGATTATTTGAAAATCAAAAAATTTTCTTTTGAGCGGAATTTGGTGTTGACAGTTGACCACTATGTGTGGTGTCATTCAGTGCTGGTGTTCTATCGAGATGTTCCTCCCCGTCGAGATCAGCCCCCCCGGTACTGCACATGTAGGGGTACAATGGTCTAGGTGGCTGACTCATCATTAGTGAGGTAGTCACTGTCACTGACAGTTCATTCTATGGACAAGGGACATGTCAAGATGAGGCTCCCCCTCTGTGTCCCCTATGCAAAGCAGAATGAACTGTCAGTGACACTGGGAGGCTGATCCCTTGTCCATAGCAGCATAGATGAGTGAGTAGAGGAGCAAACTCCTCCCCCTGAAGTCATTGTATAATGTAGCTCAGGTGGCAGGGGGAGGCTCATTTCGATGGAACACCTGAAAACCATGATATACATATATATGTTTACAATGATATATATATATATATACACACACACATACATATATACACAGTGCATCCAGAGAGTATTTACAATTCGTCTCTTTTACCACATTTCCACAAAATGTTTACTTAAGATTTTAGCAAATGTATTTAAAATAAACTAGAAATTGAGAAAGCACATGTGCATAACTATTCACAGCCTTTGCACAATGCTTTGTAAATGCACCTTTAGCTACAATTACAGCCTCAAGTCTTTTTGAATATGATCCCGTAAGCTTGGCACACCTATCCTTGGCCAGTTTGGCCCATTCCTCTTTGCAGCATTTCTCAGGCTCCATTAGGTATATAAGGTCCCATAGTCTGAGGGTTCATGTCCAAGCACAAACCAAGCATGAAGTCAAAGGAATTGTCTGTAGACCTCTGAGACAGAGCACAAATAAGAGCTCCGGAGGGCCTCTGTGGAGAGAAGAGAACCTTTCAGAAGGACAACCATCTCTGCAGCAATCCTCCAATCGGGCCTGTATGGTGGAATGGCCAGACGGAAGGCACTTCTTAGTAAAGAAGCATGGTTGTGGCAGCACCAATCAGTAAAGCCCCCCATACACGTTCCGATTTTCCGTACGAATTTTGCCCGACCGACCAATGTGGTCGGGAGATTAATCGATCGGGAGATTAATCGGATGCGGAATTATGTACCCGACCTATCCCGATTTCTCAAAATTGGCCGAAAAATCGGTCGGGACCGCTTTGGACCTGTCTGTAAATTTTGGTCGATCTTCTGTTAATAAATAGTGTCGGGCCGATCGGTCGGTGATCATTCGAATTCCGATTTTTCATGCCAGCCGACCGACCATAAAATTCAAGGTGAAAATCGGGTGACACGATCAGACGAAAAATCGGTCGGGAGAAAAATCGGAACGTGTATGGGGGGATTAACTTGCAGACTAGTCAGGATAAAGGGAAAGATGATGCAGCGATGTACAGAGACATCCTGGATGAAAACCTGCTCCAGAGCGCTCTTGTGCTGGGGCAAAGGTTCACCAAAGGATTGGCTTAAACTCTGTGAATGTCCTTGTGTGGCCTATCCAGAGCCCAGACTTGAATCCGATTGATCATAAAAAAGCTGTGCACCCTGCTTCCCATACAACCTGATGGAGCATGAGAGGTGCTGCAAAGAAAAATAGGCGAAACTGTCCAAGGATAGGTGTGCCAAGCGTGTGGCATCAAATTCACAAAGACTTGAGACTTGTAATTGATGCCAAAGGTGCATCAACATAGTATTAAGAAAAGGCTGTGACTACTTATGTACATGTGCTTTCTTACTCTTTTCATGTTGTCATTATGAAGTGTTGTGTGTAGAATTCTGTGGAAAAAATTAATTTTATCAATTTAAGAATAAGGCTGTAGCATAACAAAGTGATGTGCTGTGAATACTTTCCGGATGCACTGTACAACACCCTTTTAGAGAACACTTTTTAGAAGTGCAAAGTGTAAATTGTTCATTACGGCTGCCATAACCTGAGAAATTACTAGATGCAGTATCTGGAAATGTTTCTGTTGGGGAGATTCTAGTGACTTCCTTTACAATAGGCCTTTATCTTGGGGAGTTCCCTTTCGGATGATTTCCCCTCTCCTCCTGTTTCTGAAACAAACATTTTGCAGGGTAGGAGATCTTGACGGGGTAAGGACAAATCGTTGGTACACCATCCTGGTGACCATTGTACATTAGTGGTGCAGAATGTACCACAATCATGCAATGGTCACCGGGAGAGTGTACCAATGACTTGTCCTACCCCTTCAAGATCTCCTACCCTGCCAACTGTGCATGTGCAGGACTGATGAGTCCTCCGACACCATCAAGATCTCCTACCTTTGACAGCTGCAAATATCAGTAATTTTGTGGGGTTATAGGGCAGTGGTGGGCAACTAAGTTGATATGGAGGGCCACAAGTGCGGCCCTTGGCATCACTGAAGGGCCACACATAATATTGATCCAGGCCCTTCCCCCGTCGAAATATCCCAGCAGGAGTCGAACCAGATCCCGACAGGCAGTCAAAACCCAACAGCACCCACCTCCTCTCCCGCCCCTGGGTGTACATATATATCATATGTAGACCTGGTTTCCCCGATCAACATTGCCAATTTTACTGATGTAGGACCGCCAAAGTTGATTAGGAAAGCCGGGTCAGCATGTGACCACTTCACAGATGAGTTGCTATGCCCTATGCATTAACAGTTAGGTTTTGGGGGCCGCATGTGGAGGACCAAGGGGGGGCGCCGAACAACGCCCCCGGGCCACAGGCTGGGCACCTAGGTTATAGGGCTAGGTTACGGCCGTCAGCTTTTAAGGTCAGTGTTTTTTTGGGGGTTAAGATTAGGGGGTTTCGAAGGTTAGGTAACTGGGGAGGTTAGTCTTATTTTAAGACCCTTATCCTAACACCGGATGCTCACCAGCAAAGTCAAACACCGCCCCCTAACCGTAAACTTTACCCCCCAAACCGCTAACCTTAAACGCCGAAGCCCGTAAGCAGAGCCCTGTAACCCTGCAAAAGTACGGCTATCCACAGCTGTCAAAGGTAGGAGATCTTGACAAAGTAGGTGAACTCGTCAGTCCTGCACATGGGCAGTTGGCAGGATAGGAGATTTCAATGTGGCTGGATAGCTCCTCGGTACACCGGCAGTGAGAGTAAAGGTGGGAAGACTCTAAAAGATAGATTTTTTAATCGTTGGAACGAAAATCTAAAACCGAACAAAAGTGAACGATATTGAACTAAAAGTCTTTCGAAAGTTGATCTGACATGTTGGTAAATTGTCATCTATCTTGTAAAAAAATTAATGTAAATCGAACGTATTATCGTTCCATAACTTGTGTTCTAACTTATACATTTGAACAAAGCAATTTCTTGTTCACAAATTGAATGAAATTTCATTCAAGAACGAAAATGTTATTCTTTCGAATGAAAAAACAGTGTATACATTCAATATGGCCACATATGATATTCGATCTAAATATTAAACATCATGATTGAGTCTATCGTCACAAAATCGTGTACAAAAATCTATACGTGTATTCCTATCCCTAAAGAGAGACAGCAAATAAATAACCAACAGAGGTTCTAGCTCATCCACTTTCTATTGATAAACAAAAAAAGTTTTGCCTTGAGTTGGACTTCATGGCTGATTACTCTACAGGTCAACAAACATGTTTATGCTGGCATTTCCGTGTTCTTTGTTGCTGGTTTTAGGTCACAGGCCACTGAACAGTAGAAATAGAATGCAGTGAAATAAGTCAGCCACCACAATACATAGATGGATATTAAGCTGAGTGAGAGTGTCAGCCATATGGCAGATGAAGGGTTTATTCTAATAAATAAGCACAGGATGTCCACAGTGGGGATTTATGAGTTTACTTGCTGGCATGGACAGCCCGTCTCATTTATATTGATTTATCATGCTTGGATTGAAGTTATTTCCAATAAAAACATTAATTCAGCGCACATCACTTGCAGTCCAATCATTATTCTCAGCATGGTCCTCAGTGTGATTCTCACCCCTTTGATGTGTTCTGCTCTGCAGGTCAACTGGTGTCCCTGGCTAGTAATGATGGAACCGTGAAGATCCTGGCACTAACATCTGGACAACTGACCAGCCTGGAGGGCCATGAAGATGATGCTCAATGTGTGATCTTTGATCATAAGGGGGATTTTCTGATCTCAGGAGGCTCCGATGGCACCATCAGATTTTGGTCTTGAAGCAAAGCGCATCTTGATGTAATCTTAAATGCTGAAGTCTCTGCTGCTGGGACACATGGTGCAAGCCAAATATGATTCATCTTTTAGTAGTTCAATAAAGCTTGTTTATTCGGTTATGTGGATTGCAGTGTGTTATAACTGATGTGTGATTTCTTTCAGCTATCCAGCTACCTGCTCTGCATGTACTTGTTGTGTATACACAGGGATCATTATACAGGATCACAGATGGAAGGTAGAGATAGCAACAGTTATGTGGGTCTATGAGACTCAGTTCATGTATTAAGGTCTAGTCATATACAGTCCATGGGATCCATCTATAGCACTGTCTCTGCACATCATTAGTAGCTATTCAACTAAAGTCAATGAGTAGCTTGTTATGTTATCACTTGTATTACTAGTTACACATCCATAGAACAGTGTGCATAGGCAGCCTACACAGCATCCACAGAGGACATGGTTACCTCAAAGGGTTAAAGGGGGGTGGTGAGAAGTGTCCCCAGTGTTTTCCCTTGGGGGGGATGTTGTACTCTTTATTCTCCATCAGCAGAACGCTTTTCATTGTGGATTTGATGTTACAGACTGAATGCTGCAGGGCTGCTGACAGCCAGCCTGGCACTGTGCAGCTGTATATGACTTGGATTGCTCTTGTGTGTTGTGTCACTGTGGGGAGTGCTGGACGTTGCTATGCTGCTGTGTGTGTCACAGTGTGTGTAGTGCTGAGAGCTGCTCGGTGGAAGTGCTGGAAGATCAGTGTGTGCGGCTGTCCGAGTGTGTGCTGCTTCACTACTACACACAGCCTATGCAGGAGCCATCCTATACACCAGGGATCCAGACAGCCTACTGAGGTTCTAGAGTCCCACTGTCCTGTAGAGGAACCATCCTATACACCAGAGGACCAGCCGCCTACTGAGGTTCTAGGGACCCACTGTCCTGTAGAGGAACTATCCTATACACCAGAGGACCAGCCGCCTACTGAGGTTCTAGGGACCCACTGTCCTGTAGAGGAACTATCCTATACACCAGAGGACCAGCCGCCTACTGAGGTTCTATAGACCGAATGTCCTGTAGAGGAACCATCCTATACACCAGAGGACCAGCCGCCTACTGAGGTTCTAGAGACCCACTGTCCTGTAGAGGAACCATTCTATACACCAGAGATCCAGCCAGCCTACAGAGATTTCGATAGACCGACTGTCCGGTAGAGGAATCATCCTATACACCAGAGGACCAGCCAGCCTAGAGCGATTTCTATAGACCGACTGTCCTATAGAGGAACCATCATATAGATCAGCCATCCTAAAGCGGAACCGTCCTATACAGGAACAATTCCATGACCCTACAGAGATCCCATAGAAGAAGCATCCATAGAGGAGCCATCCCATCCCGGAGCGGTCCCGGTTGCTGAGCACTGAACCACATGCTGCCTTCATTCCTATGGACGATCTGCTCTCCATCCCGGAGCTGTCCGAGGTGCTGACCACCGAGCTACCCTGCAGACATGGTGTACTCCTTCCCGGGAGCTGTCTCCGGTACTAGAGCCCTGGCAACCTTCTAGAACAGCTGTACTCCATCCCTGAGCTGCTGACCCATGACCTATGGGATGCCTACAGTGCTAGAACCCCAGCCGTGTTATAAAGGATCATCACTCAATCCCGGAGCTGTGTGACCGATGTGCTGGCTGCACTGCTAGAGCCCTGGCCATGCTACAGACCCTCTGCACTCCATCCCGGTACTGAACACGTTATGTATTGCATACAGTCCTAGAGCCTTGGCCATGCTATAGACACACGTCTTCGTACAACAGACCCTGGCCATGGTATAGATATAGAGCCCTGCATCCCGGTACTGCACACGTCTATGTACTACAGTGCCTGGCCATGGTATAGACATTGAGCACTCCATCCCTGCACACGTCTATGTACTACAGTCCCTGGCCATGGTATAGACATTGAGCACTCCATCCCTGCACACGTCTACGTACTACAGTCCCTGGCCATGGTATAGGCATTGAGCCCTGCATCCCGGTGCTGCACACGTCTTCGTACTACAGACCCTGGCCATGGTATAGACATTGAGCACTCCATCCCTGCACACGTCTACGTACTACACTCCGGAGCATGCTGTAGATGTGCGCTGCTCGTCCTGCTGAAGCCTGCTGGGTTCCTCTCTTCCTCACATCCCTTGGTGATACAAGATTTGGGGTCCTCCGGTGATTGGGGGGAAAGTTATGTCTGTTCTCCTCCAGCAGCCCCCCTGCATGGTGTGCCGGTGTGTCTGTAGGCGTCTGTGGAGGCATCATACTGGCATACTGGCATGGAGCTGAAGGGGTTGCAGGGTGGGTACGAGCCCAGGTCCATGCTGCAGCTGGTACAGTCCTAATCCAGCCAGACAATCGTGGTCTCTGCGGGCTGAGTGACTGGCAGGATCTACAATACCCGGGACATGAGGATACCATGTGGATGGATCTCCCTGCGGCTGTGCCCTTGGCTTGGCATATGGTGTGAGTGAGCCCAGCTCGGGTTTAGCTGCCCTTCCTTCCTACACCGAGGTCTGAGCCTTGTGCCATGGCAGGGGACCTGGAGGGACTGGGGATTTCCTCTTCCTAAGCACTGGTTCTTATGGCTCCAAGGATGGGCTAACTGCAGAATCAACCTTTGGCTTCAAACTTTCCCAGCTAATCCTCGGAGGATTAACCCCTAATTGGTAAGATACAACTCCAAGTGTGAACATGAACCAACCTGTGCATTCATAATTCATATTCATGGCTGGGAAGTCATCCCTGCTAACATGCAAATGCAGAATCACCAACCATTCCATGTTTCTTGCTTCAGACATGAACTTGTTTACAATGCTGCGAATGAAACATCAATGCTAATACATTGTAAGAGGAATCCAACTTTATCACCATGCAGCACATATTCCTAGCAGGCTATTCAATGACAACAGGCTATGCTGTGTCTACAGACTAGCTGCATCCTTCAATAGATTTAACACATAAGCCACATTATCAAGCTGCTCGCTTCCTTGGGCAAGCCACTGGAAGTCTAGGCATGCTCTGTCCGAAGGTGCATGCTGGGACGTATAGTACTTCAGCTGGAAGGCCTGAGTAGTATAGTAAGCACAGAGCTACAGTAGCTGTGTGCCCATCTGCTTCCAGATTCTGTGATATTCTCCCTTTTATTTTCACAATATACCATTCGTGCCAGTTCCAGCGTTGCATTGATCTTTGATGCAGTGGTGTTAAATCAAGCAGTCTCATTTCTCAGTTGTGTACTTAAAGCAGACCAGACAAATATGCTTCAGCTTTAAATATCCCTTCAGATGAGTTATTGTAAGGAAGCTCGGCAATCCCATGCAGAGTTTTCCCTAGGCAGTGCTATATATCACAGTGCAGTATGTCCCAATCAATGGTGTATAAGGGTTACACGTCCAACTTTTATTACTGCACCCAAACATAGTATCAACTACTAGAAAGGGATCCCTCCACACTATTATTTTCAGGAAGTTGGTGGCTATAGAACACATCATAGTAAATCTATCTACACTTACCTTACAGTGGAGATCCTTTCTAATCCTTCCCGTTGGCTAATTAGATCACTCGTTCCCATGTCCCATAGGGACTGTTAATAGTCCTTGATATTGACGTAACACCATTGAACATAGGTGCCTCGAAGCTCTGGATAACCCTGGCCAAAGCTCTTGATTAGAGAAATGCTTTGTATACTTAAATGAGAACAAGCCTTCATCTTAGTCTGAGCCCTCAGAAGTAGATTACCCAAATTGTTAGGGTACCAACCTGCATCGTGTAGGTCCAGGCACTAATGTTTCCTGCTTTTTGGACAATACATCTAATTTTCTCTGTAACCATTAATGTCAGTGTATTCAGGTCACATATACAATCATTGTAATTATTATCTCTACCTTCAGTTTCTGAAGCCCTAGATAAGGGTGGGGAACCAAACATTTGATTTAAATGTGTAGGCCAAAAGTAAGCTGTGATGGTCATTCTTGGTACATATTCAGTCCAGCTGATTGGGACTCACAGTTATTGTATACACTATTTGCTTTCCTCCTCTTTGACATGTTGACACCCTCTGTTATGTTGCTAATATTTATACTGGTCCCTATATGACTCGTTCGCTATCTTTCAGCTACTCCCCTGCATACATATCCCCCTACCTTTTTGTTAAACACTTTTTAATAAACGCATTATAAATACCAGTCTGACATTTCATTTTAGGATGCACACTGTGGTCACTGCCATTCAGCATTGAAAAGGTTAACCACTGCACTGCCATAATGTTTATATCCTAACAAGGCAGGCTCTCAGGCTGCTCGCTAGCGTGCTGTGTTGGAAAATAACACTGTCATTACAAAATATCACTTTCTTAAAACCAAATGATTGCTTAGTGTAGGCAGCCGTGATTAATTGGCTGTAGGGAGCGGCTCCCATCCAAAACAGGATTTAAGGGAGCCATCATCAAGTCAGGGACAGAATAGTTAATACGGTGTGGCTGAGCTGTTGTGATGTATATTGCAGATAAGTGGAGCTCATAATTAATCTATACAGTGTTGTTCTGGTCTGATATATTAATGTTGTCACTAAGGATTTCTGCAACCCAATCTACATTGGCCATCGTCCAGCAGGGATGATGATTTGAGTAGAATAACTGGCAATCACTAGGAATTTCTTCCTTAAGCCCCCCCCCATACACCTTACAATCTTACCATACAATTTTTCTTCTACCAAAACCATGTAATATGACTGAGGACCTTTCTAAACCTTCCAATCACTATGTATTCTATCAGGGAGGACCCGGCACTACATAGTTGTTGGTAAATCTAAAGGAAATTGTATGGAGTGATCTAAAGGTGTATGGGGGGGGGGCTTTACACATCACATTGGGTGAGATGTCAGTAGAGAGGTATTGGAGCTCCATGAACTCTCACCTAGACCAGGGGCAATTTCCCTAACTGCTTGGTGTGTAGAGGCTGGGAAAAATCAAACTCAAGATGAAAGAGAAGAGAGGGGGGCAAGTTCACAGCGCGCCTGTTCCTGATCGGGCAGATTCATTAGCACAACATTCAGCCTGGAGATTTGTTATCTGCAGCTTCATGAGTGGACAGTTTTATGTGCTCCAAGGCTAAAACATTCTCCTCTACAATGGGAAGCTGGAAGTTACAGACAGAGAATAGGCAGGCTACACACACACGAGTCTTATGGGATGCTTTGCTGCATAGATAGGACAGTTATGCCTGTAGGTCACTGTAATGGTAACACAATTCATTCTTATTGTGATTGATGTTGGCACCATCAAACATTCTTAGATACACGGATAATAATTTACAGTGGCAGATTATTGTTATGCTATATTATCCCTGAGTGAAGACAGTAAAGAGCCACTACATCATTTAAAGCATTCGTCTTTTACAGGTGACCACTGGTCCTAAATAGTGATGGCGCGAACCCTCCCTGGGGTGTCCGCGAACAGGGCGGGTCGAACTTCAAAGATGTTCGCCGTCCGCTCTGTTCGCGGACATATTCAAATTCCCCGCCTCTAGGCGGGGAATTTGAAACGGAGAAACCGGATGTGACGTCAGTGATGTCACATCCGGTCCGTGGACCGCAACCTGGAACGCATAGTTCCTGGTTACGGCCGCAGGATGTGACGTCACTGACGTCACATCCGGTTTTTCCGCCGGTCTTCTCACTACAAGACCGGCTTCTGTAGTGAAAAGATTCTTCCTCCGGCAGGATTACACAGGTTGTGATCCTGCCGGAGGAAGAATTTAGACCTTCTTCTGGCCGGCGAACAGTACGGGTCGAACACCCGTACTGTCCGCCGGCGAGGCGAACGGCGAACATGCCGTGTTCGCGGCCGAACTGTTCTCCGGCGAACAGTTCGGCCCATCTCTAGTCCTAAATATAGATGGTCGAAATGAATAAAATTCGATTCTACTGAAATTTCGAGTTTCCCATTAGAATTTCGATTCGACTGCGAAAAATTCGCATACCGCCTAAAATTCGCATAAGGTCAAAAATTCACATAAGGTGGAAAATTTGGATTTGCTGTATGAGCTATAATAGAAGAATCAGTGTACATAGTAGCAGAGCTGAGATTTAAACCCAATTTCACGCAAACATGACATTTTAGAGCAAAACTTATTGTTTTCAAATGTTTCCCCAACCCTTCTCTACATCTCCAGCAATTTTTGCGAGAATACCATTTTCAGGGACTTTGCGATAAGCTGACAAAGTTAGCTAGCACCATGCAAATTTTTGCCAATGCGAATTTTCCAATCACTCCCGCATGCGAAAATTTTAAATAAAATGGCGCTATTCGCACGCGAAATAGCGGCACGGCAAATCAAAAGCAAAGTTATTTTTTACGTTGAAATTTCGATTTTAGTCGAAATATCAGGCTGATTTTCGATTTTTTCGGCGAAAAGTCGAAATGACCCCATCAAAATTCCACTATGCGAATTTTCGGTGAAAAAGTCAAAATTTCTACTTAAAAATTCGCACTGCGAATTTTTCGACCATCCCTAGTCCTAAAATCATAAACATGTTCCCATTCCTTTTAAATTCTGAAATTAGGAACCGGCTTCTTAGGAAAGTACAAGCATACTTTCATCACCAGGGTATACTATAGGTAATGCGTGTAGCACATGTACAAAGTACTCTAACCTTAAACCTAAACCATTTGCATGTTTGTATAGTTTTACATATTGTTACTATAATGTAAAAGAAATGTATTATAATGGTTCAACCGATCTTTTTACCTACAGTTTCTGTCAACTTAAACCCTAAAGCAACCCATAAACCTTGCTCCTCATGTAATCGCAATCCCTAAACCCCAAATCCAGACCTTATTTCTAACCCCAGCTTGGGTCACCACAACTTCTAATGCTACTTTAAAGCCCCCCATACACCTTTATATCACTCCATACAATTTCCTTTAGATCTACCAACAACTATGTAGTGCCGGATCCTCCCTGATAGAATACATAGTGATTGGAAGGATTAGAAAGGTCCTCATATTACATGGTTTTGGTAGAACAAAAGTTGATTGTACAGAAATTGTATGGTAAGATTGGAAAGTGCCCTAAAGGCCCCCATACACGTGTCGGATTCCCACCGGATTCCGGAAAGATCGATTCCGGGCGCGTGCACTCGAAACGATCGTGCCGGAATCGCATGCAGCCCACCTTGTCCAATCGATCAGGTCCGATCGTTCAGGGGCTCAGAATCGGATCCGACAGAGAACCAACATGTTGGTCTTTCTGATCCGATTCTGCACACATCAGGGGGAGTTGCCATTTGTGAGGTGGACAATCGGACACGGAATCGTCCCGGAATCCGTTGGACAAGGTGGTATGCAGCGATGGATACTCTTTATTGGCCGATTGATCACACCTGAATCGATCGAGTGAGTGATCAATTGGCCATGGAATCCGACACGTGTATGGCTAGCTTAATTCTTCAGCTTCTGCCAACACAACTCTACTGTGCTTTTCTATGACCTTAGTCCCTAAACAGTAATCTTAACCTAAACTCACACAGTGTATGTATATGTGTGTGTATTGTGAATTTGGGGGGTCCTAGGGGTTCACATTCATCACACTAGAGTCCAGCAAATGTCCAAAACCATGCTTTATTCAGCATACAAAACAACAACAAGGCTTAATGGCAGCCGTTCCAAAATAATAGTCTGTCATGTACCCCAAAACCAATACCCTAAAAAAGGCGTCTTACGGTTTCTTAACGACGTGTCCACAATCAATAGTCTGTGTAGTCCACAGGGGGAAGCGATCCTAGCTTGTCCTTCCTTGACATGTCTCTCAGCAAGACCATGAGTTCCCCCTGATGAGATCACCTGACCTCATTATATGGGTGCTGTGCAGCCCAAACCAAACCTTCTCCAGCCACCCAAGGGTTATCTTAAAGGTGACCCAGCCCGAAGATGGGTGAAACATATATACCGTTCAGGACCCATCCCTGGCGTCCTGTACACATCCCCCCCCCCCCTCTGCCTCGACCTAGGGGGAGGTGGAGGCACCTTGAGACATCAGACAATGAACACGGGAGAGAGCATCCGCATTTTGATGCAACCTCCCAGGCCGGTGTTCCACCATGAAACTAAACTCCTGCATGGCTAAGAACCAACGGGTCACCCTTGCATTCGTGTCCTTGGTTCTCCTCATCCAATTCAAGGGGGCATGATCTGAAATGAGGCGGAACCTCCTACCCAATAGGAAATACCTCAGGGAATCCAGTACCCATTTTATGGCCAGGCATTCCCGTTCCACTATAGCGTAATTCCTCTCAGCCGTATTCAGCTTCCGGCTGAGGTAAACGACTGGGTGCTCTTCCCCATTAATGTTCTGAGAAAGAACTGCCCCTAGTCCTACATCAGACGCATCTGTCTGAACAATGAATTCCTTTGTAAAGTCAGGTGCCACCAACACCAGGCACGTACACAGGGCAGACTTCAGCGCTAGGAAGGCTTTCTCAGCCTCAGCAGTCCAGGTAAGCATAACCGACTTACGCCCCTTGGTAAGCTCAGTAAGTGGGTGGGTTTCTTTGTGAGGGGCGGAGGCCAATTCTGTATAGCCTCAACCTTGTTGATTTGAGGCTTCACTAAACCCCTACCCACAATGTAACCCAGGTACCTGGCCTCCTCCATCCCTAGGGCAAATTTTTCGGGATTAACCTTAAATCCTCCCACCCTCAGGGATTCTAACACTGCCTGTACCTTGGGAAGGTGGGACTCCCAGTCCCGGCTAAAGATGACAATGTCATCCAGATACACAGAACAGCACTTCTGGTGAGGACGGAGCAGTTTGTCCATTGCACGTTGGAAGGTAGCCGGGGCCGTATGCAACCCAAAAGGCATCCACTTACAGTGGAAATGCCCATCCGGAGTGGAGAATGCAGTTTTCTCCCGAGTTTGCTTGGTAAGCGGTATCTGCCAGTACCCTTTTGTCAGGTCTAGAGTGGTTATGTATCGGGCTGGTCCTAACCGCTCTATGAGATCATCTACCCGTGGCATAGGGTAGGCGTCAAATTTGAAGACCTCATTAAGTCTCCTGAAGTCATTGCAGAATCGCAGAGTTCCATTGGGCATTCGGTACGAACACTATGGGGCTTGACCATTTACTCTGCGATTCCTCAATAATGTCTAATTCTAGCATTTTTTTAATCTCGTCCGAGACTGCTTTCCTGCGTGCTTCAGGAAGGCGATAAGGCTTGACCCGGACTTTCACATTGGGATCAGTAATAATATCATGCTCAATCACACGAGTAAGGACTGGCAACTCTGAGAAGGTTTCCTTATTTCTTTGCAGAAATTCCCTTACTTGCTGGGTTTGTGGCTGAGACAGAGTGGGGGCAACATTCACAAGATCTAGTCTTACCGGCGTCTGGGGACTGGCACCTACCAGTGCTTGCACTGGCTCCCGATCTCTCCAGGGCTTTAGCAGATTTATGTGATAAATCTGGTAAGGTTTTCTTTTCCCTGGCTGATGGATTCTGTAGTTGACCTCCCCTATCTGTTCCACTACCTCAAAGGGATCTTGCCATTTGGCTAGAAACTTGCTCTCAACCGTCGGTATCAGGACAGCCACGCGGTCCCCAACCTGAAACTGCCGAACCTTGGCTGACCGGTTATATACCCTCCTTTGTGCCTCCTGGGCGTTCTGGAGGTGTTCTTTTACTAAGGGCATGAATTTCTGTATTCTCTCCTGCATCTGGGAGATGTGTTCGATAACACTCCTGTGAGGTGTGGC
>CM070039.1:36151008-36170807 GCA_036250615.1 Ptychadena robeensis | reverse complement strand
CTGCTGTGCCAGACTCTCCCGGTGGGCTTGTTGCTGGGCGGCCTGGCTCTCCCGGTGGGCATGTTGCTGGGAATCCTGGGCCTGCTGCTACTGTGCCAGGCTTTGTATATACGCCTGTTGCTGGGTGGCATTGGCCTGTAACATGGCCTTCACTAAGTCCTCCATTTTATTTTTTATTTTTTTTACACGTACTGGCCCTTTCAATGTCAGTTTTTTTCTTGCGCAAACAAAAAGGGAAAATCAAAGTCCACGTTCCTTGTTTAGGGGTACAATGCCCGCATTCTCCACCAGTGTGAATTTGGGGGGCCCTAGGGGTTCACCTTCACCACACTAGAGTCCAGCAAATGTCCAAAACCATGCTTTATTCAGCATACAAAGCAACAACAAGGCTTAATGGCAGCCGTTCCAAAATAATAGTCTGCCATGTACCCCAAAACCGATACCCTAAACAAGGCGTCTTACGGTTTTTTGACGACGTGTCCACAATCAATAGTCCGTGTAGTCCACAGGGGGAAGCGATCCTAGCTTGTCCTTCCTTGACATGTCTCTCAGCAAGACCATGAGTTCCCCCTGATGAGATCACCTGACCTCATTATATGGGTGCTGTGCAGCCCAAACCAAACCTTCTCCAGCCACCCAAGGGTTATCTTAAAGGTGACCCAGCCCGAAGATGGGTGAAACATATATACCATTCAGGACCATCCCTGGCGTCCTGTACAGTATATATATATATGGCAAAAGTGTGGTACAAGAGTAAGCCAGTAGGTAAATTTTATCTGCCATTTGCTGCCCAAAAAACTGTGACATTCATACCAAGCAAACCATCAATCTCACCCCGATACCAATAATTTTCCATGATTGCCCCATACACCCAGCAAATGGCAGTTTAGATTAGAGATGGTCGAATTTTTTGACTAGCTGAATTTGTGAGCTGATTGCAAAGCCCCTGAACATGGCATCATCACCAAAATTGCTGGAGGTTGTGGGAACATGAAAGAAGAAAAGTTTTGGTCTAGCACATGTAATTATGCATAAATTAAGTAAAAATTCAAAGTGGAAATTTCAACTTTTGAAATTTTGACTTGATTTTTAACTTAATGTAGCAAAAACTTTTTGTGTTAGGGCAACACTTTTTTGTAGTATACCCCAACCCTTTTCTACATCTCCTGCAAGTTTGGTGATGATACCATGTTCAGGGGCTTTTCAATCAACTCAAAATGGTTACATTTTTAAAAACAAACTCGACCATCTCTAGTTTTGATAAAGAGCTTAAGTGCACCATAACAGCCAGCAGCCATTTGGATATTGTCTTCTTGTTTGCTTTAACAACACAATAGAGTAATTTTGTTAAATAACAGCTAACATAAAGGAGCTTCAGTTGGCTGCTGGTTGCTACCTGGTGTATATTGATAGTTTGAATAGCCATTACTCCATTATTATTATCAATAGATTAATATTGATCAATTGATTTATGTTGGATTCAGTGTATTTATTAAATCCAAAGTCAACTGTATAAACAAAGTTTTATAGGTTATGGCCATTGTAACACACAGCATATACACAATATGCTGACATGGAGCCGTCAGGAAAAAACATATGCGGTTTCAAAAACGCAAAGATGCGCGTATAGTGTGAAAGGCAATTTTTTGGGTATATGCACCAATTACATTAACATTAGAAAATTATGTATTATATGCTGCCCTCATAGCTCTAATCATGACAATTTCAATGTAATGTCATGAAATTTTTTGTAAACCAACAAAAAGTTGCCATTTACCTTGACCACTAGAAGGCAGTTCAGATCAAATGAGCACATGTCATGTGGTAGGTACAGAATTTTGTTGCCTTTGGCCTCAATCATAATACATAAATACATAAATCATAATACATAAATCTTAATACAAAAAATATTGGCTTTGTGTTTATTAACCTAAAACCCTATATAATTATGAAATCCAAGCTTTGTTTCATTAGATTATGATTTATGAGATTTCTGTGATGCTGACTCAGTTTTTTTGATTCCTTTAATCCCTTCTCACTATAATCTTAATGGTTGTTCCTCTTT
This sequence comes from Ptychadena robeensis, assembly GCA_036250615.1. Lineage (NCBI taxonomy): Eukaryota > Metazoa > Chordata > Amphibia > Anura > Ptychadenidae > Ptychadena > Ptychadena robeensis. The sequence continues at coordinate 36,168,742 of CM070039.1, read as the reverse complement.
GTTTGGCTCCCAAACCCTACTCCATAGAGCCATGGTTTCCATGCACTGCGCTGATGATGGCCAATGAGCCTGAAACAGCTGTACACAGTTGGGAATAAATGGCTCTGTACCATAAGGCTATATTTGCTCTGTACATCAGTGGTTCTGGATGTGCATTTGGCTGATGGCTTCACTGTCCTGAAGTGAAGATTTTACCCTTAACTTTTTGGATTTGTGATGGGTTGGGCGTGTAAATACCTTCTGTTTTAGGAAGGCTTGACTGTGCTAAGACTCGTTTAAAAATACTACACAATGCCTGGGTGATGACACATTGTCATACTGCTCCACAATGTTTTAGATACAACAACTTAGAAAATGTTTTCCTTTACACATCCTAAAAACATAATGGTAAGGTATTTGGCATCCCCCAATTGAGTTAAGGAAATTTGACTATAGTAATGACTAAGACAACCTATGGTACCACAATAACTAATATTCCTAAAATAAACCAAATTCATTGGTAACCATGCTTCCATTATTTTAAATTGGACACATGTAGAGCAAGTCAACTGACTATGTCTTGACTCCTCCCCTGTGGCAGCCTATATAAAGGTCCCGATACACGGGTCAATTTCTTCCTGGTCTACTATTGATCGGTCACAGTAAATAAAAATCTGTGATCAATCCACTAACACCCTACCTTAAACAATACATTTTTGGAAGATCCAACTTTCACATATTGATTTCTAGAATGTTCTGGATCGAACTTGTAATTATCATACTAAAAATGGCACCAATGTGCTTTGAAGACGAGCGATTAATCCCCCAAAAAACGGCATTTCGGATTCCTGTACGATAGTTACTCCCTCCAATTTCGACATTTTGATTGACCGTTCAAGGTGGACAGTGAATGATTCTTTATCGATCAGTTGATGGGCACGTGCGCAACGATAGATTGAGCAAGAATCGAATGAGAAATTGACCCGTGTATGGGGACCTTTATTTCCATATCTACTACTTGAGAATTGGAGATATCTCCACAGCCATGCATAGGTTAGCCAGTCAATGAAAAAGAAATCACACGATTGGCCAACTAATTCCCAAGACACATCCCAAAACATTTACTTTTTGCTGCTTATTGTTAAATAGGGAATTATAAATGTTGGTGTACATGTGACCTTGCCATCGTCTACGTTAGAGACCTTCTAAGTACAGCAAGTTGACCAGCTCTGGTAAAGTATTTGCAAAGACATTAAGAATTTCGCCTTTCAACGAAGACCTTGGAAAATAGAAAGAACATTGCTCGGAACTATATCAGCATCCTTACATTGAGTACCCGTCACATGAATGGTTTTAATTAGTCCCGTGTTAACCCTTTCTTTGTCTCATTCACCATGTCATTCAGGCAGGTTTTAATCAACGGAGTTTATAACAAAGTCAATACTTAGAAGCTTTCCAAGTGTCAGGGTGACCGGTATTAGTGTAAATGGCTTGTCTTCCACTTAAAATTAAAAAAAAACCCCTACATTTCTTTTAAATGTCTTCACAAGCTGGATAAATCTGTATAGATCGCCCTGCTATTCTCTGTAGTCATTGAAAAGGACTTACAATTTATTCAATAATTCATCATATTCATAATTAATAAGGGGTGATTAAATGAGTTAGCCATGTATAACTGCAGCGAATTTAATGTGTTGAATAATATGCACATGCTTCAGTGTTCAGTAAAGAGATGGAGGTTAAAACTGACAAAGAGATAGATTTAATGATGAAGTACAAAAGGACAAAGTCACAGCAAGGTTTATGGACAAATAAAAGCCACACAATTATAAACTTTGTATAGGTTTAGGGCATTTTATCATTATTGTTTAGTGGATTTGACAAGTCCTGTCCTGTATGAGTTATACTTTGGCACACAATGAAATGCCACATGTTCATTATAAAGATGAGCCCAATAAAACGCTTGTGTAGCGGCTCCTGGGAATTACACCTGTCAATCTTCCATTTTACAATGAGACCTAAAATGTAACAACAGAGCAGAATAATCTCTCTCCCTTGCTTTTTAATGTTGCCAATATTTTATCTTTGGTTACCAACAAAGGACAGGTTTTATGTTCTCATTGTTCAGTTAAACATGTTATGCATATGAAAGGTGAACCCTATACAGGATACAACTGACAGCAAATTTACATACAATCAGATAATGAGTATTTAGAGCTTTTTTGTTTTCTTCAAACTGTATCCATAGCTTAGCTAAAGGATTCAAAGCATGAAGTATCTGTCTGTTTTATATAGCAGTCTTTGAAATTCCTTTATATGGAGTATGAACGGTTAAAGCTGAACATCACTAAAGCACACCATACACCTTTAGATCACTCCATACAATTTAATTTAGATATATTAATCAACTATGTAGTGCCGGGTCCTCCCTGATAGAATACATAGTGATCGGAAGATTTAGAAAGGTCCTCATATTACATGGTTTTGGTAGAACTAAAAAGTTGATTGTACAGAAATTGTATGGTAACATTGTAAAGGAAGCCCATACACGAGGCAATTCTCCTTTGATAGATGAAGGGTTGACTGCTGCAGCCAGCCACTCAGCTGATTGGTGGACACCCTTTGTGTGAGATTGGCCGGAAATTTACCGGCATTGCGGATCACCATGCTGGTCGATCAATTTTGTGCTGGGCGATTGGCGCTTTAGTGCAAGGTGGTCAATTGGCCAAAAAATCTGGTGAAAATCAGGCCGTGTATGGCTACCTTTAGGTGTATGGGGACATTTAGTCTCTTATCGTAGCCTTGATCAGTTTTCTGATCCAGTGATGGCATCACTCTCAATGTAGAACTTGTGGGTCTGCTCTGCTGATTTTACCTACTGAAATTACCTACTAGTGTTGAGCTCGAATATTTGAATTTCGAATATATTTGGCGAATATCGGCTATTCGAGAATTCGCTAATTTTGCATTGGGATGCTTATGGGATGCTTATGGGCATGGATTGCAAATATAGATTTGCAATGCGAAAATAAATAGCACTCGTCACCATTAATTTTAAAGGTAATTATGAGGCAATTATAATTGCGAATCTAATGCGATTGCCAATATTTGCGGATATAGAATCGAAAATTAGTAGAATTATTCGCGAAATATCGCAAATTCGAATATTGCCAATGCCGCTCCTCACTATTACCTACCTATGGCCACAGAATTCTGAAAGTAAAAGAATTCTTCTCCTGTATATCTTAGTGATTAATAGGTGTTTAGACCTTGCAGTGGGGAGTTTGACCCAGATAAAGCAAAAGTCCAACATCTCCAGGTGTAGGCATCTGCCCTTTAGCATTGTTAGGTTAGCCATCTGATCACCAACTCCTGTCTTCATCCCACGCTCTTCTTGACATAAAACAGAAAAGGTGTTTATGAATTATTCCCTACAGCCCATATTTATTCTCTTGCTGCTGGGTAGCACAGACCTCATATCAGTCAGTGCGCTCCATCACCATTTACAATAGCTGCTTGGATGCCTCTTCAATCTTCTTGAGATGGTGGGCCACAGTCTGCAACCCAGGCCATTTGTCTATAGACCATTTAAGAGAAATATGGTAATCAAGATACTTGTAGATAACTAGCTTAGAATTTCAGAATGTAAAGGTGGCCATACATGGGTAGATTTTTTTAATCGATTTCTACACAATCGATCGCTGTGTGTGTTTGCGATGGTCGATTGTTCTCTAATCCATTGCATCCAGCCTTTCTTCAATCAATCGATCCCGCTCAAAGAAAGCTTGATCGGACAGAGAATCAACATGTTAGTAAACCCTGTTCGACTGCCATAACCCTCAGTCCCCATCCAAATTATCGCACAGGATTGTGCAAAGTGGTGCGCATCAATTCTTTGTTCAATCGATGAGGCTCGAGCGTCAGCGTGGTGAGGAATCATGGACTGAGGGAAAATTTACCATAAATATAAATATAAACACACCCCATAAAGGATGGAAGGATTTGAGTGAGTGTAAGTTGCAGTCAGGGGAGAAGGTTTGAAGTAGAATGAGTTATATTGGTTGGAAAGAGCAAAGTGGGACATTTGACAATTAGGTAGAAACATATGATTTGTACTGGGTTTGCATGAATCACTTACATACTGTACTGCTCACTGTTGGTGCTGCACAAGGATCAGCCACACTTGAAATCTCTGGAGCCCAACAAACCTTGTTAAATATTTGGATCTTGTCCATGTCCTGGAGTATTTATTACAGTGGCTTTGGTCTTTCTAACTATACCTATTGCCATCAGCAGAATTGGTATGTTGGAGTTGTCCTCTTGCCAGTAGATGTACCTGCCAACACGTGCTGTCTGTTCTTTCCAATGATGATGTGTTTTGCCACCTTCTGACCTCTTAATCTAGCCTGCCCATATGGTTGACTTATTTTGGTCCTACTGAAGACTGAGAGTTCTGGGTAGCACATTTGTCCCATGAAGCAGTCATCTAGCCAGCTTTACCAGTATATGCCAAGTGAGATGTAGAAGTATCTTAGAGGAAGGTATGAGGATTTGTACATACAGTTTTCAATAGTGATTAAATGCTATATGATTTTTCAGATTTGCATATACTGTATATTGGCTACTGATACTAAAGCAGCAAACAAGTTGCTTTTATTCCCTTCAGTCCTAAGATTGTTGGAAGCACTGATGCTGCACAGTTCCACTGTTGGCTGTGTCACCCACTACTGGTATCTGTAGAAAATGTTCAGTTTTTTGCAATATGACTTAAGCTAGCCATACACGTGTCGGATTCCATGTCCAATCGATTCATCATACGATCGATTCCGGCGATTCTGCTGGGAATCGCAGGTGTGATCAATCGGCCAATTAAGAGTATCCATCGCTGCATACCACCTTGTCCAACGGATTCCGGCACGATTCCGGGACGATTCCGTGTCCGATTCCACCTCCGATTCCACCTCACAAATGGCAACTCCCCCTGATCTGTGCAGAATCGGATCAAAAAGACCAACATGTTGGTTCTCTGTCGGATCCGATTCTGGGCCCCCGAACGATCGGACGTGATCGGACGGACAAGGTGGGCTGCACACGATTCTGGCACGATCGATTCACATGCACGCGCCCAGAATCCGGCCGGAATCCGACCCGTGTATGGGGGCCTTAACTTAGGACAACAAGCCAAGCAGTACCATGCATTGAAGCAAACTTGAATTGGCAAAGCCTAGAGACACATTAACATATAGAGTTTTAATCACTGCACTTAATTACTTGGTGATTTTTATTTTGGATTTACATCTTCCCAGCCATGGTCTCAACCTAGCAAAAATAAATCACAATACGCTGAATTACTCTGCATTTTTACCTATTTACATACAGTTAGTCAACTCAGTACAAGGCCTAAAGCTAGGTGTTGCAAACTAGTGATGAGCAGCATAGGTAATATTCGGATTCAAAGATAATTCTACTAATATTATATTCAATATTTGCATATGGCCATGCATTGTGATTATCTTCAAAATGAATGGCCCCATGCTATAGTTATGATCATAATTCATGGCCGTAAAGCTTGAAGGTGCATAATATCTTGAATATTCAAGATTGTGAATATTCACGACATTCGCAAGTTCTCAAATAGCCAATATTCAACAAATATATTCACAATTTGAATATTCAACCTTAACACTATTGCAAACTATGTGTGTTATTAAGCCGTCTACATGCTTGGTTAGCCAGTATTACGTTTATAAAGCTGAGATTAATATAATAATGACTTTATGCTGTATTCAGTTGTCATGTTGCTTTGGTTTCAGCCCACATGGGAGCACCTGGATCCAGTTCCTAGTGGAGTGGCACACACAAAGCCTGACATTGGGGGATGGCTCTTCATATTTCTGCAGTCTCCATGATTCTCTTGGCAATCATGGCTTCAGCATCATCTGCTTCAATCAATCAGGAGGATTATCCTGCGGATGAAGGGGAACAGGCATCCAGCAATGACAACTTAATTTTTGATGACTACAGGGGCAAAGGCTGCGTGGACGACAGCGGATTTGTCTATAAACTTGGGGAGAGATTTTTCCCAGGTCACTCTAACTGTCCTTGTGTTTGTACAGAGGATGGACCTGTTTGTGATCAGCCAGAGTGTCCTAAAATCCACCCCAAATGCACTAAAGTGGAACACAATGGATGTTGTCCGGAGTGTAAAGAAGTGAAAAACTTTTGTGAATATCATGGGAAGACTTATAAAATCCTCGAGGAATTTAAGGTATGACTACAATATGTTACTATAAAAATGGGTTATGTTTACTTTACATTGGTTGGTTTAAGCAGATGGTTTGAGAAACTTAAAATTGTATAGAATTCAAGTGTCTTCGTTGCCAAAGAACTTTGGAAGCTACCATAGCAGGTTTTCTGACAATTCTAAATGTTTGGCTGCTACACTTACTGTCCTAGGACAAGCATGCTTACATTTCTAATCAGGCAGGATTAAATTGAAGCCACAAATCTCCGGTCGGAGAGATAGCATTTTCAAAAGTTAAGGGAAGGCCATATTATATATATTTACACAATTGTCATGTCGATTTAACATCATTGTTTAACACAGATCTAGAATGTAGACCCAGAATATGTATGTATATCAGGAGTTCTGACTTCATTTTCTGTGTACTGATTCCAGACCAATGATGGAAAAACCAAGGAAGTAAGAGGCAGTCAGGGATCTCGCCTATTCAGAATAAAGTTAGCAGTGACAACCTTATTGTTTATTTATATTCCTTTTGAAACTTTTAATGCTATTAAGGGATTTTTTATTGGTTTTCTGATGATCAAAATCTAATATATTAAAGCTAGGCATACACGGCTTGATTTTTAGTAGATTCGAGCACAATGGAGCGCTGTGCGTGCTCATGACGCTCGAAAGTGCTCAAATCTATAAAAAAAATCAAGCCGCCCAGCCTTTCTTCCAACATGTTGGTAAACGCTGGTCAATTGGTTATCGGGTGACATCGATGACGCAGCAGTTCTGCCTTTGACGGCTCCTCTGTCAACCCGTGTATGCCCAGCATAACAAAGAAATTTTAATGGTTGGTTTATTTGAACAGTGAGAGAACGAACACAAAAATCTAGAAAAGGCATTTTTTACAAAATACTACCGTAATTAATTAGCATTATTTTTTTGAAATATTTTATTACAAATTTTTTTCACATTACATCAAAATTAAACAAAAAGTAAGACATGTATTTTGCACAAGCCAGAGACATTTAGCTAATGACAACACTCGGTAAAATTACATAGGCATTGTTACAGTTTCATTTTCCATGTATCATTCATAGTTCTACACCTTTGTTCTCAGACTACATGGGATTAGCATTTTAATAAATATTTTTTGATCCCTTTACAAGTGCTTTGGCACTCAGTGGCAAAATCTTTTTTGGAATAATCACAGAGGTCTGAGGTGACTAATTGGCCACAAGTTTTGCACATATCTCAGGGTGGATTTTGTCCTGCTCCTCTTTGCAGATCTTCATCAAGTCATTAATGTTTTGTGGCTGATGTTTGGCAACTCAAACCTTGAGCTCCCTCCCATTTTCTGGGCTTAAGATCTTAAGACTGACTAGACCAAACGTTCGTTTCCTTTTTTTTTTTATATAATTGTCATGCTGGAATACCCATCCCCAACCCGTTCTTAATGCCCTGGCTGAGGGAAGGAGATTCTCTGCCATCCATCCTCCCTTTGATGTGGCGCAGTTGTCCTGTCCCCTAAACAGAAAACATCCCCAAAGCATAATGTGTCCATCTCCATGTTTGACGGTGGGGATGGTGTTCTTGGAATCGTAGACAGCTGTGAGTTGATACATGTTGACACACAGTAAGTTAATACCAATGACCTCAATTTTGGTCTCATCTCATCACTATACTACACTTCACCCAGTCCTCCTCTGAATTATTTCGATTTTCAGTGGCAAACTTTAAACAGGTCTGTACAAGTACTTTCTTGAGCAGGGAGGACCATGCTGGCACTTCAGTTCTGCAATCCTTCACAGTATAGCGTTCTACCAACTGTTTTCCTGGTGACCTTGTGATAATTGACAAGTTCTCATTATCATTGCAACTCCATGAGGTGGGATCTTGCATGGAGCTCCAGACCAAGGGAGATTGGCACCCAATTGCTTGGCAATGTTTTTGCATAGGTCTTATATAATCTTATCCCTGACATCCTTGGACAGCTCTTTGGTCTTTGGTCACCTCTTGGCCATGGTGCAGAGTTTGAAATCTGGATATATTGCTTCTATGGACAGGTGTCTTTTAAGCTGGGAATAGATGGGCCAATTCCTGCCAGATTCGACAGCTGATCGGCTGCCTTGCGCGTTCCCGCAATCGATCGGCATTCGGGTCTGCAGGGAATGGGGTGCACCCCCTGGTCATAAATACCAAGAATCTGCCGCATGTTGGATCGCAGAATTATTAGACATGACGTTAAATTCAGATCCGATCCCATCAGATCGGATGAGGATGGCAGTCCCCAGCCGAAGTAATGGCTGGCACACAAAGGGTGCCCGGCCGATTCTCAGCTCTAGCGGCCGTGCATGATGACGTCATCACGCCCGCTAGGTTGGCTTGGCAGTCAACGGGAAAATGACCCATCTATGCCCAGCTTTATAAAGGTAACAGGTTAAGAAGGCCCCCAGTGTCAGCTCCTTACCTGTATATAATATACATTAACAGTATACATCTTCTGCAATCCTGCAGGCCTGCGCTTACAACTTATATACATAACACTACACAGACCACTCATTAAATTAAATTTGCATTCAAGTCACTAGTGTTGGTGTTGGATTTTAAGACCAACGTGAACTGTTCCCCTGGGTACCGTTTCCCTGAATAGATCATATAATGATTTACAGACATGCTTAAAAGTTTCCGCATATATATCCTACTATATATGAATGCTTGTAAGTGTTTACTTTATCACAGCTACGTGACAAGCAATTAATTTCATTGCTAACAGAAATGATATAGTGTGAATGTAACCTGAGGTTACCACGGCTTGCCTGATGATTATAAGCAAAGCATTGCTTTCAATACATGGGCTGCCATTGACCTCCCCATGGGGCAATAAGAAAAGGCTCTCACTGCTGAAGGTACTCACCATTGGAGTTTCTGACCTGTTGGAAATCTTTGTATAAAAGGGGCCTATTTTTTTTACTCTTGTGTAAAGAAAAGGGAAGGATCAAAGAATCACAGTGCTTTTTGTTGTTAGTTGAAAAACACAGTATGGCTGTTGAAAGAAGGATCATAATACATTATATTTGCCATTCTCTCTCAAAGAAACATAGTAGGTACTGGTTCCTGAGGACTGGTAGATACCTATCTGCCATTTCCATTAATGTTTGCTTGTGTATATGGGCAATACTACAGAGAGAGTTTTATCTTATGCTTCTGAATAAAATAATAAAGATATCGGACGATATCAGGAAACAAAAAACACCAGTCTGTGAACTGTAGTATTGCTATAGAATATTCAGAGAGGCCACATGTGTGACTTTATTAGAACACCCATAGACTCCTTGTTTCATCTTTTCTGACTGAATGCCTTTCATCCCTGCACATTAAAACCTAATGAAGTCATATAAAGCTGTGTTTCTTGACTGGTGACTCTTAAAAGATGACCCTATACAAGGGCTGCCTGCATTGACGTGACCAGCAATGATAAGGCTTTTGGCCATAAGGAATAATACTTTCACTGAAACAAATCATCGGCTGCAGCACAGATCGGAGGGGGGAGTAGAGTAAAGGTAGGCATATACGTTGAGATTCTCCCTCGATAGATGAGGGACAGACTGCAGAGTGATGAGGTCATCACGCTGCAGCTGGCCCCTCCAAGGATTGGCCAGCACCCTTTGTGTGCCGGACATTACTTTGGATGGGGATAAAGTAACAAGATCAACCGGGAATTTACCAACATGTCAGATTACCGTGCAATCCGACATACAGGAGATTCCTGGTCGATCTCGCCAGGTGTGCGCACCGACTTTCGGGCAATTGTTGGGAATGCACACGATGGTTGATCGCCTGAAAAATCAGGTAGGATTCTGCCGGTGTATGGCTACCTTAAGACCTGGTTCATGACAATCTGTTTTTATGCACTTTGGGTATCCTATGTTGTCCTTCTCCAAAAGCATTATATCTATTGTGCCTGGTTGCTTAAAAATGGATGTCCAGAGATGTAAAGTAGATATAATGAAGCAGTCCTTGGGCTATATCAGTTCATGTGTGAGGGGTGCATTTTTGTAACGACAAATTTGTATTCTTAATGACTACTATTGTGTTGTCACTTGATATCTTTTATATTTTACATGGTGTTCTTCATATTTATAGTACATAGAACGTTATACAGCTTATCAAGGTATGTTTTCCAGGGGTTCTCAGTTATAGTAGAGTTGTTTCTGCTTCCAGTGCAGGCATCATGAGATACTTACATATACCTGAAGCAGACTCATAGCCACTGTTATCAGAGCAAATTTGGTGGCATTGCGGGCATAGGGGCAGTGTGGAAGCCCATGACTTGGATATACGTTATAGACCTGCTTGTCTTACCTGTTTCCTTTCTTACCCCCCTTCTATAATAAAACATTTTACACCAGGATGGATTTAAATGGCCATAGCGGCCTTTCATTATACATATCATCAAACAATTATCAACAATTATCAACACAATTCAGTGTAATCCCCTGGTTCTGAGTCTTCAAAGGTCCCCATCATCATCATCATCATCATCATCAATAATCACATCAGTGCGGGTCACCAGTGCCTGCTGCCTTAGTATGTAGGACCTCAGCCGCCAGACTGCTCACCAGATTGGTCAGCTCACTCTGACCTACCCGTGAGATACCACCACCAGATGGTTCCCACCAACCATTAACTCTAACTGCTCACCTTCAAAGACCCAGAACCCGCCAACCGCTACGACATCTGCAATAAACATGCATTAAACACACAATCAACAGTTAGACCACCAATACCTCCGATTCCCCCGGGGACACCACCATTCCATCCCCCGCACACTGTACCCCAGTGACCAATATCACTACAGGGCGGGCGGGCGCCTTTCTTTCTTGCTTCCCCTGCGAGTGACCCCAATCCCTAACTGCACCCACACTCCAACTGCTGGGCCCCACCTTTGTGCCCCCTATCCTCCAATCCTCTCCTTTCCCCCTATATCATAACACCAAACACCAGTCTTTGTCCCTGTTCCCAGTGCTGTAGGGGCCATACGCTAAAGGCTGCCTGGGCTCCCCGTTCCTCTTCTGGATCCGGCCCCTTTTCTGGGGAATTTTGGCGCCTCACTACTGATTTGAACCTTTCCCACTATTCTGACATGTGAGTGAAAAAATTTTTTTTCAACCGTACACTTACTATAACACCACTGCCCTGGCCATGGGCCGACACTCATTCACCTTTATATCTCATTCCCATGACTTCTATATAGGACCACATAGGACACCTTTACCCCCTGAGGAAGATGAAAATCGAAACGATCGTTGGGGTGGGGTGGATTCTAAGCTATGGAATCCCCCGTCCGAATCTACTGTTCACATTTTATTGTATTTTACTTGTACCTTAACCATGTATACATTATCGATACTGTAGTGTAATCAGAAGTGGTGGAAATGTTTATATGAATGTGGCTGTCATCTTTTTTCATTTTATGTTCATGAGCCTCCTGTTGAGGCACTAATAAAACCGATTACTTTTACTCAGGTATACATGCAGTGAACCTTACTTACTTTTATTTTCCAATTGTGGCCCTTAAAAGTCCCCCTGCCCTTGTTTGCTCAAGGGGAAAAAACGTAGTGGGGATGATTACTTTGTAATTCACCCCTACTATTCTCTCTCTACACCAAATATTATCGTTACCTCTCTCTGACCCCTTGACACTTCTGTCACCTCTTATCCCAGTCATGTGTGCCTTCCGCTTATTCCATTCCATTACAAATGCTACAGGCCAGTCTTTCTCTCTCATATTCTCTCTCTCATAAGGTGTTCATCACTATGACTGACTGCCTCACTGACCAATGAGAATATAAAGAATGGACCAGATTGTCCGCTGACAGTGCCAGTAAATATCAGAACAATCTCTTATTCCATGCCTGATGACCTATGCCCCTGGCATAGTTTATGTCGGTATGTCTCTGTGTCTGTACATTATACCTGTTTATCTAAGGTCTTTATAAAGCTGATCGCTTTGTTCTCATGAAGATTCTCATGATGAATGAGGCTGTCTCTATAAAAATAGGGAGCCCCCCCTATAGACATATACAGGTAACTCATAGTAAAATGATGACAGAGAGCACCAATGCTTTAATAGTTCATATAGTTTATAAAAACAGATCAACAAATTAATTGCCAATGTGTTTGGGAGAAAAAACAGTGAACAAAGTGATGGTGAAAGCAACTGACCAACAAGCCAAAAACATAAAATCACAGATACCTTATATAACATAAATAAATAAGTAATAATAAATCATATAAAATAATATCAAATTAAAATAATAAAAAGAAATTGTTAAAAAAAACAGTTCTAATATATACTAATATTTTTATTCATTAATAATCATTATAAATTTTATAATCTAACATTATAATCTTATCTCAAATCAAATCAGTATTTGATGTGATTTGTGTTACTATATTATTATAGTAACCCCCCCCCCCATACAGGTTTAGAATTCCGGTTGACTGCTCAGCAGATCAACCATGCATGATGACTTCATCGCGCACCACCGGTCGTGCTGAGAATCGGCCAACACTTACTTTGACTGGTCCCCGTCCAAATTAACCTGATAGATCTGAAAATTAAGGACATGGACGTAATGTTTTAGATCCATTTGCGATTTAAGGATGGTACTTTCGATTCACACCCGTTTTCACGTCAGATCTATCACTACGAGCATGCACTGCAGTCGGTCATGGGGTGCAAATTCACTGATTTCCAATCATGTGTATTCAGTTTCTGTTAAGCCTTAAAAGCCTTAAAGAAGAAGGGTGGCTTCTTTTTGATTTCCAAACCCATTGGCTTTATAGCAGCCCCTAAAAACGCCTGACCATCCCTATGAGCGGGGGCCAGCACAAAGTGTGCAGATGCTTGGGGTGTTTGCAGACAGCTCCATTTGGGCGGTTTGGGAACAGATGCAGCGTGTGTGTGCCTAGCTCCACTGCCGCTGATTTCCCGCTGTGTGGCCAAGGAAAAAATATGGACTATGGATATGGATCAATGAAAAAATAAAAATAAAACAACGGCTGATCAGGACTGAAAAACAAGTGCTTTCCGCGTGTGTTTTTCTCAGTCCATAGTGGAGCCTTAGCCTGAAGCAAAAACTGTAGTGTTCTCAGCTGCATCGCTTTTCTCCTGTCTGGGAGCAGCGCTTCCAGACTCCAATGTGAATGGTGTGGACTCTCTATTTATTGGTGTGGCCCCACTCAGTGAGTATGCTGTATCTCTTTAAATTAATAATGTTACATTAGATCTTATTATACTCGCAGTAGGAATGTTGTTCTTAATAATTCATGACTTCTGTTGGTCTCTAACAAGAAGTAAGATATTCTACACCAACCATGTCGAGGTTTCCGATGGTCTTCATACGGTTTCTATAACGTTACCTTTCATTAACTGTCACGGCCGGTATTCCAGTTATTACAACTAATGAAGCTGCCAAGGCTTCAAACTACTTTCTAAATAGATCAAACAGAATGATACACAAAGCCTCCATTTTGTTTCTTCTGTTTGATCGCGCACTCCATCATATAGAAGACTGTTTTAGAGGATTTATTTTTAAGTAAATAATGATGAAGCGATTCATCGCAAATAGAAAATAATTTAATTTTGAACGCATAGATGACAATACGGAGACATACTCAGATCTAGGCTCCTAAAGATCTATTATCTCAAGCAGCGTTTAAGGGAGCGCATTTTCATAATAACTACCCTTCAAATATGCGCTACGGGAGGCTTGTTACTTCACTAATGGAAAATCCTAAGTGTTAACAGCAGAATCTATTTGTAAATAAAAGGAAGGATATTTATATGTATATTAGATTATAAGTATAAATCAACCCAAGCACAATTCATAAAATATTGCACCTTACATGCGGCTGCTGCATTTCTTCTTTTTTTCACATGGTGATCCTGCCAGCAACACATTCTTGTGAAGAAAATTCTCAATGACCTATAACAGACATTTTTTACATTTTACATGTCTAATGTCTCTTTTGCATTTTTTTTTTCTATGCAATTCATACCTGCCAACCCTCCCTTTATGACCGGGAAAGTCAAGTTTTTTGTGTTTCCGGCCAAATCCTGATTTAAAAAAATTCAGGATTTGTCCCTGATTCTTGAAATCGTGCTAATTTAGCAGGGAGAGGGCATTACTCTTCCTGCTAATGTCCTACCCCACACATTATCAGCACAAGCGGGGTGGGGCATTAGCAGGGAGAGTTATGTCCTCTCACTGCTAAAACAGCCGAGAGGTAAGCCTGGTACGGGAAGTGATGTCAGTACCGTACTTGGAACAAGGAAGAACCACAATCCGCATACCCCCATTTATTTCCCCTATGTCACCCATTTTTTTTAAGTTGACAGCTATGATGCAATTTTGTGTTCCTTCAGTGCTAACAATAGTAATAAACATGAGGATACCAAAATATTTGTAAATGCAAAAATGTCTTAGATACAGGGTTCATGTTCTGACATAATAAGAGGGTTGCCAATTTATTTGGCCACAACTGTATCACTGACAGTCTAAGGACAGTTCTTTTAAGAAGGTCCCTTTGTGGTTTCTTAGTGATGCATGACCACTGAGACATAATGCAGTCCACAAATGCAAAATCACAAATGTAGGTACACTGTTCTTGGGTTGATATGTATACAGTGGCGTAGGAACCACTATAGCAGCCATAGCAGTGCTATTGGGCCTATATTCACAAGGGGGGCAACAACTCCTGGATGGGCAGGGATTGGAGTGACCAGTTGGAATAGGGGGGCATAAAAATTGTTGCTATGGGGCCTAGTCATTTCTAGCTACGTCTCTTTGTGTATAGCCCCTCTTGACAGCGATGATCTCTGTACATTGTATAGAGAACTTGGTACAGAAAACATGGTATTGACGGCCCTGGACCATATAAAGTATGTCATGAAGATTTTAAATGTTTTCATTTAAAGATAAGCACAAGGAATGGCCAATGTAAAATACAAGCAGAATACATTTCAGGTTTAATTATTCCAATAATTTACAAGACACCCAACTTAAATTGCCCGGTATGGTGGGACTCATCTGTCACTACCATATTACTGGAATTATTAACACATAACATCTTGTTTGTTCACAGAGCATTCAATATTACCCAACGCTACATTTTACAGAGCTGCTCCTTTGCTAAAAACCCTGTATTATACTCAGCTTGTGCTCCTTGCGTCACATCAGACACAGCTTGTGTGCATCCAGCTTCTTATTATACACAGCCTGCGCTAAACCCAGACCGCCATTTAACCTATGAAGGCTGATTCTGATCATGCACCTCTCCTGCTGATGTCAGCGCCATAGCAGCAATTGTCAGTACAATTAGCACACTGATATAGAGAAGAAAGTTTGTCTTCCTTACTGTGCTTTATCCTTCGACTGGTTGAATCTTTTCTGTGACAGCAGATTAATGGGCGTTCTTGTGGCTTCACACTGATCTGTCTAATTATCAGTATCTTGGGAAGAAGATGGGACATTTTATTGTCTTCCTTTAACAGGATGGAGAAATGGTCCAAGCATAAAATCTTGTTGCAGCACAAGGTTCTTTTTGGGCTCTCCATGCCTGCTTAGTGATATTTTAGATTTACAAAGCTTGTCCCTCTAACCTGGCACCAGGGGTGAGAGACAAAGGAATGGCAGAAGTTAAGTTTTAGTAAACGGTTTCTGCATTACCTTAGCAATTCCTCTTCTAGAACGATGGTAAAAAAAACTTGTGGATCTAATTATTTAGTCAAAATTTTGAATTTTCGTTGAAGAAATCGAAATTTTTACTGGCTTACTCCAAAATTGCTGGAGATGTAGTCAAGGGTTGTGAGATCATTTGGAAAAAATAGTATTGCTCTAGCATAAAGTTTTTGCATAAATTAAGCTCAAAGTTGAAGTCAAAGTTTCGAGATGGTCAAATTTTTTCAACTTGATGACTTTGTAAGTTGATTGTGAAGCCCCTGAACATGCAATCATCACCAAAGTTGCTGGAGATGTAGAGAAGGTTTGTGGAAACATTTGAAAAGTTGCTCGTTTTTAATCATTTTTATTGAGTTTTTTTTTTTGAGACAATTTACATCCAGAAGAAATCTCATATGTATATATAAAACAAGTTGCTCTATGATATTTAGTTTTTGCATAAATTATGTTCAAAGTCATAGTTGTCTGGACTTTGAACTAAATCTATGCAACAACAACATGTGATAGAAGGATATTTTTTTTTAAGTTTTCTTTCCCTTATCTATACTCCCAGCAATTATGGTGATGATTGCATGATCAGGAGCTTTGCAATCAACTCACAAAGTCAGCAAGTTAAAAAAAAATTGATTTTGAATTAAAAATATAGACGATTCCGTCAAAAGTTCTTAATCGAATCGCATTTCGATTGGAATATTCGAATTTCTTGACAAATCGTATTTTCTTAAATGCGATTATCTCTTCTGGCTGCCAGCTTCTGCCTCTTCTGACTCCATTAGCCAGGTCTAAGGTTGTGATGTCATACCCCTGCAATGTAGAGTCTAGGGCTTTTCACTGTAGGACTGAAGGAGTTCTGTAAGGGAGGACAGCACTATGTTGAGTAGGTATAACCTCTTCTTCTGTCACTCCTAGGACTAAATAACCAAAGTTCCTTAAGGCTTGGGACAGAAAAATTTTTGTTACCTAAACGAACAGATAATTTAGCTGGAGTTCAAGAAAGAAAACACTATTGCAGTAAATCCAGACAGGCCTGTCAGTCAGGTCAGCGTGCACCCTCAATTGGGTCCCTTACCTACACCAAATTAAGTGTGAGACGTAGGAGTGCCCCTTCAATCATTCGCCCGTCCATGCCCACCTACTCCTGGCGCTCTGGCCCGACCCTGAGTAAAAGCTAGTTTTGCACTGCAATATTTAAGTGCCCTATTTAGTTCACCAAGAGGTAAATCTGGTATCTACCTGATCCCTTTCATCTCGAGGATGGGAGAGGGCTGTGAGCAATTCTTACCTACTACATTACTACACTACTTTTTTTGCAATCCTCTGTAATGTAGTAATGTAATGTAATGTAGACAATCTGGTTCCAACAATGAGAATGCTGCCTGGGGGGGGAAATAAGGTGAGCAATGGTCAAATTCAACTGAACCTCATTCGTAGTATTGAAGAGGCTTCATACTGTTTATTTAGTAAAGGTTACTAAAGGTTTTCCTATTCTCTATGAAATAAAACTTGTTTTATTATTATTATTATTATTATCATTTATTTATATAGCGCCAACATATTACGCAGCGCTGTACAATACATTAGAGTGGAGATACAACACAGTATAACACACAAGTACAGGTAATGACACAGGAGGAGTAGAGGACCCTGCCCGGTTGGACTTACAGTCTAATAGGTTGGGGAACAGAGTATACAATAGGTGGGGGTATTGGATTGGCATGGTGGTGATGTTAGGAAAGAGAAGATGGGTAGGAGAGGCTGAAGAGGTGGGTTT
>CM070039.1:36117898-36147751 GCA_036250615.1 Ptychadena robeensis | reverse complement strand
TTGGAACTAAATTCTCGAATTTACATTGATGAATCGGACACTTGGGGCATTGCCAATCGTGGACAGCATCAGACCGGGACCACTGGTCTCTCCACCCATTATCCTTTTTCTTGTATTACTATGAAATAACATTACATATGCGTAAAAACAGAGAGGGCCAGAAAATTAGGGCGAAAAGAAGGAGGAGTATTCTTTATTTCATGTCACTGTCTTCACCATTAATCTCACCATCCACTATCCGCTTTATCCATAGCCCACTTGACTGCACCTTTTCCTCCTCTGGTTCCCCACCGTGCAAGGGTGGTAGCGAATGAATAAATAACTGCCTCATTCTCTTGTGTTGTATGTAAGAGCACATCATCACTGAGTAAGAAGTTTATATATGGCTCAGAAACATTGCAGGTCTTTCTTTTGCCGGTGATGTTTGCTGGTTATTATCACCAGTGCCCGTCCACTGATTGGCCTTCAAAGGCCTTACACGCTGTATTTGGTTCCTTGTAAATTGTATGCATAATAACACATGATTAGTTCTCATTAATGCCTTTTTCTTTTTAATGCCTTGATCTTTGAACAGACTTTGTCTTCCTATTGTGTTGTGCAGGTCAGTGAGCTGACTTTGTGGCTTTCTTTCAACTCTTGTGCGTCATTGGCTTTATGTTCTGATTTATAGTAGAAAATTATATTTATGGTTTTCATGCAGACTTGTGACAAGGGTCACTTAGACTTCATTGGACAACTAAGGCTTCTGTTACTATTTAGTTAGAATGGGTACATTGTAGTGTCTGTGTACAGAGGGTTAATCCTCATAATATGTGTTTCGTGTGGTCACTTCCCTCTAGAGCCTTTTATGTATTTGATTTAGGCCTGCCATCTGAGCACACTCTTTGGTTTGTTATTGTAAACAGGAAAATTGGGCAGGCTCTGGAATGGCAATCTGCTGTCTCTGATGTTTGCCCGAAGGCCTATATAGTTACATAGTTAATTAGGTTGAAAAAAGATTCATTTTGCTCATCCTTTCACAATGCAGATTTGAGCTAAAGCAAAACAGAACCCCCTGAGGTAACTCTTTCTAATTTTGCTCCACATGGGAGACAAATTCCTTCCTGACCCAACAAGGACAGTGAGATCAGTTATCTGGATAAGAATATTCCCGTTGCATTAATAATTATAACTCGATAATTTTTAAGACGGTGAAAGCCTACTTTTTGTAATTCAGTAACCCCTGCTAGACAGCCGCCCCGTATCCTTAAGCCTAATGTTGCATGGACTAACCAAGGTGAAGATCCCACTAACCATTTAAGCCATTTGGATTTTAAACATATCAATCCGATCATTGTAAGTAGTGTTGAGCTTGAATATATTTTTTGCGAATTTTAGCAATTCAAGAATTTGCTAATATCTCTAATAGGGTAGCGTATAGTCACAATTTTGAATATTCAACTTTTTTTTTTTAAGAACCATTTTCCTGTGCATATGGCCATGCATCGCAATAATAATAATCGCAATGTGATTATTATGGCAATGCATGGCCATACGCTTGAATTTCATATTTACAAACAATGAATCGAATATTTGTAGAATTATTTGCTAAATATCGCAAATTCAAATATTGCTTATGACGATATACTGATTGTAAGAACTAATTTTAGTATCTATACTTATAGGGAACTTTTACTTACCTTTATCTTGCACAATGGTAGAAAAGTGTCCATTCATAAATGCTGTTCCCTTTAACCTTGTAAGTTCCTATTTGTAGTACTGACATAGTTGACATTCTTCCAATATGAGTTGTTTTGCAACACTGCAAATGGTCACTAGATGGTGTTGAATTATTGTTTCCAATGCTGAAAACACACTCTCCAGACTTGTAAAATGGGCATCATTAGGGCAGTGACACCTCTCTTCCTAAGTCATTAGAAGGGAGGTGCAATGAGGTACAATAGAGAAATACAGATAAAGTTTTTTTATTTTTTTCACCACATTGTATGTATAATGTATCCTTTGATTGTGGAGTATGGAGCAGCAGTGCCTTTCGGGGGCCCTATACAATACTTGCTTAGGGTCCTCAGGGGGTGGTAGGGGTGTACTGGTGATTGAGAACTATTCAGATCTGCATGGGAAGGGAGAGCAACAGATATGCATGCCAGGGAGGGCACGGGGGTCCCCATGCACATGCATATTTGGCATAGCTGAAGAAACGGCACTGTGGAGGAGTATAGATCTGCTTTAAATGGTCTCAACCCGTTTTCATTATTTGCATGCCAGCAGAGGCATTCAAAAAAGCAAAAATAATGTGTCAATGCTGGATGCAGGCTGCACAATATATTTATTTTTTCCCTTTCATCCTATTTTAAAGCCTAATATGTCTGCCTACAACGAGTCACTTGAGGCAGTGATTGACCAGGCAAAACTTGAAAACTTTATTGCAACTTGTTCTTTTCCAAAGATCTAACAATCCTGACCAAACCCTAGACCGCCCTTGTTGCTATAAGGCTAATTCAGTCTGTCAATGGTCAGGTCTTTGATCAAGAAAATTGCTCCAGTTATATTTTAACCTTCCCAAGGGTCATCTCTCCCAGTGCAGCTCAAAGGAAAAATATTTCTCTGACTTCATTCACTGTAAATAATACCTGTCAGCTCTCTGTAATGGTGGCAAGGCTCCAGAAATTGTGATAGACAGCTACTCAAGTGATCAATTGGTGTGAAACCTTTTATAGCTTCTGTACTGTTAGGGGCCACTGCTTCCTGAATCCTTCTCCTTTCCTATGTTCCTATATGTGTTATCATGATGTTGTGACACCTTTCATCTAAAAAAAAATATATAAAAAAAGTTCCAGGTCATCCCAGTAGTAACTTGTGCCGTGTGCCAAAACCAGGAGCTTTTGTTTGAGATGTACCACCAGGGAAAAGATTCATTTCCAGTGAAATTCATCCGTGACAGGTGAGACAGGCTCTCTTGCTGTTTTGGGATTTAATTTATATTGAAGAAATTTTGAGACTCTTTCTTCGGTTCTAGAACCAGTCATTGTGCTTGAACTATAAATACGAATTCTCTGAACAGTGTCTTACATTGATTACAGAAGCTATTATCTTTTATCACAGCATTCTCAGAACTTTAATTGGTAAAAATATATGATATATCCATGAGTCCCATGTGTATTTTTTTCTAATGTTCCTTGTATGTACACATAGTTCTCCCTGTGTAGCATATTTAAACAACATCACAACACCAGCAGTTCTTTAGTTGATGTGGTAACGGTAAAGCCGTTTAGACATACTGTCCAATATCAAAAATATAAGCTTGCCCTGTGACTGTAGACACACCCCTAGATTCGTTAAAAGTATCTGTTATCTGAGCTATTATCATTTACATTATAAAGGTAGAAGTGCCACTAAGTATTTAAAGTTGAGTTCCCAGGTTGAGTGAATCAATCTTGTATGTAGGCATTGTCAAGTGGAGTTGGGCAATCCAGTCCTAATTGAAGTTCCTTAACCCTTTTTGGAACTCTAAAGCTAGGAACACACGGCTCGTTTTAAGCGTACAATCGATGTAAATCAATGAAAATTTACATCGATCATACCAAAATCGTAGCGAGGACACATGGTACAATCAACGATTTTTTAGTTTGATGAAGAGCTTTACATCGATTGAAAAGTGATCGGACTTGTTGGAAAATTATCGCCGAATTGTACCATGATCGTACTACTTTTTCATTTTCATCGTACAATTGTATTCGATGAAGTGATAGTTTACTGTTTGTAGGGCATCAATGGCATTGACGACTTTAGTCAATAATCGATGTTTTCTACATCGATATTGTACTACGATTGTATGACACTATAGCGCACATGGTACAATCGATAAAATACCAAAATCGAGGTTCTTCATCTAATCTTACATCGATTGTATGCTTAAATCGAGCCGTGTGTTCCTAGCTTAACAGAGCCCACCTCAACTTCCATGTGGCTCTTGTTTTTAATTTAAGTCAATTTCTCCAAAATATTACGCACTAATCCTTCCTGTAACCGTTATGTTATGCATTGCAATAACCCTACTTGACCCACCATGAGGTTAAACATAAAACTGGATTGCACATGTATCTCATCTGCACTGGACTTCTGTTGACCCCTACTACTACTGATGTGTTTGTTCTGTTAGGGTTTAGTCATTAGGAATCCCATGGAAACCTTATGTTTGTTAAGTTAAATTGAGATTGAGAACATTGCATGCGTACGTGAGCTGTCCTTTTTAGAATCACAAAGAACTAGAAATAGGTATGGATGCATTCTGTTGAAATTTGTTGAAAATGTCGATCCCCATGACCACCCAGAAAAGTTTTAAATTAAATGAATATTTGAAATTCTAACTAACAAAGAAATGCTTATGCTTATATGTAACTTATATGTATATGTATAGAATTCTCCCTGGACATCTTACCAATTCCTAAAGGAAAAAGGCTCAAGAAATATCACTAATAAAATAGTAAACACATTAATAAAAAATATTAAATGGATTCTGTACCCCCCCCCCAAAAAAAAAATGTAAAAAAAATACAAAACCCAACCATACACACAATGCTTACCTTTCAGCAGTCTTGATCTGGGCAAACCGATTGGAAGGTCTGCTTTAGTAACGTACTAATAAACAATTTTTCCCACTGTAATCCTCTCCACACTTTTGTCCCTCGAAGTTGGCTCTGTATGGACTACAAGTACCAAGAGACCTTAACCTCCTGAGCATTTGGCCCTTGGCACGGTTTTTTACCGTGCCACGGGCAATCGCGGCGGAGCACAATATGCTCAGCTGGAGGACGTACACGTAAGTCCGGCGTCACTGGAGACGCCGGACTTACGCTGAGGAAAAGCGACGCCCCTCCAGTTACACGGAGGTCTATGGCGCCGCCTACCGGTGACGCGATCGGGGACGGAGCCGGAAGCATCGGCATACATGCCGATGCTCCCGACCGCCATAAGCAAACGGCGAGACCCTGAGCGCGGCTCTAGTTAACTGGGGCTGAGTTTTATGATGCATAAAACTCAGCCCGAGTTAATTCGGGCTAAACGCTCAGAAGTTTAACTAGTGTTAATCATGAATATTCAAATTGTGAATGACTTTGCGAAGATCTCGAATATGTGCTATATCTTCATAATCACAAATATTTGAGATCATTTGTGTTGATCGCAAATATGAGTCTCCTGTGCCATTTTAATTCCCCCCTCTTATCCCCTGTGTCATTTTAGGTGATCCCTCCACCCTGATACCCCCGTGCCATATTCTTCTTCAAGGAAATATAAGACATCCCCCGAAAATAAGATGTAGGGCATCTTTGGGAGCCAAAAATATTATAGGAAACTTACTGTCTTATTTTTGGGGAAACACTGTGATATTTTGTGAATACAAATATTGCCTGGTTGCTCATCACTAACCTTGACTGGTAGGTCTGTCACCTTAGACTGTCTGGAATTATTTAAAAATGAATGATTGAGTTTTGGGTTTTTTTGCACCATGCTTTCTTCAAGCAATATAACATACCGATGGACCAATGTGTACAATTTATTAAAAATGTAAAATAATTTATTTCTGTAGCGAAGACCCTCATTGCTGCTCTCTCTCCTTGTGCAGGGTGAATGGTGTTATCCCTTCTCTCTTCTGTTGTCTTCTGTAGGCAGTCTGAAGTGATAGAGATATAGGGAGAAAGTTATGAGAGCATACATGAATTATTTTTGTATTCTGCATTTAATTCAACCTACATCTCCAGAGCCACATGACGCTCTTCAGCCTCCTTGTTGGGGCTGCATACATGCTGGAAGGAAGAGATAGTGTAGGGCTTCACATTCTCCCCTCCGTGAATGCTCCCCCTCACCAAGATGGTTTGTGACCCCTGAACTGGACAAACCAAGGTTAGGATGGTTATTAAAGAATTAGCAGTTTTATTGTCCCTCTAACATGTATTAAGCTAGCCATACATGGTTCAATTGACATCAAATCGATCATCAATTCGATCGAAGTTTTCGACATTAAAACGTTATGTCGAATTGTAATTGAATCGAAGTACACACCACATTGAGTATGCAATTAAAGCCCAACTTCGATTGAATTAATCGTTTTAAACGTAGAGTAATCAAAAAGCGATTGTCACAGAGTGATCAAAAAGGACCAGTTGATGTTCACAGAGTGATCAAAAAGGACCAATGATGGTCACAGAGTGATCAAAAACCGCATAGGTCATATCTTTGCTTTTTAATCCAGTTACTATATAATCGTGGCAAAAGGAACGATGGGGGACACACATTACCTTAGGAGATGTATTCACAGAGATCGCCTTTGCATGCTTGTTTGGCAGTGAACAGACACCAAGCCATTACCAACTGCATGCTTGCATGGTTTAAATGACTGTATTGCATTTCCCTCCTCCCAGAAGTTACAGTATGCTAATTGATTGAACTGAATCTAAATGGGACGGTCGTCAAACAACAGTACAAAAAATGAGACACAATGTGGGGACAATCAATCAAATATTTCCAACTGGTTTCGAATCAAATTTCGATCGAGCAAAATGGACAATTAAAATCGAATTTCACGATCGTTAACCATGTGGACATGCTTCAATTTCAATCGACCGACTAAAAAACTTGATCGAATTACATTATTGTACAGTACATTGAACCATGTGTGGCTTAGCTTTATTGGTCCTGCTACCAATGTGTTGTTTTCCCCTGTGACATGCCTATACAGTTTGATATATAAGTGTGGTTCAGGACTCCCATTAAACAATAGAAATATAATGATAGGTTAAATACTTCACATTTGTATGTATTGAAATCATGTTTTAGCTGTGTTCTGCAATTAAGCTTTATAGAAGAACAATTATTTTCCATTGCCTAACTATCAATCTCCATGATCTCCACATAAAACTGCAGTCTAAAAAAGTACAGATTAGAATTTGTTTACTTTCCTGTTGATTTGCCCAACTCTTTCATCATCACAATGGATCTTGTAGACTCTTATCTCTTTTGTAGGATGGAAAAATGGTAGTCCTGCACAACAGCTAATCTATGAATTCTCAGGCTAACCATTGTATCAGCAGAACCACTCTGTTGTTATAGAACAAACTGCTTGCATCTCAGCTGGACCAAGAGGAGCATGCAAAAATCTGATCCGAGGTCTGACATTTGTGGTAATGTGCACATGAAGGAGCGGTGATGGCTCTGGACTACAGCGGGACATCATTTTAGAGAAATCACATGTACATAAATTTTGTTTATTTGCGAATATTGGCACTTGCGAGAATTAGCGAAGATCTTGAATATAGTGTTATATCTTCATAATCGCAAATTTTAGAACTTTTCTAAATCCGTACCTGAAACTACGTGCATTACGTTCACAATATGTGCATGTACAAGTGCTGATATGCGCAATGAAGGTAATAAAAACTGGATGATTGGAAATTTACACATTTTTTTGTGAATATTAGGTGACCATGCACCCACTGGCAGCAATTACACGCCTCAAGTCTTTTTGAATATGATGCCACAAGCTTGGCACACACCTATCTTTGGTCCGTTTTGTTCCTTTTCCTCTTTACGCAACTCCAAGTAGTGATGGCCGCGAACCCGGATTTTGCCGTTCGCGAACGGCGAACGCGAACTTCGAGCAAAGTTCGCGACCCGGCGAACCCTCCATTGACTTCAATGGGAGGCGAGAATTTTAAAAAACAAAGGGACCCCTTTCTGGCCACAATAGTGTTGGGAAAGTTGTTTCAAGGGTCGAACCACCTGAACAATGACATGACAGAGGGGGATCCAGGGCAAAACATCCCCAAACATTTTTTCCCAACAATAATCAGCACCAAGTAATTCTAAAATGATGTCATGGGATTTAACTGGAGAGCAGCCCGTGTCACCTTGTCTCGTGTCACCTTTGTCGTGTCACCTTTTCCCGTGTCACCTTTGCCCGTGTCACCTTCCCCGTGTCCACCTTTCCCCGTTCACCTTTCCCCTGTCACCTTTGCATCCAAAGTAATGTGTGGCAGTCCCCATCCAGCAAGTGTGCAGTTCTTTGGATGGGACTGCACACCATTACTTGGATGGGGACTGCCACCCTACTTTGTGGATGTCACACATTACTTGATGGGGACCGTCACACATTACTTTGATGGGGACGTCACGCATTACTTTGGATGTGGGACCACCACACATTACTTTGGAGGGGGACTGTCACACATTGCTTTTGATGGGGCCCGTCACACATTACTATTGGATGGGGACTGTCACACATTGCTTTGGATGGGCTGTCCCATTGCTCTTGGATGGGGACTGTCACACATTGCTTTGGATGGGACTGTCACACATACTTTGATCGGGGACTTGCCACCCATTACTTTGGACTGGTGGTGATAGTTAGTGTGGAGGACCCTGGTGGTGATGGTCAATATCGAGGACACTGGTGGTGATGGTCAGTATGGCAGACACTGGTGGTGATGGTCAGTATGTAAGACACTGGTGGTGATGGTCAATATGGAGGACACTGGTGGTGATGGTCTTATGGCAACACTGTGGTGATGGTCAGTATGGCAGACACTGGTGGTGATGGTCAGTATGGAGACATGGTGTGATGGTCATATGGAGGACACTGGTGGTACGGTCAGTATGGCAGACACTGTGGTGATGGTTAGTATGGAGGACACTGGGGTAGATGGTCAATATGGAGAGCACTGCGCGGTGACGCGTCAGTATGGCAGACACTGGTGTGTGATGGTCGCTATGGCAGACACTGGTGTGTGATGGTCGTGTGGAGGACGAGCTGGCCTGTGGTGATGGTCATCTGTGGTGGAGGACACTTGGTGGTGTGTTCAGGTGGTGTGGTCAGTGTGGAGGGACTGGTAGGCTGGAGATGGAGATGGATTATTCCCATGGATGGATGGATGGGATATTCAGTGAAGACTGCAATGACACTGAACACTGCTAGCTAACTGTTCCCTATGCAGCAACAGCAGCTCTTGTCTAACATCTCCCTACTCCTACTCCTCACATCTCTCAGCAGAATGTGAAATGGGCATCTCTCCTTGCTATGTTATAGGTGGTGCGTGCGTTCGTGCCGTGAGGTGGGGGGGGCATGATTGGCGGATATATGTGCTGCTGACTACCTTTCGTGATTTCACAGTGGTGCCAAGTTTCACTCAATGTTAAAAGATGAGGAGGGGGCGGGTGCAGAACTTAGGCCATATGTTCGGCAGAACATGGTGCTGAGAAGGCGCGGAACATGCGAAGTTCGCCGCGAACAGTTCTCCGGCGAACAGTTCGGTCCATCACTACTCACAAAGTTACAGTTACAGGTTGGGTGAGAAGCACCTGTGCACAGCCATTTTAGGAGATGTTCAATTGAATTTAAGTCTGGGCTCTGGCTGTGCTACTCAAGAACATTCACAGAGTTGTTCTGAGTTTAAGAACACTCCAGAGCAGGTTTTCTTCCAGGATGTCTCTGTACATGGCTGTGGTCATTCTACTTTATCCTGACTAGTCTACCAATTCCTGGCACTGATAAACATCTCCACAGTACAATGCTACCACCATGCTTCACTGTAGGGATGGTATTGGCCTGGTGATGAGCAATGGACTCCAATTAAGCTGCAGAAACAAATTAAGGATGACTAGGGGGAACAGGATGCACCTGGCCTTATTTTTGAGCTACATCGCAAACACACATGCTTTTTTTTTTTTTTTTTAAATGTAATAAATTTGCCAAAATCTCATGTAAACTTTTTTCCTATTGTCATTACTGGGTGCTGTGTGTAGATTTAAACCAAAAATGTAATCAATTTTAGAATAAGGCTGTATGATAACAATATGTGGAAAAAGTGATTACCATAAAATAACGGGGGTTGGACCAAGGCCGAGAGCCGGTCATTAAATATGATAACTGTCTGATGAAGAGGTCTGTAGCTTCACAATCCCATTGTTGATCCAAGCAATTATACAGAGTAAATCTAAAACAATGATACAAACAAAACTCTGATGTGCACTTTCAATCCTAACTATTTACTCCAATTCCAAACAAAATTGCCTTTACCTGCACAGTCAAAGCCAAATGCCCTATTTTTATTCTTCACGTTGGACAGACTACCTGGATGATCTAACAAGTCTCTCAACAAGCATCTTAAAAATTACAATTGTATCTGATGCCGTTCCAGATATAGACCATTATAAAGAGTATATGACACAGCACATACTGAAGATCTATTCATGTCTCTCTGTGTTCCCCAAAGGAGCTGTATATGTGAGAAGATGTCAGTTAGTATAGCAGTGTTTCTGTATTCTGCGTACAAACTAACCTAGTTCAATGTGACCCCACTGAACATGCAAACTTTATGAAGATGTACCCCCATGCCCCACTGGGGTATGAATTCAGGATTTACCTACATGGCAAAGATGCTAACCACCTAAAAGATGCTAACCATGCTAACCACCTATTTTTCATAATGAATTCATAGTCTGGGTAGGCTTGTAGCCAAGAGTATACATACAGCATTTGTTTAAGGTTCATTTCTACCAAAACACAGA
Source organism: Ptychadena robeensis (assembly GCA_036250615.1). Lineage (NCBI taxonomy): Eukaryota > Metazoa > Chordata > Amphibia > Anura > Ptychadenidae > Ptychadena > Ptychadena robeensis. The sequence goes on along the minus strand of CM070039.1, from coordinate 36,137,191 downwards.
ATAATCAATAATAATATTCCTATGAATTTTTGTTTAATATCGTTATACATTTTTGTAACTATACTTTATTATTTTGCATATATCAGTTAAGATATACTCTGTACTGGGGTCATTTTACGATTTATTTTCTTTAGTCAAGAAATCCTTTTTCTGTAATTAAGCAACCATTTCATGTGAAGGGAAATAAACAATGGAAAAGGATTTTCTTTTGTACAAGATTACATGACTGAAGAAATGAGTGAACCATGTACTCTTCTGTAAATCAATACCCTAAATGTCATATATATTGACACAAATGCTTAATGCATACTTTTAATTATAGATTGAGGTTTTTTTCACATGTTATATTACATTGTATGTAAGAACTCACTCAATAGAGATGTAACCCTGAGTCCATTTACATTCTACATGCTGCATATAAATAATCCTTGAAACACATCAACATAGTTATATTTTTATTCTCCATTTTCATGCACTTTTCTTCTGATTTAAATTTCCATGCTTTTAGCATGATCTTGATAAGTTAAAGCTTCATGGTCCAACTCTATAACAAAGAAACAATAAAGGAAGCCAATTACATATTTTTTTAACTTTAATACTAAGTATTATGTTGTATTTTTCCTAATGTCCTTGATACAAAATTATCAGTACAAAATGTGTATTTTGAAAAAATAGGACAGGTGTATCAGTTCTCTTTGTTACATTTCCCATTGACAATCCCACCCTAGTGATGCTTTTTATTGACAGTATAATGTGGCCTTGGCAGTGGTTAAATAGTACATTATGTGCATTGAAGGGTGGCGTCTTGTTTGGAGAATTTGTATACACAATTGATCTGTGGTGGGTTTATGGCTGTTAAATCTAAAATGTGGCATCAGCAGGAGGAAAGGCATGGAATCTTTAATTTCCTGTCTTAGTAGGAATATATTTAAATGGCAGTTGAAAGCTCCAGAGAGTGAGATATAACAAGCCTTGGATATGTATCACCAGTACAATCTACAGTGGGAGAAGAAAGGATGCATTTGCAATTAGCTTGACATTCAAAAGGTCTCTGCGTTATAGAAGAAGAAACTGGTCCATCTCATCAGTAATGAGAAAGAAGAAGACCCTGGTAAAGGATAGGTGTAGGCTGACAATGCGGTTAGTCCTCTAGAACAGTGTTTTTCAACCTTTTTTGGGCAACGGCACACTTGTTTCATGAAAAAAATCGGAGGGCACCGGCGATACGCATAATCGCAGGTGCCCCGCTGGAACGCAGATGCGTACCAGCAGAGCAAAAACACTGCCCCTGGTCTGTGGGGATGCGTGTTGCTAAGCAACCGCATCCTCACAGAGCCGATACATGAATAACACGGATCGGATGTATAAGTCTTATAGTATAAGACTTATACAGCCGATCCGTGTTATACACAGACCGGCTCTGTGAGGATGCGGTTGCTTAGCCCTCCTATCTAGCTGCCTCTTATAGTATAAGACTTATACTATAACAGGCAGCTAGATAGGAGGGCAGAGGGTGGGGTCAAAAACCCATGGCACACCAGGCAACATCTAGTGTGCCACGGAACAGTGGTTGAAAAACACTGCTCTAGAAAACTGTGACACGTGGGGTACCAATATAGATAAACCTTGCTTACAGTAATAACATCAATATGAACTGTTATCCTAATTATTAATCATTTATTAATTAATGATTGTATACTTTTCCACTGTATAATTTCGACCTACTGAAAGTGGATTATCTGTATTCAGTAGAGATGGTCATAACATTTTGACTACATTATGTGTGAGTTTGTTTAATCAAACCATCCCCATATAAATCCCCGTAGAAGTAGAGAAGGATTGTGGGATCATTATAAAAAGAAAGTATTGTTCTGTTTTTCTGGTTCTATTCAGCCTGTCTGGATGGATTCCAAAGGATTTACAATTTTATGTGGGTTTGTATTTTGCCGGCAATCTTAACTATAACGTGCTACCTTAGTGTCTTTCAAATGTAATGTCTGAGATCTCTGGAATGCCTTTCCCCTGTTGAGGAAGCTAGATGAAAAACTTAATAAAAATATATTAAAAATGTGTGCACAGTTGAGTAACAGGTCAAGAACGTTGACTTGATTTTGAACTTAATTCATGTAAAAACATGTGCTATAGCATTTTGGTGATCATTCCATGTTCAAATGCTTAGAAAGTAGCTCAGAAAGTCAGTTTGTAACTTTATGAAAAATTTTCAACCATTTTTAGCATTCAGTATTCTTAAAAGTCTTGACCGGAGTGAAAATTATCATTTCCTTGCTCAAGGAAATGCTTAACCAAGTCATCTGTGATCTTGACTTCACTGGAAAGAGCAGAGGTCAGTGTTTGTTGTGGAACAGAGAACAGAACAGATTTAGGCACACGATCTCCGGTTGTACCCACTACAACAACATTTTTATCAGCTACTTAGATATAAAATGGCAAAGTAACAAATCATGTACTGAGGTAATTATACTTTGTGTCACAGAATGTAGGTACGGGCTTTCCTGAATTCCTGGTAACACATTAGGACAGACATGTGCAAATTAGGCCCGACAGCCAAATGCGGACCATTTAGCATTTGAATTAGAGATGGTCGAATTTATTTTTTAAATTTGACCATTTCGAGTAAATTGCAAAGCCCCTGAACAAAGTATCATCACCAAACTTGCTGGAGATGTAGGGAATGGTTAGGGGTATACGGCAAAGAAAAAAGTATGCCTCTAACACAAATAGTTTTTGCACAAATTAAGTTCAAAGTCAAGTCAACATTTCAAAAATCTGAATTTCGACTTAGATTTCAAACTTAATTTATGCAAAAACTACATGTGCTAGAGCATAACTTTTTTTTCAAATGTTCCCACAACTCTTCTCTACATCTCCAGCAATTTTGGTGATGAAATCATTTTCTGGGGCTTTGCAATAGGCTCACAAAGTTAGAAAGTCAAAAAATTCGACCATCTCTAGTTTGAATCGGCCCATTGTCAACTTGGTGAAAAGCCCTCTGGCTTCCCTCTGCTTGTTCTGAGCATGCATAATGCCTAGAGGTGTCCAAACTATGCCATGGGGACGATGCAGTGGTGTAAATATATGAAGATCATAACTTCTCTGCAGTACATCCCTTAAGAATTGTGACTCCTATGCTGGGAACATGCTCTTAGTCTGACCCCTCTGTCAAACTTAAGAACCCCATGAGGCCCACGAGTTAAAATGTTTGCCCAGCACTGTCTTAGGAGCTCAAATGCCACTAAAGGGAAGTATAGAACCAAAAAACAGAGTCAAGGCAGGTGTACTTATAATAGTGATACAGGTAGAAGATCAGAGCTTGTTAGCACCTGGAGAGATATCACACGGAGAGAAGGTGTCCAATGTAGAGACAGATGTAGGTAGGTAGAATGATAGAATGTGGACAATGGGATTCCAGGAATAATACTATTCTGATATTGCTATTTTTGTATCTTTAAAAAATCTGATATTAGGAATGCTGAATTACATGTGAAGCACTAGAAATAAGGAGGGTGTGTGTGTGGGGGGGGGGGGGGGGGGGGGGGGGGGGGGGGGGGGGGGGTAAGTTTAGGATACTTTAATTATTTTTTATTTGTGTTTCTTAACTTATATGTCTGTTTAGGGACAGTTTATAGAATAGTACATTGTATTGTATATTTTAATTTATTTTCAAAAACAGTTCTGTGATTGTTGAAAGAAACTTTAACAAACAACAAGACACAATAGGAGTAAATTTACACATTTAAATTTCTATCTTACTATGTATTCATACACTTTACTTTGAAAGTTTACACCTAACAATGTTAATGTTAAATCTATAGCTTCTGACTTTTAGAGAAGCTTCACAACACGATATTGTCAACAACATGGATGGGAGAGGAAATGAGTAGGGCTTGTGATTATGTGTCCGCTGTGAAAACCTTTAAAAAATGTAAGTAAAAATATAAGTGGGGGGAATGTATTTTATAGCAAGTAGAGGCAAATTTGCATCCAATGTTTTGGTTTTCAGTTTTTTAACCCTTATATAAAATATTTCAATCATTGTGGGTTCAGGTAAAACTGAAGCATTGTGATTAGTACATGAATCTTCAAAGCACATGCACAGAAGATGCCTTAAAGCCACATGTTTTTACCACAAACTGATCTGGTCTTTCATGTATGTGCTTGTCTGGGTGGGGGAACGTGTAGATCATTCTGGTTCATCATTTATATTGCACATTGCAAATACTTTTTTATAGCCACCCTTTGTCACTCTCACACACACACAAAACCCCAAACCATTTTTGGGACAGGTTGTGCATGTCCCAATGTTGGGGGGGGGGGGGGCATTGGGCCTTCTACGGGGGGGGGGGCATTTTCTAAAGAATAAATCAGAGGATTGGGGGTACCCTCAGTGGGGACTTTAAATTGGCAACCCAACTAGATATAGTAATTATTTACAAGGTAATAGAGGTCATTGGAGTTATTATTTACAATGAGTTGACTAACCGATAAATCACAATTAATTTTAGAGTATTTTCAAGCTCTTCAAACATTTAGGCAGCAATCCAAATTTTTATCTCTTCCTGTGTTTCAGAAAATGATTTTCTTTGGTTGTTCATGTAATCTTTGGAGTCACTTCTTATTGGCTTTTGTGGGCTTTGTGGGACAACACTAGCATGAAACCTGGCTATACTTTACTTCAACGGGTGAAAAAAGCCAACCTGCTGGATGAGTTAGAGGTGATGGGGAGGATTGAATTTCTTCTTTTTGTGGTGCTTTCCCTTATATATTGCTCTTGTTATTTGCCAAACTATTTGAAAAAACAATGAACTCCTAAATTCATTTATCCCTAGAAAAGTGATATTTTTATCTCTGCACCATTCAATGGCACTCTAATATTAGATTAAAGGCAATGCAGTTGCAAAACACTTGTTCTCAACCATCAGCGGAGAAGGTTCCAGGTTCACCAACAGAGAGACATGAGCATCTAGCTCAAATTAACAGGGTATCAAGCAATAAAAGATCCTCTCCAAAGATTGTATACATTATTAATGATGAGCAGTATAGGCAATGTCGCAAATGTTTTGCCTTAATTATCGAAGTAAATTTGACAATTCATAATCTTCAGCCATTATTACCTTTATTCTGAGAATCAGCATTTGTACACGTGTATATTAACGTGTGTTCTCACGGTGACATCTTGTGGCAGACTGAGAAATTGCAAGTAGAAGTCATACATTGTGAATATCTGTAATTGTACATGTGAACATATTGCAAACACTATGCATGGTACTTTCCCCAGAATCTCGAATATTCAAGATATACCACTATATTCGACACGAATTCTCAAAGTGCCAATGATCAACACTATACATTAAATGGTAAGGAAGAGGTTAAAAAGCCTAAAACTTCTGTAAATTCTAACATTCCTACAGGATTAGGAAGAAGTTAAGAAAAAAACAAACAGCAAACCCAGAAAGGGATAATAGCATTTTGTGTGGTAAATGGAAGAAACAATATTCATGCTGGCTTGTCGGTGAGTAGATTACAGCTCCCAAAGAAGCAACAACAGCGCACTGCAGGGATGTTCATCAATGTAATTGTAAGGCAGTTTCACACACTGAAGTCAAATGAGGTGATCACTAACAAGTGGTTAAATCATTCAGTCAAATGAGATTATTACCTGTGAAGCTCCGCCATACCTACGCGTACATTTGTAAGTAACTGAAATATGTGGCAGTTATTAGATTTAGAACAATGAAAAACTGAGAGCAAAATCAGGTGATTCCATTATGACTTTTTATTTCCTTAATAAGGTCAAGCAAGAGAGCATGTTTGTTCCTTTCAATGTAACTACTTTGTAAAGGGATGATTATTATCTGATACATGTAGCTAAAACAATCAATATTGAAAGGCGTATGTAGCATAACACTAGTGTAGTGTAATGCATACATGACTACAGCCCTCCATCTGCCGAGTAATACATCGATCCAATGGTAAGAGAAAGAACATAGAGATCTACTGATCAGCCATTCATATGAGAGAAAATCTGTAGAGAAGTATCAGCATCGCCAAATCATATTGATAATTTAATAAAAAAAAACTCTTTTTACTTTCTTCCTGAAGAAAACAGAACCCTCAGCTAGGACATATAGCCCAAGAAGATCACATGGTATGAAAGTACTAGGGACATAGGCATGTTTGGGGTGGTTGATTACATGGTCTTGAAGTACTATGAACATTGTAGGTTGCAGATCACATGGTCACAAAGTGCTAGGGGCCATGTGGGTGGCAGATCACATAATCTCAAAGTACTAGGGACATTATGGGTGGCAGAGTACATGGTCTCAAATTACTAGGGACATTGTAGGTGGCAGAGTATGTGGTCTCAAAGTACTAGGGACATTGTGGGTGGCAAATCACATGGTTTTAAAGTACTCTGGAGATTGTGGGTGGCAGATCACAAGGTCTCAAAGTGCTAGGGGGCTTGTGAGTGGCAGATCACATGGTCTCAAAGTACCAGGGACATTGTGGATGGCAGATTACATGAACTTCAAAGACTAGAAATATTGTGGGTTGCAGATCACATGGTTTTAGGGTACCAAGCAGAAATGTTTGTGGCAGATCACATGATCTCAAAGTACTAGGGACATTGTGTGTGGCAGATCACATTGGTTCCAGACAATAGGGTTATTTTGGGTGACAGATCACATGGTCTCAAAGCAGTAGGGGCATTGTGGGTGGCAGATCACATAATCTCAAAGTACTGGGGACATTGTGGGTGGCAGATCACATGGTCTTAAGCTAGGCACACACGGGTAGATCTGTAAAAAGATTTAAGTACAATCAATCAACCTGCACGGTCACGGTGCTTGATTGTACTCTAATCTGTTTACAAATCTACCTGTGTGTGCCTTCCTTCAAGCAGGATCAATAGAGCCAGCTCGCAGAAACTCGATTGAACAGGGTTCCAACATGTTGGAAAACCCCGTTCAATCTCCATTACTCACGTCTCCATGCAAAGTATTGGAGCCACTGTCAGTGTGGACGGGGCGGAGCCAGAACTCCTCTCTCTGAAGCTGTGAGGCTGCCTGGCTGGCTTTCTTCCCAGCTTGTAGGGTGTTGTGATTCACACGTACTGCGAGCTGGGGAGAACGGGTCCCCATTGAACGGGAATCGATGTGCTCATTGATTTCCGTTCAATTGATTCCCGATCAATCACACTGTGGTGACGTCACCACACTGTGATTGATCGGTGGTCTATTGCATAGGAATCTAGCTTTTAAGTACTCGGGAGATTGTGGGTGACATCATGGTCTCAAAGTACTAGGGACATTGTGGGTTGCAGATCACATGATGTCAAAGTACCAGGGACATTCTGGATGGCAGATCACATGATCTTCAGACTAGGGATATTGTGAGTTGCAGATCACATGATCTCAGGGTACCAAGGGGATTTATGGGTGGCAGTTCACGTGGTCTTGAGATACTAATGGGCATTGTGGGTTGCAGATTCCATGATCTCCAATGCACACAGTGGCTGACAGATTACATGGGCTGTCATTTTATTATCAATAACATTCTAGGTTAGGTATTCATTCTAGGCACTGGGTGTACCATTCTAGGCACTAAGCATTTTCTCTTTACAGAAAGGGTTTTAAATGTATATATTAAGGAACAATGTTATTGATCACAGTTTGTGGTGACACTTTAACAGTTATTGTGAACCAGATAATTAGTATATATATTTGCTAAAATAGTTAAAAATATAATCTTAGCTAAATCTAATTATCCTGCATAGGAGAAACCCACCTGCTAGTCTGATGGATGTTGGATTCCTTGCAAGGATCTCAGAAAAGATCTGCTCTCCTAGTCAGTTATAGAGGGAGATTTTATAGACAATCATCTCTGACCGTACCTGTACCGTTAGGATTTGTTTAGAGCAGTGTATATAAAATTCAGTGTCAAGTAATGTTTATTTCTCTCTTTGATTTGTATAAATGTTCTGCTTCAACACACAGCACAATATTTCAATCAGGCTGAGGTCAGAACACTGACTTAGCCATTTTAAAATACAGAATAGCTTTTGTGCGAGCCACTCTTTTGTTGATTTATTCCTTTGAGGGATCATTGTCATATTACATCAGCTAAATTCTTTTGATTGTGGATTAGAGTGTGATGCTGTGACATTCTTTTTTAGTATTTTAAGATTCAGTTTGGGAAACATGTATTTCATTTACACTGAATGCAAAAGGCAGAAAACCACCAGTATTCCGATATATATTTCTTCCTTTATGATCTAGAATGGGTTCATTGTCTTGGTGAAACCCTTTCTAGTAGTAGGACTTCATATTCTGTCTTTTTCCTGGATCTGCTGACCGCATGAACATGGCCGAGGGACAATTTGCGACAAAGCACAGGCTCTATGATGGACACCTTAGGATCTCCAAGGATGCTTTTCCAGGCAGCCACGGTCTTTACAGGGGAAACCACGGATATATGTATTATCTGTTTGGGGGTATTTGGGGATTTATTGTTAATCTCCTGGGTGTGCAATCTGCTGCAATTCTCTGCACTCCTGCCCCCCCCCCCCCCCCCCCCCCCCCCCCCCCCCCCCCCCCCCTCTTCAGCATCATCAATGACACCAGAGAGGCAGACCCAGAAAGGGGCGCTGACACACAGGGGCTCCCTCTGGACAAGTAAGTGTAGCACGGGGTGATTATTATTAGTAAACTAACTCATGCCAAACAATCTGCTCAGGATTATTTAATCGATTTTTTTAAGCTTATGGTTATCAATCTACGTGCGTCTTCGCAATGATCTGTTGTTTGGGATCAATCCCTCTTGAAGAAAGTTCGATCAAACATGTTAGTTAATACCTATTCGATTGCCATTATCCCTATCCAAAGTATTACACTGGATCTATTGCGCAAAGTGGTGCATTCAATCGATGAATGCTTGTTTACAGTGGTGACATCATCACGTTGCACTCGAGCGTTCATCGACTCAACTGACATCAACCTGTGTCTTAACCTTAACCACCTTAATTCTCTGTTTTGTTTATTGTAGGCCTGTACCTTAACCAGTATACTTGAAATGCACATTTATTTACCTCAAATACATTTAGCATATTACCGTGACAGTTAAGACTTCAGCTCCACACATTTGCCTTTTTCTTTAGTGTCCTTCACAAAACTAATGTTACACTCAATGTTATGGTAGCAGAAGTATTCTATGCTGCCCAAGTGTCCCCTGCTAGACCTGTGTAGGGCCAGACACTGGCATTCCACAACTAGACACAGTCAAAAATTTTGAATTGCATTTTTAAGTTGAAATTCCAACTCGTAACTTCAATAACACTAAATTCCAGAAGATTATTCGACTTTTCTAAAGCCCCCCATTCACCTTTAGATCTCTCTGTCAGATATCCTTTAGATCTTCCAACAACTATGTAGTATAGGGTCCTCTGCGATTGAACACAGGTAGACTTGAGGGTTTAGAAAGTCCCTCATATTACATGGTTTTGGTAAAACAAACGGAGATCTAAAGGAAATCTGATGGTGTATGGGACCCTTATGGGGGGGACCCTTAGTAAGTAAAACATTTTGTTTCGGACTTTTTTCGGACTTTCTGACTTTTTTGAAAATCTCTACTGTTTGTTTTTATATTTAATAACTAAAAACATTAAGTATAAAAGTAAATGTAATCCTCACCCTGTGGAATGCATTAAGTGGTCTTCCGGCTGGTAAAATTAGACAATAAATACATTATGTATGTATGTAAAATAAAGAATGAACTTGTCCCCAGCACAAAATTCATTCTGCACTATCTCTTGATATGATGCCCCTCGTTCACACTTGATCTGAAGTACAGCTGATCCCAGCAAGGGCTGAGCAGAAACACTTCGTTCTAGCATTCAACTTACCCATACACACAATACTGTGCATGCCCATACAGTTCACATCGGGTCATGTCAATCAACATTAGTCACATAGGATGTATAGTATAGTGGGAAAACAATGAAAATTATAAAAACCTTTTACTGAAAGTTTTTTCCGGGGTCGTAGGAATAAGGTTTGTTCAAATGTTCAAAAAAAAATATTATGCAGCATTTGAACATTTCTACTTTTCTATTACTATCTATAGAAAAGCGATATGGCAGGATGAGCAGGGCTGCCTTTCATACAGAACAACAGCTGTACAGGGAAGAAGCACTCACCAACTTTGCTATACATTACAACACTGAAAAATTTTATTATCTAATTGCATTTTAAATCCAAAAGCCAAAAAGGAGAAATAAAGATTTCACATTAAATATGACCTTAATACAGCGTAACCTTTGAAATACACTCGGTCCTTTTAGAATTGCAAATTACCTTAAAGTAAAAACTGTGAAGCAGTTGGTCAAGTTTAATACAATGCAAGTCCTTCATTCATTCTTGGCTTCCATAGCTAATTGATTGCGTAATGTGACGGAGCTATCCAGGCAATGTGCTCTGTGTATAAAAACCTGACATTTTCTATGCGTTCTTCTCGCAGTCATGCTCCAACAGAGCAAGAGGGCGATGGGTGAAGAAGCAGACTTGGATCCAGCTGTAGACATTACTTTTGAACAGCATGAAACAGAATCACATTCTACCAGTCTACTGCAGAAATATAGATGTGAAGGCATCCAGCTTTTATGAAATGTGCCCTCTCAAGAGGGAGTTTTCAAGAAAATAATATCCTGTGGTATCATTTTTACTACAAACGTATTTGATGGTTGTAGATCTTTTGGGCTTATATTACTTTACTCAGTTACAGTATTTCATGGAAGGCTACATTAGAAATTCCTGCTATCCTAGGTCAAATGTCTTGTTCTACTTTTTTTAAGTTAGCTAGCCCTAGTATACTGACAACAATGGAAGGTCCTACCCATACACGGTATACTAAGGCTGATAACAGAAAGGCGGAAAGAAAGAATTTCGTTCACAGTACACATAAAATGAATGACTAGAAGATTTTGTAGGGCCATATAATTCAGGGCCATCAAACTAAGGCCTGTGGTCAAATTTGGCCCACAATTGTAAAAAAATTTATTTAAGAAATGAATGCCACATCATAGTTTGTTGAAAGCTAATCATAATTTCTTTCCATATGAAAAGGTTCAATGATCTGATGAGAAGGACAAACGTCCTCAATTGTTGATAATTTTATGGAATGTCAAGGTTGGCCAGTGACTTTGTCCAAGTGTTTAATTTTGGCCCACACTGTGTTTGAGTTTGACACCCTTGAGCTAACAAATATTTAACTGCTGAAAGAAATCTTCATTCCAGAACTGACATGTTCCAGTCAGTAAACATTTTAGTTTTAGGTGTAGTGACCTAGTGCAATGTTCCCTAGGAAAATGTAGGTGTTCCTGGCAACTAATCCATTAAGAGGAGAAATACAATTTTTAACTATGAAAAATTATAAACTATTTGTCTATTATACAATGTTTCCTCAACATCAAAATCCATGTGTTTGCTATGCGCACCGGCAATGCATCCATTGCTAGTCAACTGAATTGTTTTCACATTGTGCTTGAGGATTTGTTAAGGCTGAGCACTGTGACATAAACACAATGCAATGGAGCCCGCATGCACCATTGATGCGTAGGGGATGCATTGGGCACATCAAAAACACAAAGTTATGCATTTCTGATGTGCGCTCTCTGCATTCAAACAGGTAATAAAACCCACTAATGCAGTAAAACAAATTAACACATCCCTTAATGTAGCAGAAACATAGACGTATAGGCATAATCGATTTTTCAGGATTGTTTAACTTGGTCACATTTTTAAACTCTTTATGTAGGGTGAAGTGGTACAGAAACCCAGGAGTACCGTAAAGCATAAACAAAAAAAATGTGTGTAAATGATAAAATTAAACAGTGATTAGGAAAAACAAATTGCCTTTAGGTAAACACACACATATATTTGTTCACATTTTTGCAATAAGGTCCAAAACAAATAATCGTTTCAAATTAGAGGGGACCTCCATGGTAAAGAATGTGTCACTGATTCTACAGCAATATTATTAAAACAAGAACAAAGAAATAAAATACTGAAGTAAATACTGAAAAAAAATTAAAAAGTGAAGAGGGTAAGGAGGAAGGGGGAAAGGCAACAGTAAACCATAACCTCATACTGCTTGAAAAATCCATAATACCTCCAGTAAAGTAGTAAAAAGTTCGAGGGCCTTTTTACTATTTTGTATTTACAAAAACCTGCCCATCATATGGCGCCTCAACCACCCTGCTATAGACAAATCTAATATATGCATAGAATGTAGAATATAGTACAATGTATATCTCATCTAAAAACCATGGCACCACATCCCAAACCTATACAGAAACAGAAGAACAACCTTGAATTCTACTAGAACTTAGCTCAAGGAGGGGGTGGCCAGGCCCCAGGGACTTTAAAGGTGCGTGTAAATCAACAGGCTGAATTTATCCACATTGAGTCTGATTCCAAGTTTGCAATATTCAAACAGTGAGGTATAGCAGGTCCTTGATACTCCCATTTATTTGAAAAGAGCTTGTGGAGAAAGATGTTAAATCCCTTTGCTCATTAATTCGACGTGTTTCGCCACTACCGCAAACTATAGCTGGTGCTCAAGAGAACAGACATACGTATAGGTGTTCATTCCCTAGAAGCTTACAAGTTTTTAAAATAAATATAAGAACAGCCTGTTTGAAATTCTTACAACTAAAATAATCAATTACGTTTCATCTACGGAAATCACACAGCAAGCCAAGCCACAACTAATATATATTCACATTTTTAAAATAATTTTTAAATGAAGTATATATAATAAAAAATGGAGATATGATAGGAACCCCTTTTCTATGGCATTCTTTCTTGTATAGCCCATTCACACCTGGCATTGTGTTGATCCATGTGCGATATTTCAATGTCTTACTGTGAATAGGGTATTCATTTTGAATGGGCTAATAATGTACATTAACTGGTGGAAAAATGGAAAACTCAGTCTTTACACCTTTTGATGAAGTACACCATCATAAAAGCTGCCCAGGTGCTGAGGGGTCTTTACAATGAATGTCGGCACGAGGCACTGCTCTGTACAGTTGTTTCAGTAAAATGTACATACAGCTGCGGATGAATAGGAATCAAAGCGAGTCTGTGTCAGAGGCAGCTCCTAGGCATAAAATACGCTTATACATTGTGATGGAATGGCAAAGATTGAAGACCTTTACGTACAAGGGGATTTCTGATTGCCTGCGTGCTACAGCCTGTATTGATTTTCTATGGTCTTTTATAACAGAATGGGCTGTCTAAGAACATAACTAACATAACGTGATGTCTAAATGTATAACTAACACATAATAATGACATTATTTGTGAGGGAATAAATCCCTAGGCTGTTGATTTCATTTGAATCACAATTAATATTTCTATATGTTATTACAGTACAGAAACACATTAGGAAGAAATCAATTACTCAAATTCACTAGACAATTCAAAGTGATGATCAAAATTGTGTGTTTCGGAAAAATTTCTAACAAGGATAGTTGCTAATGTGAGCTCATCTCAAGTTTTACTGGAAAAAATGCATAGAAAGTATTCAGAGTTTAAAATACTTATTGAAGATATTAAAGAAAAAATATATTTATATGGCTTCAAATCATTTTTCAGCTGCTGTTTATTTCTGAATCTACTCATTACTTTAGTACTGAAGGACTGTTGCTGACTGTTTCTGTGTAAATAAAAAACTATATTTTAGCTTTACAATACAATAATAAAATAATTGACTGGCACCTTTTTTATAAATGCAAAGAAAATTCAAAAAAGTCCCTCATTAATGCTCGGCATACACACACCGAGCAGGTCAGACAGACCTGCTCCGATGTATGCCGAGATGCTAACATGATGACGTCATCACATTAGCACCCCGTTGCATTATGGGGCCCCTTCTATCGGCCGGGCACCCTTTATGTGCCAGCCACAAGCTGCATGAAGACACCGTCTTCATTGCAGCTTATGTCATCTGCTTGCCTCGGCTTGCATCGGCCAGAGAAGATCGGACATGTCCGTTCTCTGGCCGGCCGAGCTGTGGGGCGACAGGGATCTGTCGCCCCATGTGGGCACATGCCGATTAGCGGCCGATTTTTAACCTGACTGACGGCGTGAGCGCGCACGCCCGTCGGTCAGATTAAAAAACGGCCGCTTATCGGCATGTGTATGCCTAGCATTAGGCAAGGCTAAACTGTGCGCTGGGATTCGCTGGTGTCTACTGAACCCTCCATTGCATTCCCATAGATGTTGCTTGCTGCGGAGGTTCGCACCGTGAAGACAGCCCTGTCAAAGCCCCATTGCCGACAATGGGTGGCTCGCGTGCTGCATTAAACCCCCTGCGTTCAATGCAGGGGTTTAAACGGACAGTTTAACCTAAGCTTTACTGTTTAGTTTATTGTATTTACAAATACAATGTATCCTAAGCCCCCCCATACACCTTTAGATCACTCCATACAATTTCCTTCAGATCTACTAACAACTCTGTAGTATAGGGGCCTCCCAGATAGAATACATAGTGATTGGAAGGATAAGAAAGGTCCTCATATTGCATGGTTTTGGTAGAACAAAAGCTGATTGTACAGAAATTGTATGGAAAGATGTATTGGGCCATTAGCCATAATTTTAGTGTTCTCTAAACAATACAAACAGAATAGTGCTGGCACAATGAGATTAAAATTACGATACATTAAAACCGACCAATGAAAGCATTTTATTGTCCTGAAATCTGCATTTTAATTGGTCTGGGAACATCGGGAAACTTCACTATGTTTTCATAGTGTTTACCGACCAATTACTGCAGAGGCTTCCCCTTTAAAAAAAAAAAAATACATCCTAATGGCTGATATAAACGGCAATTAATTCCAATGACATCCTCGTAAAAAAAAAAAATACGATCGTAAATTGGATTTTCAATGTGGTAGCTTTTTTGCCAAATATTACGATCCAAACCGATACATACATTGGTCTGTTTAAATGGATCGTAATTTTAATCTCAGAGTGTATGGCTGGCTTAAGGCTGCACTTCCTTAAAATCCCTGTGTTTTAACACAGTGCACAAGCCTACCACTGAAGTCAATGGGCTACGACACGACGAGTGACGTGTAGCTATATGTCAGCCCATCCATTTAAAGGGGTCAGCTACATGAGTCCTATAATGGCCCTAAACAGAGCTAATGGGGAGGGGCATTGCGCTCATCAGATGCACATCCAAGTGCAGTGTCTATCCCTAGTGTAAGACATTAAATTATTATGTATTTTAACACTGTTTTTTTCTTTACTCGAATGCTGATGTTTCAGGTTTTTTTTTTTTTTTTTTTATCAATTTTGTCTATGCTTTGCATTAAGCAGACCTGAACTCTTTTTAACAAATTATGTAATTGGAAGATATTCCAAATTGTTTTAACTGTATCTTATAAGATGCACAAGCATGTGACTTTATGTCTGCTTTAAATTTTTGCAACATAATATCACTGAAACAAAAGTAAATAAAGTTTAGTGTTTACTTTATCCTAAGTAAGGACAAAGTTATAACGAAAAAACAGGCCCATAGCAGAAATGTAAAAAAGGTTTCTGGTTGGAAGGGAATTTATAGATGTGAGAGATTAACTGGTTAAAGTATCAAACCTAGCAGTATTAAATGCGCTGGTTGAGGTCTGGAAAGAAGCCCTAAAATTGCAAACGCGCTGTTGTGTGTAGGAATGGTTGGGGGAGTTTATTCCCATCAGTTAAACATTCCTGAGCACCTGTGTAGATGGTACCTTCAGCAAAGGTAGAACCCCCGTCCCCACATGGATGGTGGTTCTTTTTGCTAACCACAACTGGAAAGCTATTAGTAGCGTTTCAGAAAGTCTAGGGTGCTGTAATATTATATTTATGATGACATGAAATTCCTTGATTGTATGTGGGCTGGTTGAACAAGGTTACCCATCTACTGGTATTATGAAAGTTGCAGGAGAACTTGTTGATGTGCTAAATAGGCTTGTAATAGTATATGAAGTGCTGTAACAAACAATCTATATTATATCTCTGTTGCGCTTACAGGTTTGTCATACCTACAGATATTGGATTATGAAGCAAAGATAATTTGTACAGACATGGAATTACTAAATTATGTAAAAATTACTCTATTTGGCCCTGAGCAAGGGAGCATATTATGAACTGGGGAACAAAAGTAGCCACAAATTGGTCAGAGGGCTGAGGGCATGAAGTGCTCTCTCCAATGTCTCGGGGGTATACTCTACACAGGGACAACTCATAAGAGACCCCCTTTCCATAGCACATATGAAATTTTGTATAACCTACCAGGGGTTGATGACCCTGTGGATATCAGAACCTATACACAACCATTTCTTAAAAAGTCTAAAATGCCTAAGCTATGGGTGGAGATAATAGATCAGTTAGACAATCCAATCATGATAGCAGAATTCCGGATGGCAGCAAAAGAAGGTAAAAGCCCAGACGGTCTTAATACCCAATATTGCAAAGTCTTTAGCATGCAATTGGAACAACATTTTGTAGCTGCCTTTAACTCCCTGACAGATCAGGGGCCTCTGCTTGCTCAGACAGTGTCGGCCCTCATTACAGTTATACCAAAACCAGAGAAAAACCCGAAACATTGTCCCAACTACCGGCCGATCTTGCTCCTTAAGGTAGATTTTAAGTTATTTACAAAAGTATTATCCCTGAGACTGCTGCCGTCTCTGCCATTCCATTCCAGATTTTTTTTACAATATACTCAAAGAAATGGCATGTTGTTGGATACATTACCGTAGGAGAAAAACTACTACTGAGGATTCATTTTGTAGCAGGCTAATGTAGAAATGTCATCTCCTTTCCATATTATGTTGACAAAAATGTAGAGTCGCTAAGCTGGTACATGAATTCATATAACAATATATTATTAGCGGGTGGTACACATCTATATGATCCATTTGCAGACCAAGCGTGCAGTCACATGTAATAATTGTGTACCATTATGCAGATTTCCATCATTGAGACTGATGGTAATAGATTGTGAAGTCTTGTCACACAATGCTGAGCTATTCTGGTGTGTCTTTTGTAAAATGGAACAGCAATGGTGTTTGTGTGTTTTAATAAGTGAAGGGAATGCAATGAAACCAGGGGAGATGGAATAAGAATGCAGGTGTTGAATCTGGGTGAAGATCGCCTGGGTTTCTTTCTGACAAACAAAGATATTTCACAGAGACCCATCTCTCTGGATCTCTCAGTGGGATTGAAAGTCATGTATTATTATTCTTATCATCTTTATCCCACATTGATGTGATTTCAGGGTATTTTCAAGCACGTACAAAGATAGAATTTTTTCACATACAAAATACATATAAAAGTAAAAACTAACAATGAACAATAAGGGGGCTATTTGCAAAGAAAGGGCAATCAGGGAACACATTCTCTATTCTCTGTGTATTGTCACTAAAATGGTTTATCACATGCATTTTGGAATTACCAGAAGTCACCCCATCAGTAGGCAGTGCTATGAACAAAATCTTAAATATACTGTTTATATCTTGTCTGGGGGTTTAGCTCAAACGGCATCTGGAAATGAGGAATATCCACACAAACAGGATTCTTTATAGGGCCCCTGCCCATATTTATTGGCAGCACGACTCCAAAACTCCAAAGTCCAAACACAAAATCACCCTCACAGGGGTAAACATAAGCCAAACGAATGTCCTGAAAATGCCAAGCCTCCTGGCTTGGCACCGATCAAACAATGTTTCCTCTCTCTAGGAAACCTTAATGGCCTACCACCTGGCAACCATCAGCATGGGGCCACACACACTCTGTGTCCCCTGTATTTACTTCACCTAGCAGCACTGTCTCCAACTTCCTTGGGAGCTCTGACTGAGTGGCTTCAGTCTCTTTTGTTAAGACACACCCAGCCCCCTCCCTGATGTCCATCAGGTGTAGTTCCTGCATGGAATGGGAATGCCCACCCAGTTCCTTCCCTCCCATTACAGAACCCAGAATCCCAAAACAAAAACTAAAACAGCACAACAACCAATTGTTGTTGTCCAACAATATCCTGGATTCCTTTCAGGATACTCCACCTGATGGTCCATTTACACTGGGACAAATGACCAGTCTGTCACACTTGGTTCTGGGAAAGCCTTAGGGCTAATTCACACTGGCACTTGGAAACAAAGCACTTCCGCCACCTTCCGGTGAACCTGATTTTTGGGTGGTTCTCCATAACCCTGCTTCCCCGAAAATAAGGCTTCCTCCAGAAATAAGGCACCCTTACATTTTTGCCTCTCGCTGAAATATAAGGCATCCCCCCTGAAAATAAGGCACCCCCGAAGATACAGTACTGTTACCCTAGACAGGGGGGATCAGAGGGGGAAATCAAAATGACACATGAGGATCAGAAGGGGTTACTAAAGTGGTAAACCCCCCTCTGAGTCTCCTGTGCCATTTTGATTCCCGCCTCTGATCCCCCGTGTCATGTTAAGTGAAGTGCCCCCCCCCCCACCCCACCCTGATAACTCAGTGCTGTATTCTTCTTCATGGAAAATCAGGCATCCCTAGAAAATAAGGCGTAGGGCATCTTTGGGAGCAAAAATAATATAAGACACTGTCTTATTTTCGTGGAAACACGCCTCCCAACTGCCCGCACAATGTGTGCAGTTGCTGCACACAGCTATGGAGCAGTGGTTTCAGGGCAGATGTAAATTCTGCCAAACAGTAGATCTACCTGCCACATGGAGAACCAACTATAAGCATATGTCTGTGAAGGTTCTCATTCATCCAGGTCATTGTATATCTGTAGTGTATAAGTCAAATCAACTGGACTTGCGGTGTTTATTTCTTGAAGACGTTTCGCTAGTAATCCGAGTAGCTCCAATCCACATAATGTTACCCAGCATGAGCCTTATGGAGGTAGGTGTTACTACATTAGCATGTCTGCCACATACAATGCCATTTTAACACCTCACGACTGGGCGGGTCGTAAGAACCTTCACTACAGATATTTCATTAAGTAGTTCATACAAAACTTTATTTCTTGTTTGTTTATTGTACAGACATTGCGAATTAGAGTACATGATGGAAAATTTCCCAGGAGATTATAATATTTGGACGCAGCTTTAAGTAACCATAGGTAAAGCATAGGTTCAACCTTTTGGAAGGTAAATCCGTCTCATGTAAACTATGGACTAAGGTCTTTGTATATACAGTGCTGCTTGAAAGTATGTGAACCCCTCAAGTGGTGTAGATGTTT
>CM070039.1:36091019-36117798 GCA_036250615.1 Ptychadena robeensis | reverse complement strand
TGTTGGGACATAAACCTCCTTTGTTTACTTAAATAATGAAAATATATCTCTTTTTGTGTAATGAAATAATGAAAATATATCTCTTTTCTGAATTTTTATATTTGGCCTCCAGTGTGAGGAAATTTTATTCGAAAGGGGAAGCATTTAAGACCAGAAGCTCACATAAAAAAAAAAGAAACAAAGCAAAATATCTTAGTTGGGGTGCACAAAGCGTTAAAGTTACTGTTGGCTCAATAACCGCAGAGTTTCAAACTTTCTTTGCCATTAATCTAAGTACAAAAAAGTGTGCACAGGGAGTTTCCATGGCCAAGCAGCAAGTCTTACATCACCAACTGTAATAGCAAATATTTCATGGAGTGTATGCTGACCGCATTGTGTTTTATCTAAGATTTAGTGGAAGAGAGATGAGGTTAGCTTACAGGGGTCGGACAGGGTCCCTTAGTTCCAGCAAAGGGGTATTCTATAAAATTGTCCAAGACATGTTGGACCATTATATGCTTCCACCTTTGTTGAGCAAGGTTCTTTTCTGTTTTAAAATTACAGTTCCCCAATTAATAAAGCATGATTCACTGATGGAACTTCACAGAGCTCTGACATTAACTAGTCAAATGCCTGGTAAACTATAACTGAGACATTCCCACAGACACACTGCAAAATCTTATAAAGGCTTTTCAAGAAGAGTGGAAGCTGCAATGGGAGCCAACTTTATATTGATACTTATGGATTTAGAATCTGAGGGGGTGCTCGCCCAGGGCACTGATCTGCCTAAGACCGTCCCTGCTGTATAGTGTATGTATTTTATAATTGTGTTGTTGTAAGGTTCTAGTGTTGACCTACTCAAAATCCCTAAAAGTATGGCTGAAAAAAAATGTGTTTGTATTGTAGCAAGTAAATTGCATTCAACACAGGGCAAGGGGTTCTACAACCCATTTAATAGGTGAGAAAGATTGATCGTTAAATGTTCTCCCTTCACCAGAAATCTACTCCTTTTACCTTTACTTGTGTTGATAAATGATGACAGCAAGATTTTCCAGCAATTGTGAACTATGCTGGAGCACAGAACATAGGTTGACACAAACAGCATCTTCTTTTCCTGTGTATTGATTATTTCAGCATTGTTTCAAGGGTGGCTTTTACCATGTCTGTTAAAGCCATCAAATGTATTACAATTAAAAAAGGATTTGGAGTCCGTCAGTCAAATAAAATCAGGTTACAAGGATGTCATGTTAACACATAATCCTGGAGGTAAAAATCTTTCAAGCCATGTTAAATCTAATAGTTATGGGATTATAAATTAGTTTTATAAAATAGGTTCGGCAAAAAATCCTGTAGTCAGAGTTGTCTGTAATTGCTCCCTGCAAAAAGTCAAACTGCATTTCACTTTGTCCAACAGCCTGATTTCATCTAATCCATCCTCTTTCATAAAGAGAGTGTACACTACAGTTATATAATAAATGTAAAAAAGGACTGACAGCTGAGTTCATCCTTAATATCAATATACCATCAAATATTAACTTTAATGTATTTCTGGGCTAAGTCAGTTTTGTTCTGACTTTGTCCCAGAGGCACATCCAGTAGGGATATATTAAACTTTATAATTTCCCCCCCAGGAGCATTTCTAGTCTCCAAATAGAGACTGTACATCTTTGGGCAAGAGTGGTAGAAGGACTGATATTACGGAGTGGACCCACTGGGAGAAACTGCACAGTTGGTAAGATGCAATCTCAGTCTAAGGAATAACCTGGTGTTCACCAGAGCACCCCACAAGAAGCTGCAGATGAATTCCAGGTTGCGGGCCCATAGATGCACCCATGCAGTTAGCAGTTGACAATCACCAAGTCAAGGTGCCAAGGGATGAGTGCCACGGAACAAGGTGAGCACCAGAAGCTGGTAAATTAGAGTAGATTAGTAGCAAGCACAGGAACCTGGGAATGAAAACCTTATTGCTCAGGCAAAAAGAACAGGAAGACTTCCTTAAAAAGGGCTGGAAGGAGATGCACCTGACATGTTAGGGGAATTAGTGCTATCAGCCAGCAGATGAAGAACTTCTGCTGTAGTTCTTTATGCCTAAGGAACAGAACAGGAAGGAGACACTGTTAAAGCAACAGGCACAGATCCCCTGAACATGCAGGGATCTGTCACAAAGCCAAATTGCAAGGGGAGATGGGCTTGGCTGCGAGAGAC
Source organism: Ptychadena robeensis (assembly GCA_036250615.1). Lineage (NCBI taxonomy): Eukaryota > Metazoa > Chordata > Amphibia > Anura > Ptychadenidae > Ptychadena > Ptychadena robeensis. Next base: position 36,115,614 of record CM070039.1, on the reverse strand, counting down.
GCCCAGGTTGCGATCCATAATTAGCCAAGTTGCGCCGGTGAGGTGTAAAGGGACGGGGGGGAGGGAATTTCAAGCAGTGTACTATGTACACTGCTGCAATTGCCTGTGTCTGCAGAATGCTAGGGAGGTTAAATGGAGAGAGTCTAACCTACAATGACCAGATCTTTTATGTGAACAGATAGCCCTAGAGAGTAACTACTATGTGAAGAGATTGGCTTGAGAGAGTCAGACTTACAGAGAACATCATGTGAATAGGTTTCCCTGGAGAGTACACTGCCTGTCCAAAAGAAATGTCACACATTCAGTCACAACTTTACATTATTGTAATTTCAACATGCCATTTCAATATCACAATATCCTTAGCTGCATACATTTTTCACCAAGATCTTGTGTCTGACGATTTTGAGAGTGAGAACCTCTGCACGTTAAAACCGGACTCATCAGATCACATGACCCCTTTGAATTGCCCTGGATTGCAATCATTTGATTCTAAATTGAATCTTTTATTTATTAGCTCAGTTCTTTGAGTTCTTTATTTGTATGTATGGATATGTATGACTCTGACTTTTAAACGTATGGTTATCCATACACAAGTCGATTTTGAGTTTCGATCACTGTGCGTGCTTATGATGATCCGCCATTTAGAAATTGAACACTTCGGGCAAACAGGGATCTGACATGTTGGTAAATCCCCGTTCAATCACCAAAACTTTGGACACTCCATTTCCATCCTAAGTATCAGCCAGGGATTGAACACGAGAGGTGGTATGCATTGATTCGTCTTCTTGATGTCATCTTTGAACACAATAATTTAAGATTTTTTCTGAAAAGGTTCTCAAGCAAAGCATCCTCATTTTTTCTTCATCACTATCCTTTCAGGTTTTAATAAAGCATTGAACATTAGTTCCCAGTTTTAGTAGTTTCAGTAGTTAAAAAAACATATATATATATATATATATATATATATATATTTGCTCTGAACATTTACAAATTTTCGTAATGTTTACTCTGATTTTTGTGAGATGTCAACCTTTCTGGAATGCAATGTTTATATGTTGCTCCTGTTTCCAACTTGCTGATCCATTGCCTCTTTACATGGAGGATAAGTATTCTGACTTGGTATAAATTCCCTAGTCTCAGATGAGTAGATAGCAATCCATGCAGTGCTGAATTTTCTTTGGCAGTCATCTAGCAGTTCCAAGTTCTGAACTTTGTGATGGAGTTATTGATTACAAGAATCTTTGGCTTACAGCCCAGTAATAAATCCCTAGTCAGAGGCAAGCAGATCACTTGGTTGTGGGATTAATTGTAATCCAATCAAGCATATGCCTCCTTGATCATCCGGTATTCTTTGTATACCCTTGTATATCACACCTGCCTTATGAACACACCTATCTCATTTATCGTTTTTACAATCAATGTTTTTATCCTGTGGAAAGAATTACATTTTGATCTTAGCATTCATTTTCTTTTTGTCTATTGTGTTTATTGGAATCTTTACAGCTGCTGAATGAAAGAACATTTCAAGTAAAATGCTGCATATGGGCAGTTAAGTCCCACTAAATAGGAAATTCATGAATTGAAATACCTGAATATTACATCTGTGAGCATTCAATTCTGTGATAAAAATTGTAGAGTGTCCTTTTCAGTTCTTTTCCCCTGACTGCACCCTGCATAAAGCTAGTGTAATGCACCTGGGCACACAATCAATACCAGTCCCGGATATCCAGGTAACGGGCATTATTGGGTAACCCAGAAAACAAGCCAAGGGTCATACATAAAGATCAGTCAGAAAAGTAAAGTCCAGATTGATAAGGCAGGAGACGTGGTCAGGGACAATCCAAAGTCAGGGCAGGCAGAGTTCAAGCTATATAAGAAATCAGGCCGGGTCACTGTTGGTAACAAAGCAAACACAAGAGCACACCCAAGCACACTGCTATACAGAGGCTATATTGGACAATGGAGTGGATGACAGAATGTGATTAAATGGGTCAGTTGCCCAATCACATTGTGCTCCCTTGCACTATGAGATTGGTAAACAATTGGCTGGTGAATCTTCTGTTGTAAATCTGGCCACAGGGAACAGGACCTGGACACATTAGTTATACATCAGTCTGATGTGTCCATTGACTGTCAATGGACACGTCATACATACAACCCTTCATCTAATTTATGCCAGTGCGGTGCTCAGCATTAACATAAATGTGACGGAAGCTTGAGCCGGGGGCAATGACAGGCTCGTCTTCAGTGCCGTGCTTGTGCACTCCACTAAAATCATTACGTTCAATGCAGTGACTTTACAGAACTTTAGCTCCAGCTTTTTATTATTATTTATTTTGAGCTAATGGAAACATTTTCACTTTAACATATGCGATTTATAAATGTTGGCTTAATGTTGCAGCTTTCACTTATACAAGATGGCTGTTGCCAGCACTCCTGCGATATAGAACAGGAATTGGGTGTCAAAATCATAGTTCTGGCCTATAGGTTTCATTACAGAGCCAGATCTCAATGCTCTTTGTACACAGTAAAAGGGAGTTTGAGAGCAAATACTGCTTGTGTGTATTGGGTGTCGCTGTCATTGCTCATGATATGGAGGGAACCAGCTGTCAAATTGACAGCGGGCCTCTGTAGATTACCCCAGGGGAACTCATTCCTTTATAGAATGTCAGAATCCACTGTTAGTTTGACAAGGACCTCTGGAGCAAAGGCAATATGATTTCTACTCAGCCAACATCACTATTGTACCTGCCTTTGTGTGGCAGTGACTTCTCATTGTAACTTACAATTAGGTTTAATTATTAGCATAGAAGGATGAGGGGTTAGAACCACTGTCTCTAATAGTAAATTGTCACCAGGAATGGTAGAAAGCAGAAAGACAACATATTGAAATGATACCTACATTAAAACATCAAATCTTTCAGTGGTGAAATTGCCTCACATTGGAAAGGTATCTTTTGAAATCCCAATGAGTATTTGGAACAGGAAGTGAAGGAAAATATATGTGATAGTAGTTAACCCAAATAAAAACATATTATTTCAGTCAGGCCCATAATTATTTATACCCCTGGCAAATTTTGACTTAAAGTTACTTTTATTCAACCAGCAAGTTATTTTGTGACGGGAAATAATATAAGTGTCTCCCAAAAGATAATAAGACAATGTACAAGAGGCATTTTTGTGGATGTCTCAGCTTTTATTTACATTTGAGCAAATAGTGTCTAAAAATGTCTAATGTCTAAAATTATTTTATACCCTTCTCAATAATCAATAGAAAAGCCTTTATTGGCTATTACAGCAATCACATGCTTCCTATAATTGCAGACCGGCTTTTTTCATGTCTCCACAGGTATTTTTGCCCATTCATCTTTAGCAATGAGCTCCAAATCTTTCAGGTTGAAGGGTCTTCTTGCCATCACCCTGATCTTTAGCTCCCTCCACAGATTCTTAATTGGATTCAAGTCAGGTCTCTGGCTGGGCCACTCCAAAATGTTAATGTTGTCTGCTAATGATTTCTTCACCACTTTTATAGACAAGGACAATTTTTTACTGTTCGTAGTAGTACGGCGTTTCGGCACTTAGGGATTTCTAAGGCATTCCAAAGGATAAAATTGAAAATCAATCTCTTCGTATGAACATTTTATTCAAATCAATAGTTCAAAAAAAAGAAAAAAATATATATATATATATACAATATCTATCATATGATTTCCATAAGATATGCTACAATGTGTTTATAATATACTCGACACGTTTCGCTGATTTTTTCTTTAGGAGTTTGTATACATAATGCTTGTTCAAATTGAACAAACGCTACGTATATAGCCTAAACCATGACTGTCCACAAACCAACTGCAGAGAGCTGGTGTTTTTAATCTGTTGATTAAACAAGCTGTTCCCAATTAATCAGGGTAATTAGGATGCTTTAGAACAGCTTGGACTATTTGGAATGGTATAGAAAAATGTGACACTTTGTGAAGGGTATGAATAATTTTGGACAAATAATTTTTTTCCACAAAAATGCCTCTTGTACATCATCTTATTACCTTTTGGGAGACACCTATGTCATTCCCTGTGAAAAAGTAACTTGCTGGTTGAATAAAAGTAACTTTAAGTCAAAATTTGTAAATTTCAAAATGTATGAATAATTATGGTCTTGACTGTATAGTTTTATGTATATACTCTTTTTCATAAATGTGTATTTTATTTATTCTTTTAGTACTTTAATAGCACAGAAATTGTACAACATTTTCAGTGAAATAATGACATAAAGATTTGTCTAGCTTGCGTGCCCTGTTTGCATAGTGTACATATGTCAAGTATGGAGTCTATTAAAACACAAGGTATAATTAGATTATAAATCAAACTGCCAGTCCGGTAACTGTGTAGGCGGTAAACTCTGGTCACTAACGCAGTTGGCCATAGTTGTAATTACTGCCAGGATAATTGCTTAATTGTGACTTTGTTAAAACAATGAATCCCTAAGTGCTGTAACCTTTGTTCTTTTTATACAAGAAGAGACAGTAGATTAAGTACAAATTATATATTGTATATATATATATATTTATATAGTGTGTGGGTGTATATATATTTATATATTCAAACATACATAGAATCTATCAGGCTTATTTTGATATTTAAAATGGATAAAATCTGTAAGTGTTCAAATTTAAAGAAGTTCTAAAACAGGAAACGTTATGATTGGTCTACCAATACCTTGCAAATAGAATTATCCCTGTGCATGTAAATCTTCATGAAAGTTTGTGAATGTGATTATGAATACCTGTACAAAAAAAACAATTAGCAGATAGGATTTTTCCTTGCACTTGAATGGATGATTCTAGTCAAAACAGGGTTGCCTTGTTCCCTTGTAAAGTTGTAATATTCTTATATTTCTTGAATAATAAAGAGATCTCTTGACCACAGTTTTCAACTCTTCTCCTGTCCACATATCTTTAGGGTGCCCATGCTCACCCTTTACTTTTTCAATTTGCCAAACATAGGATTGTGTCCCCAATGTAAATAAGTATTGAAAAGGTCAATGGTCATTCCATGAAACTGAAAATACAATATCAGAAATTCTGACCGATACCCCTCTGGAAGGAAATCAATCAACCCACCTTCCAACTATGCCCTATGGATCATGGACTTTTTGATATGGGACTAATTGCACCCATGGTACTGTGACTGCCGAGTATTGAGACTGCTTCTTTGTGGGTTTGGAACTATATGTTTATTAAAGTGATTTGTAAATTTTTTTGTGTGTTCCCTTGTACCACCCAAATCTCCAGGGACTAGCCACCCCTTTGCCTACCCAGCTGATACTGGACATAGTGCTGTTTTGTTTCAATATCAGAAATATTTGCACCAAAACGTCTACAGTCACATGAGTGTAGAGGGACTTGAAGGAAGACAAACCATATATCTAAAACCATTTACATATACTAAAAGTCTCTCTACAATCCTGTTAAATGCAAATATTTCTGATAATGTACTTTACTTTTTCAACTTCATTCACCTACGTATCAATACAAATTGTGGAGTAAAGTTATTGTTAAAATTACCAACACAACACAAGCAGTAAACTCTTTGCTGTAAGTATTAAAATTTATTTTATTTTTCCTTGCCTGTAAACAAAAAGTACTTACCGTATTTTTTGGACCATAGACACACCTTTTCACCCCCAAAATGGGGGGGGGGATTGGGAAAAAGTGCCTGCGTCTTATGGTCAGAATGTGCGACCACCCGTGGCCATTTGGTCGCCGGTGATCACAACTTGGCTCCCCGCCAGTTTTCCCGGCAGTTAGGAGATCAACTGTGTGCAGAGGGAGAACTGGGGGGAGCTGAACTTTAATGGCTATATTTGCAGAGCCCTGTAGATATAGCCAATGCAGAGTTGTGTGTGGGGAGAGCTGCACTCGCAGGCAGCTTCCTCACACACGCAGCGTAGAGGAGACAGGGAGATCAGTGTGCTGATTCCCCTGTGGGGGGGCCCCCGTGGGGGGGCCCCCCTCCCTTCCCCATGTGTGAGGAAGAAGAGATGCTGAAGTGTGCTCTCTAGTGAAATTTTTTGTGGCTGAAAAGGAGAACCGCATGAGATTTTTTCCCAAATTCATTTAAACACATGAAATATTTTTTTCTGATCTAAAAACTGGGTGTGTCTTATGGTTAGGTGCGTCTTATAGTCCAAAAAATATGGTATATGATGAACACCTGTGACATTTTGTAAATTTAGTAACTATAAATAAAGATGTTAAAAAAGTCATAAATCTGACAACACGTACCTCTTGAAAAATGGTATCAGCATAATATTTTCTTATTGTCAGCCTTTTTATCCATTGCAGATGTAAATAACACAATCCAAATAAACATTCAATTTAAATGCACAATCAAAAAAAATTACCTGACTTATCTATGAGCAGCTTTAAATAGTATATTTGATAGCAGCTGCAGTCCAACACTATCCCCAGGGTTGCTGGTTGCCAGTCTTTGCTGTGCTCCTCCTCAGGCTGCAGTTGATCACTGGCATAGTCTTGCCCTTGGGCATACACCTGCACAGCTATAGGTCCCAGCCTGTGTTTCCAACAAAAATTTTCCACTGGACAGAAAGGTCGTAGCCTTTTTCCGGCAATCTAGTGGTGGTTTTAGAGTACTGTGTTCCTAAGCTGATTGTTTGCTCATGTTTAACCTTGTTAATGTTATTTTGGTCTTCAGTGTCTGCAGCCTGTACGGACCTCTCCTTGTCTTGGACCACTCTCTAGCCTCACCATATGGCTGATCCAATTGCCTTTTTGATCTTTTTTTAAAGATCTTGGCTCCAATTTTGGACTTTCTACTTGGGGTTATCAGCTACATTCTGTCTCCTGTTCAAGCAGGGGCTTGTCTATAGTTGAAGAACGTGGTGTTGAATGAGCTATCAGACGATCAAAGGAGACAGGTGATCTTGCAGAAACTCTTACAGGACCTCCTGGCACAGGCCAGTGCCAGGAGGGAGAGTATGCAGGGCTGAAATTTTAGCATGGGTCTATACATTAGCAGTACACATTCTCTTAACATGCTGATCAACTTATCAAGAGACACATTTTACAATCTGGCACTGAACAACTTACCTATGAGCAACTATTTACATATCGGAGGAGATATGAGTCTGTGTCACAAAATGTATTTATTGCAATGCAGAATGTTAATGTAAATACACAACTCATGCTATCTAATTGTAAAATGTGTCTTTCCATAGGTTGGTTAGTGTGTTCAAAGAATAGATACTGCAAGTGCTAATCCAGATAAGATGACAGTGACTTTTTGGCTTGGCTGGAGGGAATGAAACAAATTGCAGCCTCCTGGGATGCCGATTAATTGCTCCCATGATGGTTAGGACTAAAAAAACAAAACTTTTTTTTAGATATTCGGACCATAAGACGGAGGGTCATTTTTTTTTATGGTAAAAAAATGTGCATCTTATAGTCCAAAAAATACAGTATTGTCTAATGGGCTTACTTCCTCCACTAGTTGTTGTAGCTATTATATGCTTATAGAGTCAGATTACTGACACAGGTTTTATGACTTGAATATTGAGTAATATTGATGATCTTTTACTTGTCCAAAAGTATTCTGTCCTTCATCAAATAGAAAATAAATACATTAGTATTCCAGCAATAAATGACAAATAATGTCCAGCATTGAGGACATGTAGTTGCATAGGTTTACATACATATTGGAAAAACAAGTACTATTTTAAATGAGAGTTGCATATTCCTGATGTTGTTTCTTACCTTAGAGGTTTTCTTTGAACCTGCAGGGGTGTCTTTTATTTCAGCCTTTGATCCATTCTTTAGCCGTCTTTTCTTTCTAAAAGCTGCAAGGAAAGCGCAGTACAGCCAGTTTGGTATTTTATTTGTTTACATGAACATTAGCATTACATTTTCATTCAATTTCTCTTTCTACAAATACAACACCAGACTGTGGTGTTTCCTGATGGCTTCCATTGTTTCATGCTGTCAGTAGGGAGCAGATAACAAACACAGGGCCCATTTTCATTCTGTTTTTAAAACATCTATTTTAGTTTTGTGCCATGACCAGAGAAAAGGCTACTGCAAAAGAAAAAGAAACTTGAAGATGAAAGCTAGGCTCCAGGCAAGCAGATATAGACACAGCAGAAACAAATCTGTGTACCTTGTATTATCTGCCGCTAGAATGGTTTTGGTTTTGCCAGTTTATAGATCAATATGGTTTTGCCAAATGTGAGAGCAGAAAAATACTGGTGAAATCATCACCTTGCTCTATTAGGACTCTTTCACACTAGCCGTGCTGCACCTGCAGTGTGGTAGGGTACTGCAACGCAGCAATGCTAGCATTACCACAAGGTACACAGGTATCCTTAGGAAACCTGTGTACCTTTCATACTAGCCCCGTGCTTGCATCTACAGTAATGTGCTATGATGCATGTTACTGAAACCCCCCTGCTGCACGCATTTTTTTTAGGTGCAGCACAAGAGCCTCCTACTTGTATGAGAGATGCAGGTGCAGAGTTATCGCGAGTGTATCCATTATTGGCCAGATATCACACTGCAGCTATGTCAGTTGCAATGTGAAAGGACTCTTAAAGTGACTTACCACCTCACTGGGTACTTTATATTATCGGCAGCAGCACTGCCGCTAATTAGGGCAATCACTGCTGAAAAATAATATTTCTTACAGCAGGAGGGGCGATTTTTCCGGGATCACCCCTCCAACTGGGTGAACTGACAGTGTGACACTGTTTTGCAAATACTTCCTGCAAGGACACCTGGGACGATGTGTCCAGTGGTAGGACTTTGATAGCATCTTCACTCTGTGGGATGGAATGTAATGTAATTGAAGCTCCATCTAGTGGCCGTTATATAACATTACAGCTCGTCAAAATTAGGTATTCATGAAGTGTGGGCGGATACAGCCTCTCTTCGCCGTTACTAAACATGCTGGTTCCAGAAAGGAAGTGAGGATGGTAAGTACATTTTTTTTGTAGCAGTTTTACACAGATGTAAACTGCTGACAGGTGAGCATGTATGTGTTTTTTATTTTGAGTATGTGTTTTTTTAATTTGAGTATAGAACCCTTTTAAGCTTTGTACACACAAGCAAAAATAGTTCCCTGAAATATTTATTAGTTATCTTGGGTTTTTTGAGTTTCCGCAGAACAGCCTTTTCTGTTTTGGTTCATCCTGCTTTGTATAAAAAGCATACCACTTGTTATTTCCACCAGCTTCAAATGAAAATCTAAGGACCCACCCCAGTTTGACGAGATACAATACAACACAATTTAGTTAACATCTCCATGTTAACTGTATTGTGTTGTATTGTATCTCGTCTAACTGGGGTGGGTCCAGAATGACATGGGTACAAAAGAGACTTAAACAATGCCTTTTTAAATTATGTTTGGCTGTTCTGCTTTAAATACAATTCCAAGCATATTATATTCTGGGGAGATGTACTTGAAAAAGAGGCAAGAAAGAAGAAAATTAAGAAGCAAGCCAATTTGGCAGGACTTTTTGAGCAGAATTTTTACTATTTGATATTGAGTGGTGACATGTACTGACACTTTGTCAGAGACCTAGCTACCTGACTAAGGTATATGATGGGCCTGTGAAGGGTTCTTAGGGCCCTTTCACACTATATGCATTGCATTGAGTTTTAAAAAACTTTTTTTGCATTGCGTTTTTACATCCAACCAATGTTACCATTCACACTGCATGTGTTGCGTTTTTAAAAATGCAGCGTTTCCGCAAAACACCCTTCTTTGTGCATTTTTGATGATTTTTTCCTGCATTTTTCATTGATTTGTTCAAAAATGCAAACGCAGATGTAATTTGAAAAACACATGCTTTTTTTGTATATATGCAAAAAATGCATACTTTTAAACCATGCATATAGTGTGAAAGGGCCCTTATACTGCCTCCAGTAAGTAGAGTAGTTGAGACTCCAATGCTGGCAGTTGGAACTGAAGAGTGAGTACTAGGTCATTCGTGGTTACACAAAAGATTGCATCAAGAATGGAGAATTAATTTCAATTACTTTATGAAGCAAATATACGCCTTCAGAACCTGTTTCGTGACTCTACAATGGGCACTCCATTAGGATAGGCACTTGAGTCTTCTTGTCCATGCACTCTCATAGGTGAAAGTATCTGTGTTTTAGGACAGATACATTTAACAATGAGTATGCATGGACAAAAGCACCTTTTAAGATGAAGTTTCCATTGTGAAGCCACAAAATGGGTTGTGGCTGTGTATATTTGCTTAATAATTGAAGCTCACATACAGGTACCTCCAACCTTGATGAAACCTTCGGTGTAACTAAACATGGTCTACTTAAGCTCAAAACTCAATACATGATTTTTAAAGATCAGTATGAAAAAGATCATTATGAAAAATTCCAAATATATGTGCACCTGGATCACTCCTTTTCTAACCAATGTGGTAGTGTAGAGGGACTATAAGGCAGAGTGTAAATTAGGAATAAAGGATATGGTTTATTTTTTAAAATTCATTCTTTAAACATTTTAATAGGCGCAGAAGCCAGAAATACAGAGCAGAAAACATTCTGTAGTATGAAGACAAATTTTCTGCGTTTCTATATTGCTTGACAAGTTTCTGCGTACACTTGTCAAGCAATATAAGACCAATTTCAATAGATTTATGCACTTAGTTGCTGGCGCGTTCCACGATAGAAGGTCGTAAATGCCGTCAAGGTAGCCTATAGCACTCACCAATCATACTCCATATGGTATATGACATAGCTCATATACTCTTGAGACCCCTCCCTTAAAATTCTGTTTTATTAATATCTTATTCTTGAAGAAACTACCTTATGTCACGAAACGCATTGACAATTAAGCGTATGAACCTGTTGAAATTGGTCTCCCATCCCATAAGAAATTGTCTTGACACTTCAAACTCCATTAGTGGTATTTTTATTGTTTTCAAATTTCCATATGCATATATCCTTTCATTCCAAATGTATATGGCTGTTTAACGATCTGGTGCCTTGCTAACACCCTGTCAATTCTGTTTCCCAGCCTTCTCCGTGTGAATGGTGCCGGTGTGAGCCCAGCAATGAAGTCCACTGTGTGGTTGCAGACTGTGCCGTACCAGAGTGTGTAAATCCTGTATATGAGCCAGAACAGTGCTGTCCAGTCTGCAAGAATGGTGAGTGGGATTCGGTCTGCCTGTCTTCTCCACTCATTTACTGCATTGTATTACCACAGATAGTGATGTTCTGCTCCCGTACACTTAATATTACGATTTATTATAGCTCTTCTTTGATGAACTGATTGTAACATAACATTTCCTATGAAGGGCTTACATTTGGAATTCTGGTTACGCAAAGCACATTTTTTCAAATGAAATGCTGAATGATTTTGCTTGAAAAATATAAGACAGCTCATTAATCATGCAGAGTGTAGAATATAGGGCTCATTTGTTATTAGAGAAATAAAATCTAGCATGCACATCTTTAGAATTGTTTGTGATGTATACTGATTTAAAATCCTTAAGAAATCACATTGCCATGTGGTCAAGTACAAGAAATTTCTTTACTTTTATATAATAATACACAGGTTGATTTTTGGATTGATTCCCAAACTAATCGATCACTGTGCACATTTGCAGTGATCAATTGCTTGAGAATCGATTGCGATCACCTTTTCTTTGAACGGGATCAATCATTCAATCAGTTGAACCTTAACATGTTGGTAAATCCCTGTTCGATTGCCATTAGTTTGCATGGGGACTGAGGGTCCCCATCCAAAATATCGAACAAGATTGATTGGGCAAAGTGGTGCTCATCGATTTGCTGTACAATCAATGAACGCTTGAGTGCAGCGTGTTAACGTCATCACCCTGCGCTTGATGGTTCATCAATTGAATGGGTATGGACCTGAGTATGCCCAGCTTTAATAGGAATAACCTACATATAACAGCACAGGGTCACATAAATGCAATATCAACAGGCTTTGCAAAACTAAAAAGATAGCCTACCAAGTAGGTAGGAGCCACACCTTAAGAAAACTCGTGCCACACCCCTAGATATGTAAACTCAAACATGGAATATCTTGGGTAGAGTATGCGCCAGATTACTTATATCATTACTTTATCATTGTGTATGTATATGGTGGACCAATTTTGGATTTAATAAAGCTGCATTGAAGATTTTACCCAGTGTGCGGAACTCCAGTGCTTTGGCATAGATGTTGGTGGAAACCTGTAAGACGGGGTCAGTAATGAGGGCTACATTTGATAATGACAGTATATAAAAAATATTACTTTGAACTATTTGTTGTTTAGAAAATCATTATATAACAAAAAACAAAGGTTTCATTAAGATGATGATTTTTCTATTATTTCCATAGAATGGCCTTGGCTGCCTCTAACGATATTAAAGTTAACAGAACATGTCCAGACATGACAATAATAAATACAAAACAGAACTAATGATAAGTCCAAATAAAGATGACAGAGTTTTCTTCACTAAGTTAAGGTACCCATACACGTTGCGATTTTTCGGGGACCGATGCGATATTCGATTTCGATGCCCGATTTTTGCTTTAGTGCTATTTTTAAAAGTCGGTCGGATGCCAGATTGTTCGCCCGATTATTCGGCCGATTATTCAACTGATTGGCTGGTTGGATTGGGAATCTTTTAAGAGTGGCCGACCGTCCAAAAATTATAGGCATCCTCATTCGGGACCCGACCGACTTTACGGTCGATTTTTCTAAAAACAGCATCGGTCGGACTACATTTGCATGTTAGGAATCCCGAACGATCGACCTACCCGACCGACCGGATCGGTCGGAAGGGCTAAAATCGCACGAAAAATCGCAACGTGTATGGGTACCTTTAAACAGTTTTATAACAGTATCTTCTTCATTTTAATATACAGAGGCATTATCAAAAAGTACATTGAATAACTGTAGTCAGTTTGAACAGATTGATTTATATGTAATGTTCAATGTCATTTGAGAGAAAAGTGCATAGTATAAGCCTAGCATTAGGAATGTTTCAGTGCTATGAAATGATCCATCATTATCTTTACATATTCTGGCTACACAAACTAGACACCTGAATATCCTTTTTTTAAAAGGCACAATCATGTGATTGTCATAAAGATGTTTTTGGCTGAAAATTCTTCTTTTTATGAAAATGAGTTCGGCTCTGTAAAAATATTTAGAATTTGTCAGTAAATCATTTCCAGGTTCAACAAATTAAAAATAATATTGCCAACTGACCTGGGACAAAAAACGCCAAGCTTCAAAAGAGTTTAAAATCAAATTTCTTTTGGTGTCAATATAATTAACTTTCAAGGCTTCCTACAGTAGCCTAAAATTTGAGCAAATAGTTAAGCAAACATGCAACTCTCTGTATAATTTGTAAAAATATGCATGTCTGCTTCAAACTTTATTTATGGCTAACAGTGTGGTATTTCATTACAGTGACATGAGATACATGTATCAGTCCCAGATTATGAATATATGTTTTTGGGGTAGGTACCCTTATAATACCACTCAATCCGCAGATCACTATACAGGCAATTACGTACAATCAGCTGCTTATGGGAAACTATGGAGCAGAAAAGTCCACTGTTTTAATGCCATCACATGGTTAGGTCTAGCTTGGGAAACATGAATGAAAAATTTTCTACAATTACTGTATTTTACAAGGGGAATTAGTTGTGTATTGGGGGATTTTTTAACAGGGGATTTCAAATATTTTGCTCAGCATTCCAAAAAAACTATCTACCATTTTAACTTCAGTCTATAAGTAAAGTACCAGTTATCATGTATCATATGCTTTAGGCTAAGCAAGTGGATAGAACACTGGCCATACAGCATTAGAGTCACAGGTGTGCATTTCAGCTAGCACACTATTTGCATGGACTGTGAGTAACTACCATGTGACACTAGTTTTGAACGTGAATTTTTGAATTTTTTTTCCAGAAAATTGGCAGAATTCACAAAGAATTTGAATCATCATTAACGTGAATATTCGAGACTTTTATATTAGTAGATTTGATCGCGGAAATATGTGAATTTAATTGCGAAAAACTTTTTTGCAATGAAGGTAATAATGACTGGAGAACATTGTCGCAAATAATAGGCGAAAATGTTGTGATATTTTGGGAAAACTAATATTGCCTATGCTGCTCATCACTAATACTAAACACTTCTAGGATAACTCACTTTCTCCCATAGCTTATAACCATAATTTGAGGAGTTTAAGAGGAAGGGCAATCAGTAAAGACACAACAAAGAAAAGTAAAAATTGAGATCCCACCACACATGAAGACAGATGATACACTTTACACCTCCAATAATACAAAAATACAATGCACACTCCCACAATGAGATATGATCTGTATACTTTATCTTAAAGTAAAGAATAAAGGAGGAAACACACAGCTCTATATTGAAGCCGTTCAAGGTTCCCTGCAGCAGCGTGATCACCTCATGCAAAGCAATGGACATCGATCGTGGTTTACACGGACCCTTGTTTTCGAGCTGGATTGATTGGTTCCGCTCGAAAACAGGGATGGCTGCATATGATATAGAAAAGATAGATGGCCATGAGCACGCACGGCACTCGAATTGGCCATCGATCTGACCCATATCTACACGTGTGTTCCCTGCTTAAAGGTCCCCACACATGTATCGAGTGGGGACCGACAGGAGTTGTGGAGAGCAACGCGATGACGTCATCATGCTGCTCCCCATCGCTCACAGTATTGGCGGGCACCCTTTGTGTGTTGGCCGTTAGTTTGAACGGGGACGCCCATCAGTCGGCAGCAAAATCGGCCGTGGCTCGTTACGTGTGTGAGGACCTTTAGTGTTTAAAGATCAGTAGATAGATTAGGTAATGCACAAGGGTGCAATCTAGGAAATTCTGACTAGCTATTCATTGCAAAGTCCCTGAACATGATATCATCACCAAAATGGCTGGAAATGTGGAGAAGCAGAGTATTGCTCTAGCACGTTTTTCATAAATTACATTGGAACAAAACTTTGACTTGAATTTTAACTTTGATGATGACACCATGTTCAGAGGCTTTGCAATTAACTCCTAAGTAAACTAGTTGACATTTCACAACTATCTTTACTAATGATGAGTGAAGGTGTATTTGTGTCCTCAATTGTTAGGATACTACAGTATATCAGGCTTGGGCTAGCATTTGGTTTTTCTATATATTGGTCCAAGGGGGCTGTGTAATAGATGTATTTGCTTGTGTCCTGTGATATTCTCTGATAAGCTTTTGTTACTTGAGCAAAAATCGCCAAGGAAAATTTTGTAGGCTATGGTTGATTAACTCGGTTCAATAACTATCTGTAAAAGCTATAGCTGTGGTTTCCAATTTGTGTCAGTGAAAATCAGGGAGACTTTTCTTGACAATTGACATAATTGATTAAATAATATAAGAAAATGACATTAACATAACATCAATGATTTTTCAAAATAGATAATAAGTCAGTTTCTACTGGACTAAGGACCAGTCTGGGGGTAACGCCACACAATGCGTGTTCATCAATATTTATTGCTTTATGTATAATATACAAATGATCTGAAACTGCTCTACATACTTTGTTCTTCAACCAATAATGAAACAATTCATTAAAATGCAAAACCGAGGGATATTCTATATACTTTGTTTTTGGAAATTACTGTACAAGCCTTCTTAAAGCAGATGGTAGTTTACATGCCATTTCCATCTTAAATGCAGAAAGCAGGGAGATTACTGGCTTGTAGCACAGATCTAGCCAAGAATACAACAGCTATTTACTGAATTATACATGCAGCTGTTATAGGCTGGTAAACCCTTGTCAATGCATGATGTGCAAACCATTGCTTGGAAAGACCAGTGTGTGTAGAGCAAGGAGACAAGATAATTGGTTATGTAATGGTGAGTGGACCTATAGGGCCCTCTACTACAATACCATGGAAAACTGCATTCCATTTATAACAAATAACAGATGGTGTTTGCATACCATTATTTCCGCTGAAACAGAGATTCTCGTTTAATGACTAAGTAAAGTTTTGAAAAGAGGAAATAACTTTTTGTGAGCCAACTATATACATTGAAAATATTTAAGAAATTTGTATATATTCTTTTTTAGTGTTCTGTAAATGATACAATGTGCAATTTCACTGTATTTGCTCAAATCGTTTACATTTTGAATTAGATTGATGTATGTAATATATGATTATTTATTTATTTACAATACATTTTTTAGGGTTACTTTACAATATGTTACAAAACGTATCTGACATTCATCAAACATCCTGGAGAGGAATATTGCTGTTTTGTTAACTAAGGCACAATTCACACAGGAGCTGCCAGAAATGCCCCCATTTTCTCCCTTTTGGGTGAATGCTTAATTTAGAGAACTGGGGTCTAATGTTGGGTCTTCCAGGCTGCTGTGCTGGAAATGCTGCATTTCCAGAAGCCCATGTGAATGGTACCCTAGTAATGCAACCAGTCAATTATTTACACAATTCGCACTAACTGCTATATAAAAATGCCCCCCCCCCTTTCTCACATGAAATCCCTAAAATACCCTTTTAAATTTATCACACTGCCCCCAGCACAGCTAAATGATACCTATACGGATGTTCTGCCCTTGTGTCCTGGTCCTGGATCAGCAATAATTTTAAGATTTTATATTTAAATAATGATAGTTGCGGCCAAGATGGGAAACCTGTTTTGGTGTTTTTTTTACAACACAACTGAAAACTGTAAATGTATTTATTTTACATGGTCACTAGCCATTTTAACACATCATCATAAATTAAGGGTATGTTTCCACAACATTATGGGCTCCGCCATTCCCCCTTGCGCTTAGCACATTTCTTGGCATGGAGCCCATCCATATACACACCTACGTCACTGGCTGTTCCCAAGGTGTTGAGCCGGTCTGCCAGTCGGAAGGTTTATGTAGTGCAATACGTCAACTTCTGGCTGGCAAACCGGTTTGGAAACTGCAGTTGACGTAGGCGTGTATATAGATGGGCTCCATCGACATCTCTGTCAAGAAATGCTTTTAGGGCAGGGGGCCCATAACCTTGCAGAGACATATCCTAACATCCCAAATCATCATTCAGACTATATTTAATGGGTGTTAAGGGTTCCTCTGACACCCCCTCCGCTAAGTGCATTCCTTGACGAAACTTCACTCTGCAACTCTCAGAATATTATAAACCTGAAAAACATAATTCCACAATACATAATCCATCCAATCAGATTTTAACTCCATCTTTATCCTATGTTCAAGACTGTACAAGAACGTTGCCTTTCTTATATCTTTCTGACATTGATAGTAGACTGGTGCTCATACTAATTCATGTATGTGGGATATCAGTACATTGATTTGTATCCCAGCTAGGGAATTATGCCATATGAATTCTGCAGTTTTTTTTCTATTACCTGCCATGGGGACAACCTCAGAAGCTGTTCTCAGCCATGTCGCTATCATGTATCAGCTACAAGAACAGAACTCCCATCTTTGAAACGATGGCAACAAGTGAAGGCAATATTGCATTATTAATAGTTCCATTTAAAAGCAGCCGTGAACAAAAGGTTTAATCGTGCTTTGAACTTGCCCCTTATCCTTTACCATTGCTGCTGTATGATAGCCTTTTGTTATATGTTTGAATGCGTTGAACGCAGATTGCTTTACAGTACAGGGGCTTGATGGAAAATACACGATTAGTATGTTGATGTCAGCACCTGTAGTTCCTAGGAACAATCCCAGCATTTAACAGCATAATTATAGAGCGGTTCCGTTTTTCCTGCTCATACCATGCTTTATTAGCTGAATGTCCAGATGTTGAAGTAATATATTTATTTAACACAGAACCATTTAGATGATATGATTGTGTCAACAAAACCCTAACTGACTAAAAGTATAACCACTCTGCATTAAAAATGATTGGCTTAGATCCATTTACATCCCATTGCACTGCACAGCAGGGTACACATTTTACATAAACATACCTCAATGCAAAAAAGTCTAACTGCATTTACCGTGCATTTCAATGGTCACCATGTACTTTGATGCCTTACAGCAGTGGTTCCCAAACTGAGAATGAGCCCCCCTGGGTGGCGCGGTGGTGTTCCAAAGGGGGGCATAGCTAGAGGTGGCACTGTAACGTTGGGCAGTGTGAGTGGATGCACTACCATGACCAGGTTCTTTTGATGCTCAATGTACCCCCGTCTATATGGCTTCACACATTTGTTTCTCCTCCACTCCCAATAAACGATTGTCCACTTGTCCAGATAGGGGATATTTACAATGCTACTAGCAGGGCAGGTTATATACAGGCATTCAACATCACCCAAATGCTAGGAATGGGGCATACATCTTAGTGGCTAAAGTTTCAAACATGTGCCCAACCAGCCTGCTGGGAATGGACAGAGGTAGCTGCAGCTCTCATCCAAGATGTGGTTAGTCCAGGAGGTGAGGCTTGATCCAGTCGATAGGCCTCAACTCTGCTCCGGTGATGCACAGCAATCCACACAGGATGCAGGAAATGACAGAATGGCCCAGAATATTCCGTAACTCCCTATTTTATAGACTATGGCCAAGGAGTGGCCAATATCAGTAACTGGGCAGATTAGGTTAGCTACATTTAGACTGGGAGGGCTGGGCGCAACCTCTGGTGACTCAGCAGCAGGTGCTTGACACATATCATATTATACAGACATAAACAACATTTTTCGATATTAACCATGTCATGGCAAGACGTACAGTATGTATATTCACATATTAAGTGAATTTCCACTTAACTACAGCCCTCATTTTGAACCTGTGTTATTTGAAAGGGAGGCCTTGATAATGTTCCTATATAGAAAAGGGGGGGGGGGCCTGAAGGGAAAGTTTGGGAACCACTGCCTTACAGGCAAGTGCAATGAGGAGATTCATTAAAGTGCCATTATCATGTCTTACCATGTTCTCCTTATTGCAGCGCAGCAAGAATGAACCCTGGACTAATTTTGCAATTTTTAAGAATAAATATCACCCCACCAAACCAACATGATATGCTTGTTACCACAATGTAGATGTGTGAATCATTATTAATTATTAAAATAATTTACATATAATCTATGCCTCAGAAAGGTTAGGCAACATATAGATCTATGAACTTCCATACACAGCTAGAGAGACTGTTTAATGCATGTGTGGAATTTTATTGGAATGATATTGCAATTCTTGATGGATGGTCTTTACTGAAGATCAATCCTGTATCCAGCAACATGATCACATTTCTTGCATCTGTCTTGTGAACAACCTGTTCCCAGTGACCACTAGTGCATGTTCTTTAGAGTTGGAAGACTGTATGAACGCTCTGCCTTTCTGGAGGAAATTCTGCAGAGTAGAAAAGAAAGGAGGCGACAGGGTGGCTCACAATTGGAAATGTCACCTTCATTCTGACATTTTCCCAAGGTACCCGCTCTCTGGCCAACCAAGATTTTAGGCAACAGGGATCTGTCGCTCAGTGTGGGCAACCGCCATCCTGTGGATCACTGCGTCTATGGGAGCGTTAAGCAAATGTTTAAGTCCCATCCAATGTTTTATCTTGGGTAGGCTATAGGACTTACATTGAATTTACAGTACAAAATGTATGTCTGTTCAGCTAAGGTGATTGTGCCATTGGTTCATTTATCTGAGTACCACTGACAACACCCCCCTTTCCCTCAGTTATCCCTAGGAACTATGTATTAGAATGTTCAACTGGAAGACTAGAAGGTTGCCATGTGTACATGCAAACATTTTAATTCAAAGTTCATCAAAACAACAAAACTAAAGCCGGAAACACACGGCTCGATATACATCCAACATTACCGCGGTCCCCATGCAAAACAATGGACATCGACCATGATTTATGGCTCGAAAACAGGGATGGCGGCATAGATCACGGCACCCGATGTTCTTCTAATCTGTTACTTCATCTGAGCCATCCACGGTTCCTTCCAGCAGGATCAATGGACCTCCTGCTCTAAGGAACTCGACCAAACAGGTTTCCAACATGTTGGAAAACCTTGGTCGAAATCCATGGCATTGGATAGGGGACAGGGCTGTCCCCATCCAATGTCATGGACAGGCTGACAGCTCGTCGCACACACAGAGCAGCTGAGCCACACAGCTAGCTCAGCTGACAGCAAGCTTCTCTGTGTGTGTGAAGGGGGCGTGGCCAGCATGGACCTAGCTCTGGAAGAGGAGGAGGAGGGGGGCGGCTGGCTGCAGACGGAGAGCTTTCCCCAGCTAAAGAAGCTGTGTGCTTCTGAGGCTGTGAAGAGACCCGGGGGACCAGGAACTGGGTCCTCATTGTACAGTAATTGATGTACAAATGTGGTGCACATTGATTACTGTCCGATTAATCAGCGATCAATCACAGTGTGGTGACGTCACCATGCTGTAATTGATCGCCGGTCGATTGCACGGGAATCTACCTGTGTGTGGCCAGCTTAACTCTATCACAAGTTGTCAGAATGGTGTGCAGTGATTCGCTGTACAATTGACGAACGACCGTTTGATTATCCGTTTTGTCATCACTCCGTGATCAATTGTTCAGCGATCAAATGGGTATCGACTCATGTATGGCCACCTTAAGACTCCAGATTTTGAAAGAGTCCCAAAAAAAATGTGCACAGCAGTAGTATATCAGCTCTTCTGTTTGTCTTCATTTGTCCACCACAGCAAGACAATTCACTGTGCTTTATGTTATATCACAGCCCAGGTCCACATTAAGCCTCATTTTTTATGGCACAGGTAACTCAATGCCTAAGAGCAGTTCGTTTAACATAGTAAAACTTTCAGACTCTTATGACATAGGGCACGGCATGCTTTCTCAATCAGATAAGAACAAGTCACATACAGCTTGTTAGCGATAAAACACCTCTAATAGAATGCTCATGTCTCAAAGCTTTAAATGAACTGCTCATATTAGATTCGATTAAGGGTGTAGAGTAAAATGACAGGCCACAATGACACATGTTTGGACCAGACTACCTCTCTGTTACCACTTATATTCATTATAAATTGTAACATACTGCTTTTAATAGATGTAATTGGGTAAATATAGGATGATGGTAATTCATAATTAGTTCATACAATGGAGAAATCTCACTTGAGGTTTTGAAGGGTTTTGAAAGGAAATCATGTCACACATGTGTCATTGTACAAACATTAAACAACTGATCTCCTATTGTCTCCTGCCAACCACACAAAATGTCATTGGATCTACAAGGCTGATCTTCATTATTATACTTATTTACTACTATAACTATGAAATATTTTTGGTGATAAAACCAAATAAAGATATATAATAGGATATGAATATATTTATATATAATTCTTAATAAAATTATATAGGTGGTGAAATCTTCTAGGTCAGTGGTTCTCAACCTTTTTAGATCCACAACAACGGAAGTGATGTCACTTCCTGTATTTGGAATGCGAAATTAACTTTCCTGGAAATGGAAATAGGCATCCTTGAGGTACATTGAAGGCAACCAATCTTTTGGATGACACTTGTTAACTTTTTCAACTTTCTGCTGCTACTAGGAGTGGACACTCAAGAATCTCCAACCGGTCTAACTTTCAGGAGTGAAGGTTATGGATCTCAGGTTCTTGAGGTCTATTCTGCAAACTATTGATCCAAAAGAATGGTTGCCTTCAATGTACTTCCAGGATACCTGTTTCCATTGTGTATGCTGACATGGAGCGCGTCAGGAAAGGAAAATTACGGTAAGTATGATAGGAATTTTCTCTTTTTCCAACCTTGCTTGTGCAAATGATGTGCAGGGTGGGAAGTTGGGAGTAAAGCCCCCCATACACCTTAAGATCAGTCCATACAAATGAAATGAAGATTACTGTAATTGACAAACAATATGATGTTCAAAAACTGTATTATGCATAGACTGTACCTCAAAGCAGGCCAAGGTTATCCATTAGAAAACCTGAGTGGCAGAATCTACCCTGGATTTACCAAATTAAAATATATTTCAAATAAATATAGCTATGATATTAAAACATAAATGAATAATTCTGGTTTTATATCTTTCTAAACTTACGGCTTTAAATATTTATGTAACACTGATGTTTTCTTGCTCAGGTTGGCCTGGGTATACTTCACAGAGCTGCAGCTGCCATGTTCATTGTGTAGAGAATCTGCCATATAAATGTATATGTTCCCTAAGAGACAAGTACTTGTATCTGACAGCGCTGAAGTGTCTCCCCGCTGACATCAAGGCTGTACCGTGCAGTAGAAAAAATCCTTTATGTTTTATTAACATGCATTATAATCCACATGACACAAAATAAGAAATACAGTAAATAAAACTTTCGACTGGTTAATGTATTTAAATTATTTAGGAATCATAAGGGTAATATTTTAACACGTGTTCTCAGATTCAGGGGACTGTCACTATGTTGAAATCTGTATTTAAAGTGAGTTATTAAAAAAATGTTTACTTGGCAGGAGAAATAATTACATGTTAGCTGGGACAGGATCACAAAGGCCTAATAGTAGCTTCACCATGCTGATTAGTTTTTTAGTGATTAATTAATGTGGACGGTGAGCACTTGCACAAATGTTTTGCTATAGTGCAGTGATGGCAAACCTTTTGAAGATCGAGTGCCCAAACTGAAACCCAAACCCTATTTATATATCTCAAAGTTCCAGCATGGTAATTTAACCTGAATTACACACACATATTATATACACACACAAAATATGTAAACACACACTCTGGTTGAAAAAGAGCCTCCGCTCGAAACACGCCCCATTGTTCCTGTTGAGCCCTCCAGCTTCTGTAAGCATGAAGTGATCTCATCCCTATCAGGAAGTGAGGTCATCCTGGAAAGCACATGGCCCTAAAAGATCAATCCTTGTAAACCTCTTTTAATGTGAGAATCTTGTCTTTTGTTTTATTTTATTTCATATTATTTAACCATTTACAGTACCTTACTTTGTTGTACTAGGTTGTGCGCCTCGTGTCCTTGTTCTTATATGTTTAAAAGTAGTATTTCTTTGACTTTCTGTGTAGTAAAGGTGTCACCCAACCATCCAGTTACAATAGGATGTTTGCTATGATAGTGCAATGCATCATGTACTATCCAAGGTGTGTCTCTGTGTTTACACATATAGAAATGCATTGCACTAAAAAATATTGGTTGCAATATCATACTGTTGCCAAGGACACAAATCTCATGTTGCTTAGCAGTGGGTTATCGCTAAGTGCCAAAAAGTATTTGGACCATCTTTTTAAGCTTTGCAATGCTTGGTCTGTGATGCAATGGTGGTCTATGATGCATTCCAATTGTTAAAAAATTGTTTGGTAACCATAACGGTATCAATAAAAACCTGTTGCATGCGATTCAGAAGTCGCTAAGCAATGAGGAGAGAGACGGAGTCTATGATTAAAAATGGACTTATTTTGGCAAACATCAGGAAACCCGTTTTAATAAACAGGGTACACACAACTAGTATGGGGTTGTGTCTTTATTTTAAGTTTGTGTCTTTTTTCCTTGCTTTGTTTTAAAACTTTTTTGTAATTGATAAGGTGCTCCTCATATTTATGTGACATAGGAATGGTGATTAGGGGAATTCTTGCGAAATTTGTCTACCAATCCCCCATGAGTCCCCATCCTGTGGGGAAGAGGCCTGCTACAACATTTTGCCCAACATTAAAGTATGACATTGGGCCTGATCAGGCTCAGTAGGAGTGCAGGCAACCAGCTTTCCTTATCTAACTGGGTCTGACACAGGGCCTGTTCTGGGCCTGCTCGCAAACTGCTCATCGTTTTATGCCCCGCCAGGCTCCAACCCTAGGTCTGGGATCATAACTCATGCACCAAGTCACACAGCAGGAGGAGAGTGGTAATCACATATTTTCCCAGAGTATTGGACAGTAAGGCAAAAAATTTCATTTTTTACTCAGAGTAAAAGATAAATTGGGCATTTGTTAGAAAAATCAGACACAATTCATATAATTCAGAGAAACAGCACTAGAATGAGATAAAAAGGTTTCAGACTTCAATTAGGCTTAAGGAAAGTTCAAAGGTCTTTTTAATAAAATTTAGCCTAAACGTTAATATTTTAGCTGTAGAAAGGGCCCTGATTTCAGCCTATTTTCATGCACAGCAGTTGGGTAATCAGATTTATGTGTGAATCTAAGCGAATAGAGAGGCAGAGATTGGCCTTACATCAACTGAACATGCAGCTCACTGAGGGGTAGATTAATGAAAAGGAACATGTTGAATTGTAGAAAACCCTTCGCCAAAACAATAATTATGATCTGCTGGTTTTCTCAGCTTCTGCTGCTGGTAAAGTCACGAAAGTCGTGCGGGGGCTAGACAAGAAAAAGAAAACAGGTTCATGATCAGGCTCCGTTTTGGAGGCATAGATCACATATTTTTACAGACAAGCTGCATATTTAACATATTTGAACCTAAACAATTACCTGGAAACCACAAAGAGGAAATGCTATTCAGGGCACATTTCCATTGTGGCTTATGTACAGGGAGTGCAGAATTATTAGGCAAGTGGTATTTTTGAGGAATAATTTTATT
>CM070039.1:36051143-36090919 GCA_036250615.1 Ptychadena robeensis | reverse complement strand
TAAAGAGGATGATGTGGTCAAAATACTCATTTGCCCAATAATTCTGCACTCCCTGTATATCCTAACGAAATGATATTCATTGTGGTTAAGCCCTGTGTATAGTAAACAGAAACATCCATTTTTTGTACCTGTCAAATTTGTTCAACAGAATATTGAATCGGAGATGGATTCTAGAATACTTGGGTATTGAAAGCAATTGACTAAATGGCTACAAGGTACCAAAGTCATATGTTAGTAATACAAACAATGAAGCCATCACCCCTTTACCACCATATAAGACCGTTGTGTTTGTACTGGTACCCTGTATTTAGTTTTTGGCAAATGTGATACAGTGCATTGTGACCAGGCATCTTCACTTTGGTCTTTTCTGCTCTATGGACATTAAGGGCTGTCCAGATGCAACTTTGGTGACAGCTTCACCGGCACTGCTTTGGATGACTCCCCAGTCGATATTAGCTCCCCCTGGAAGCAGATTTTGAAGGGACACTGGCCGATCAGCTGGTGGATAGGGAGATGGGGCCCAGACACGGACAGACAAAAAATAGAGAGACAGCTGGGAGTGGGCCCCCTTGTGGCTGCAGGCCCCATAGCGCAGCTATGGGAGCTATGGTGGTTCCTACGCCCCTGTTGCAAGCCATGCAACTATATTATTTCTAGAAAAACAAGGCTTTCTTCTGCAGCCTTTCAACTAGTCATACATTTCAAACTTGTTCTCCTTGTACTGCTATGACATTTACCATGCTAACCAAGGACTGTAGAGTCTGACAAGTAGCTCTTGTACCTTCCTGACAGTATTACCAAGTGTGGCTCAGGGTAATTTTTTTGGTAACCTGAGCAACATTCGGAGCACTTGCAATCCAGAGTTGTCCTCCAGCAATGTTGGCTGGTATATCTTCTTCCTTGATGCTTCTTGGGATGCCTATGTCTTTCCAAAAAGTGTGGGCAGCCCCCATGTCCCTGACCTAATCACTGACACCGGTGACATGGCAAGGTTCATATTTTGGCAAACAAAAGACCCTCAGAAACCCCCTTCTGACTATATGTTGCCAGCATATAAAATCTCTTGTTGTTGAATTTTGAATAAATCCCCAGCAATTGGGGTGGGGGGGGGGGGGTGGGGGGAGAGTCTTTGTCTATTTGCCCTTTTCTTCCATAGTTGCCAAACAAATATTCAATATTTTTTTTACAAAATGGCAAGGTTCATAGACATCCCAAGTCCTCGCATTGGGAATGGCCGCCTAAATTTGGAACAACATTTTCAACGGTAACCCAAACTCACAATGTGGTCAACAGTGTGTTCTGTGGCACCATGTGACTTTGTGGAATGCATGCAAAGGTGTAGCCATGTGTTTTCTCAGTTAGAATACATATGCAGGTAATGGGCTGCCATATTGCAAGCCCCTTATCATACCTGCATATATGGGAACACGGCCCATTTATGAGCTATGTATAGTTTTCATTGTATCATGACACAGTTAAATTACATGAGTTGTTGTTCAGCTGTGGTTGGATCTCACTTGGAACTTATTTTATTTTTTCCGATTTAGAAAACCATAGCTGGGTGTTCTTTTGTTTTCCCAAGACTGTACTTTTTAATAATTAAATAGACCATACCTTTCACCATTACCTTTACACTCATCTAATAAACGTAAGTGTGTCATTTTATTAATGCAGCTGAGTGAGGTTTCATTGATAATGAACATTTCTGTCGGCTTAATAAAGAAAAAGACTAAGCACACATTATTGGCAGGTGGAAATCAAACAACTGTTATTTTATTAATAAGTGAAATTGCAAATAATAAATGTAATGAATATGAAATGAAGACACTGTGTAGCTCTATTATAATTGAACTCTAGACACATATAAAATTTGACTGTTTAATCCATTTGTTATTTAAAAAATCATTAAAATATTTCTTGCAGATGCTGCTAGTCTAAGTACTGGAATCTATCTTTTTTTTTATATCCCTGCACAACATCTACGCTAGGGGAGAAGGACTCCTTTGTATAGATTAATAGATTGCAGATAAAGCAGTCCCACCTAAACACATAGAATTCGTTTTTTAAAAATTTTATTTTCTCCGTATCCAGAATGTTAGTAACCATGATAAACTTCTTGGCCTTTGACTTTAGATCTTAAAAGTGTAAACATGGGAGTTTTGCTATATAACAGTTCCAGCATAATTTGATACTATGTTGGTATATGTGTAGGATAAAGTTATTGTTGCCCTTTTTTTGCTTTTTTTTTTCAAGGACATTCATTGTCTGGGTCACATCCTGAACTGGGTTGTGTATCAGTTAATCCTTAAGTACCCTGGTCAGAGGGTGTCCACTTTAGATGGTCATACTTAGACAGTATTGCAGAGTGTGTCACAACCCTATTCCCAAAACCTGTTTGCCAAGTTGGCCAAGGCACTATTGATGAGTAGCGGGATCTGGGAAGTTAGTAATTCTTTTCAGTGTCAATGGCTCATGATTATGGACAAATGCAATGGATTTTTCATATCAATAGGATTTACAGTTGGTTTCACAGACCTATTTTATATACTCCTGTAGCAGCATGACCCAGGATCAACAGGTGACACCCAGACTTGTTTGGCAGCCCGTGGAACTCCTCAACCTAAAACTTTTGTGGGCTACCTAAGCTTCAGTAGCCCCTGGTTACACAGATTCCTAAAACAAGTGTATGCTTTACACCAGCCTCTGCTGATCAAGCCATGTGTTCCCTGCTTTACATGGAAGTGATGATCTTTGCAGTCCTTCAGGCCTGAATGCTAGGCCTCAGTCCCCCAGGGCTTTTACAGCGATGAAACTAGCAAAACACATGTGACTCCTCCTAATTATATTTAATTCCTCTATAACACATCAGCCCCTCCCCAGTTACTGGGCAGAAACCTCTAACTTTATAAGGAAATCATACAATTATTAACTGTTTCAGTTTCAAGCTAACCTGAGTTTTCCTAGTAATTTGTGTTACGCTACACCTCTAGAGGTTTACTACAAGAGAACAGAATCAACAGAGCAATGAACACTTCTTTGATTACAGAATTTTTAGGTCCATATATAATCAATGTTCTTATCAGTTCTTCATATGTAAACAAACACAAATATGCTATGTATGAAAAATCTGTTCCAGTGCAAAGAACAGCAATCAACAATCTATCTGAACAGCCTAAACCAACAATCATTTCTTGCAAATTACCGCTGTAAAAATCTTTGGAGTGACTCTCGGTCGACACGTCCAGCTGCGCTTCTAAATCTCCCTGTAAAAGTAGAAATTGATTTTGCCTTTCTCTATGCCTGCCTTAATTCTAACACTCACTGCTCTGTAGGCAGATAAATGCATAAATGTGCTGATTTACAGATTGGCTCACCAGCTATCTGTCCATATTTCACCTGGAATTTGGAATGACATGTCTGAGTGAAGATGTGTGCTTGAATTGTTTTTTTTTATCATTCCACATCCCCTCTCACAAGGAATAATAAACCAAGGTTTAACAATGTAGTCTTCGGAGAAGCCTGAAAATCAGAAAATTTAGAAATACACAGAAATCATTAGTTATATAAATTATACAGGTCCAACAGATGTTGAAATTGAAAAAGTGGTAAAGTAAGAATCTTTTGGCACCATGATGTCTGGAGTTTAAAAGTCCTTATGAAGTCACTGGTAGACAGTACATTGCCCACATGCAGGAAGCTAGGGTTTTATATCAGATTTCAGTGAAGTTTAATTCTTTTCATGAAATTTAAACTAGCTAAATTTGTGAGTAAATGGCAAAGCCCCTGAACATGGTATCATCACCAAAATTGCTGGAGATATAGAGAACATTGTAAAAATAAAAAAGAAAGTTTTGTTCTAACAGTGTAGCTAGAAATGACAAAGCTCCATAGCAAATCATTTTTTATGCTTACCTGATTGTGCCTGGGAGTGTCACTTCTGGTACTTGGAACTTGGACTCTCTTTTTGCATTTCCAATACTTTTCAAAAGGCATCAGGGGACATATTTTGGCATAATTAGCCGTATGGTGAAAGTTTTGTCAACTTTCCACTCGGCCTAGCACAGAGCTGACATTAATCCTCCCTTTAACCTAAAATCTTATTCTATAACCAAGAACAATCCAAATATTCCTGTAAGGGGTTGTTTCCATTATACGTCCGGACCCCTGCCGATGTATCACACAGACATTGCCTGCTCGGCCGATGATCTGTTTACACATCCGCAGGTGCAGAGGCTGAACGTACTCGACTGTGTTCAGCCTTACATCGGCGGAGTGGCTGGGCACAGTGAAGATAGATCCTCCGCCGAGCAGGTAAGTCTATCTGCTACGTCGGGACCTCCCGACGTAATAGAAACATAGACATTAACACATTATTCATACTATCCCCCCTACTGTGCCAGATTTTTCCGTACTAAAAACCAATCTCGTTGAAGGATTCCAGCACGGAAATAATTATTTTTTCATTCATCTTTCATTCATTTTTAATAATAATTGGGAGTCATTTTTTTCAAGGGAGTCATCAAGATTATTAGCATTTTTCAATGAATTTTCCTCCATTTTTCAATGGATTTTTATTCTATACAAATATGTTCTAACACTTCTTATAAATAATCAAATTAATTAACCAATGGTGCGTGAAAATGCTCCCAAGGTCCCTTGCACTGATAGTCTTTAGAGTATGGCAGTAATTACACCTGGCTTGAAATTAATGCATAGGTATATGATACAGTATGTTCCATAAATTATATTCTAGTTGGGGTTTTTCAGCAAGAGTGACATCTGGTGATGAACATAAACAGAAAGAAAATTGTATTCTGTATTTTTTAAATATATTGTAATTTACACAGTAGGACTTTGTCATGTTAGTATTAGGTCTTCATTGCTCAATGGAAGGTCAATGAAGTGATGACTTATCTATTAGCCACATACAGGAGAACCAGTGGTAGTTTGGACCAGTAGCGTCACTACATAAAAGAATTGTTGGTTGACAGAAAAAAGGTCAAAATGCAGGGATAATGTGCTATATCCCAATTTATATAAAAAAAACAGTTTTTTTCCCCTCTAGGCAGTGGTAACTTTTTGACAGTAGCATCACAAGCCCAGTGCAATGAGCGCAATCTGCAACATTTTACTTCCAGAGGATAGGTGACACCAAACTTTCAACAGGGGCTCTAACATATAACCATTCCCTAGTTTACAAAAAAAATATTTTTGCCTAGAGCTGGGGTGGTCATGATGACTTGGAAAAAGTAAGCACCTATTCCTCCTGCGTTACAAACAAAAATAATTTAATATCCATTATGCACCTGTGTGCAAGGTGAGACGTAAGCTCTGTTTCGCTCAGTCTTTGCCGTGAACTTTCAAAGACTTTGAGTCATGTGAACTTGATCTCTTTCTGTACACAAAGAAAGCCGTAGGCCATGGTACTCCTTGGAAGTGATGAGAGGACGTGTACTCTCCTGAGACACGCCATTTCAACTTGTGGAGACTGCGGCACACAGACGTGTCAGGGAGTGTTAAGAGCTGTGTTTCTAAGCCAAGTCTTGCCTTTGACTATTAAAGTCATGAATCAAGGCTTTATTATGATGATTTCCATTGCAAAGCTTTCTGTTGAGCTTTAGGCAGCTTTTGGTTAGTTTCAATGTGAATTGAGGTCACCTCCCGATGGTTGGGAAAGCATGCATGGTTGTAATGAACGGCACTTGCCCTAGACCCACGTTATTGCAGGACCATAGAGGTTGTCCTGTGGAAGAAATGAGATTGTGAAATATTAGGTCGTTTGTTATTAGTTCTGCATTGTGTGAATTTTATAGATACTTCAGTTAGCCTCTACAATATAGTAAATCCTAAATAATGAGGACAGCAGCACTTGTTCAATGTATGCTGGTGCCAAGGTTCTGAGCATAAACCACACATTAGGTAAAAAGGAGAATCGATATGGAGGATCTCATGCTATGTGAACATATTTGGCAATTTACCTAAAATTAAGACCTAGGTCAGTAGTTTCCAAGACTCTTGAAATATCAGCCTTACTCCAAATATAAAGCCTAGTTACAGTTCCTAAAAAGGTAAATTCAAATAGTAAATTCCAGGTAGCTATACCTATAGCTAGTGTCCAGGTAGCTATAAAAAGTCAAATCAATTGACAATAGAATGCAGCTGTAACGATCAAGAGCCAGACTCGTTTTCAGGGCCACCATCAGAAATTGTGGGGTCCGCTACCACTAGCACCCCCAGATCTGAGGGCTCCAGAGGATGCCTACCTAGGGGTGCACATTACTTTTTTAGTGAGCTACTCTGATGAGTACCAGTTGATGTGGGGTATGCACCCCATATGTAGTGTGGTTTTCTTACTCACTGTCTCCCTCACTGTCCTCTGCATCAGGCATCCTGCATGGTAGATTCTGCTGCAGATGGACCCCCCTATTCTTGATTGAGCCTCTGTTTAGCTGTCTCTATCCACAGTTCACCAGATGGCTTTTGGTCACATGTAACTCTTGTGCAACAGTACAATACTGTTACTTTTACAGTAGTTTGTTTTCAAATGTTTTCACAAAATGAATTCAACGTCAGCTAGTCGACAAAAATTAGACATTTCGATAATACATCGGATTCTAATTTCTCAGACGAATCTATTTTTTTTTTCAAATTCAACCAACTCTATTCCTAACTCCATTACCCTGCCAGTCCCATTACCCCCATCTATTATAATAGGTTATATTATATAAGTAAATACTATATTTTTTACTAGGTTGTATAATGCTTCCAATAAGGTCAATGATATACATTGGCAAATCCCCAGATCCTCTCTTGACTTTTGTCTTCACTTTTGATCTAGTACTTGGGCTGTCTTGGTAGAATCCTGTAGACCTGCTTATCACCCTATAAAAAAATATTGACAATGTAATCAAAGCTCTATAAAAATGTGACAATCGCCATGAGCAGAAAGACATAAATATACTGGTCAATATAATATAATATATAACCATAAAAATAGACAATGGTTGAATCCTTGCTTATCATTTGGTCCCTTCTGTGTGCGATAAGCAGATGACAAAATTTTGTTGCTCGCATTTGTTACATTGACAAGCCTTCTGTATTAAAGCTGAATTAGAGGCATGAGTTAATCTAGATCTTTTCCAATCATTGTGGTTTGCTGTGTTATTTTCATTGTCTGTCCTTCTGTTTATGTACTTTGCACAAGGACAGCTTTCTTTTGTTTGGTACGTGGTAGAGCAGCGTTGTGTGTGTGTGAATTATCTTTGTGCAGTTCCCATAAGGGAACTCTGGGATCGGAACAAATTTAACCTGCTGGGATGAGCTTCAGAACTTGTGTATACATAGCCTGAGGGTGACAATCTAGAGTGGAGCTTTAAAGCATAGTAAAGAAATCCTGTGCTAAGAAATTTTTTTGATTTCCATTGTGTATTTTCTTCTGAAATTGCTGCATTTTGGATTGTGTTTCTTTTTCAATAGCTGCAATAATTTCTTAGTGACAGAGGGCAGATGAAAATTGGAATTTCTGCTTGGTATATTTGGTGTTGGTGGCTTGAGTATTTTATGAAGAAAATGTAACAAGTATATAGCCATTTTTTCTCTGCATTATACTATATGCCTGTCAAGTCAGAGTGGTTGCTCGGAAAAGCATTCAAGGACAGAAGGACGTCTGACTTTCAGCAATAAAAGATAAATTAAAACATTTCACTTCATGGACATTTAAAGATCGTTCTTTTTGTCCACCAAGTTTAAATTGCTGTCTGTCACAATGTAGGTGGCAGCCATATTATCCAACTACCATCCTCCTTTCCTTTTTTCCCTCTACATTGACAACCAACAAAAGTAAATTTGGCCAGACAGCCTACCATTGCAGATGGTCTGAGGTTAAATCGTATACATGTCCATTTGTTCAGAACATGGGACCTCTTACTAAAATAGCTTAGAGATAAAGTTGCAATCTTTAGAATAATAACTAGAAATTTTATAATTTTTTTATATAATCAGTATTTATGTCCTTATTTTGTGGCCATGTTATTTTCAGAAAAGCATTGCAGAGTAATAAAGTAACTCAGCATTCAAGGGAAATCTCTGATCTAGTACATATCTCTATAGATTCAGTAAGTGACAAGGTTACAGAAACATTCGTAGACATGCTTGTCAACATTACAGTTGGTGAATGCCGCTGCCAAGTGTTACAAGGCCATAACATTAATGATGATGAGGAAGATGAAAGAATCACGGTTAGTAGAGATTCCTTTCATCGTTACAGAAGTTTCCAAGTAGCTATGTAACCTCATTCTGAGATAAAGTAATACATTGTCATTTGTAAGAGTATTGAAACTAACCAAAAGCTGCCTAAAGCTCAAGAGAGGCAACTATACAATATACAATACAGGGAGTGCAGAATTATTAGGCAAATGAGTATTTTGACCACATCATTCCTCTTTATTGCATGTTGTCTACTACAAGCTGTAAGGCTCGAAAGCCTACTACCCCCAAAGCATATTAGGTGATGTGCTCTTGTAATGAGAAGGGGTGTGGTCTAATGACATCAACACCCTATTATTAGGTGTGCATAATTATTAGGCAACTTCCTTTCCTTGGAAAAATGGGTCAAAAGAAGGACTTGACAGGCTTAGAAAAGTAAAAAATAGTGAGATACTTGCAGAGGGATGCAGCACTCTTACATATGCAAAGCTTCTGAAGCGTGATATCGAAACAATCAAGCGTTTCATTCAAAATAGTCAACAGGGGTAGCAAGAAGGTGTGGTTGGAACAACAAAGGCACAATAATAAAATGGCCCATGAAGGAGAAAAGTCAAGCGTACAGTCGCCAAGATGCCACTTGCACCAGTTGTGGCCATATTTCAGAGCTGCTTGCCCCAACATCACTGGATGTGCCCAAAAGCACCAAGGTGTGCAATACTCAGAGACAGAGCATTAAGTGCTGAAAGACGACCACCCACTGAACAAGACACACACAAGCTGAAACGTCAAGACTGGGCCAAGAATATCTCAGACTGATTTCTAATGTTTTATGGATGATGAAATGATGAGGAGTCGTGATGGGCCAGATGGATGGGCACGTGGGGGATTGGTTAAGGGGCAGAGAGCTCAGTCGATTCACGCACCGCTTTCACCACCCCGGTCAGCGTGAAGACTGGTTGGCGCTGGTATACTCAAGATGATGTTGTTGGGTGTTTTTCGGGTTGAGAATGGAGTTCAGCTCAACTCCCAGCCCTCTGCCCAGTTTCTGGAGACCACATTCTTCAAGCAGTGGTACAGAAGAAGGTGCCATCTTAAGAAACACATTGATTCTTGCAGGACAATGCTTCCATCACATGCGTCACAGTACTGCACAGCGTGGCTGGCCTAGATAAGGGTTACTAAATTAATTAGCTAAAAATAAGACATGGCATTCTGTCATTTTTCTGTCTGAACCCCTATTGAGCATCCCGTGGTCCCATCATCAAATGTGTTGATTTACAGGGGGAACAGTACACCTCTTTATGACCCACAGTGTTCGCTGTGGCTTGCTGCTGTTCACGCAATGTTGATGGTGAAAGATCAAAACCACTGCACAAGAATCCATTGGATGGCCAGGCTTTGAGCATGTCTTTTATTGCAAAAGAACAGGTGCGATATTGGTCACTTTTGACTTTTTGTGTTGTTTTTGAATGTCCAGTAACATGTATAATTGTGGAATGTTGAGATGTTATATGGGGTGTCCACTACTCTAAAGTAAATAAGTGATAATGTGGTATAAATTTGTTTTTTTGTTAAGTTTGCCTAGCACCTTATGCACAGTAATATTTTGTCACCCATGCAAAAACAGATATCCCCCCCTAAAAAAAAAAAAATTCATAGCTAAAACTAAAACACAAACTATTAAAAACTATTCCTTCCAACAAACTCAGTCCTCAGCTTTGCATTAATGAGTTTTTGGGCCCTCATTTTTGACGACACCTGGTTGTTGGTCAATTTTTTTAAAATTATTCCTCAAAAATACCACTTGCCTAATAATTCTGCACTCCCTGTATATAAGACTTTACCAAAATAGGAGGGAAAAAAGTAGATGGCCAAATCCAGGAACTGGAGGATCATAATTGGTTAGATGGTTGTAGCTTCTGCAATACAAGGGAGTCAGGTTTAGTAATTTAGGGTCACCATGCACAACTCAATCTAACTGTCAAGCTTTGTAAGATATAATTAACTTTTTGTAAGACGAGGGTCTTTTTAAACTATCCTGTAGATCTACTATCCAATTAGAGAGGCCCTGTATCATATCATTTTTGGTAGATATAAAGGAAGTTGTACATAGCTGTCAAAGGTGAGTTGTAAGCTTTAAGATGTTCTTAAAAGACATTTTATTGGCGTAAAAAAAAATGATAGTTTAAGTTGATCGTTTACAAATCAACCAAAAGTGATGGAAATGGAACATAAAGTTCATTGAGCAGGGATCGGACATTATGGTAAATTTCAGTCAATCGTTGTTACAGATTGTTGGGTGCCATCTACCAGTTCTGCTGTGTAACTTTCCGAACCTCAGAGGACTAGGACCTTTTGTAGATCAGCTCCCTCTGCTGCTGGTAGAGATTATGGCACTTGATGTGGCTGCTGCTCCCTCTGCTGGGTGATACCTGTGCTTCTTCCACTCACCTGAAGCCTGTTCAATCAAGCCAACTGACCATGCATTTAAGGAAGTTGCCTGAACAAAAAGGTCTTTCAGTCACTGTGCAACAGGCTCTGATTACATCCATCTGCTAGATTGTTACTGACTATTTTTTCTTACCTGTCGTCTAAGTATAGCTAGGGACCACAACCTGGGGGGTTCCCCCGCCTCAAGACACATCACTCCTTGCAGGGTGCTCTGGTAAATACCAGGGGGCTCCTTGGACTCTGCGCCCTGGTTTATACTTGTCTGGTGCAACGGTGTGTTAGTATTCAATCATACTATGTATCATATGATCCTGTAAAGGTCTATCCACGTACTACTAGCTTTAAGCAAGATGTTGTGTCTTTCTAAGGAGTCAAAATATTCCTTCACATGGATTTGTTATCATTAAGCCAATATAAGTTAACAAAGAGGACCTAGGTGTATCTGCAGTATTTGCACTTTAACTGTAATGTGAAGGCAACTCCAGTGAATTGACTGTAGTAATTTTCCAAGACCAACCCAAAAAGTGTATTGCAGTAGAAACATATAAAGCAATGGTATCTACAGATCACATTAAGATAACATTATTTTCTGATTTTAGAAATATAACCCAGGAGTTCTATAGGTCGTGTCTCACTGAAATTGGCCACCTACCTTGGTAGCCTAATTAAAAGCAGAATTCCGTCTTAGAACTGAGACCTAGTAGCAGAATCCACAAATGTGTGGCCAGTGTATCCGCAGGAACATCTATTAGAGGAAAGATTAAGTCATCTTACTGAATTAATATTATTGATTAAGCAAAAGTTTTCATAAATCAATGTACTGGAACATCCTTTTTAAGGCATAAATGACAAAAAAAATAACTATTTCCCACAGTTTGCCCTTTTTCTCATAATTCGGAAAGTCACCACAGGCTATGCATAGCGGGCTGTAAATCTAGCTTCCTTTTTCAGAAATGTGTTGTTAACACCTTATTGGCCTTAAGACACATTACCTGTTCATAAACGTAACAGATCCTCTATTTTGTAGGCTATAAATTACTTTGTAGCTTGCAGCTTTTGCTGTTAATGTCAACTTTTCATGGCTTTTTGAGGTGCAAGTGTCAGGACTAAGAGGTCTATGCTTTCGATTTCTAAACTGGAAATCACATGTCCTTGACTAAGGTCTTTGTTTATCTGTTTACAAAAATCTCTAGTCTTTTCAACTTGAAGTGTGCCAGTGTGAAAAATGCATCGTATTTGTCCTTGAAAGCAATTACAGAATAGTTTGACCTTCTGAAAGGTTTTTTTTTTATTTGGGATAATTGTAAACATTTTAGGCTTGAAAATTCCTGTTTAAAGTTTTGGCTTTCAAAGCCAACGTGAAAACAGAACCAAAAAGAATACTTTTCAGATTTTCCACATATTTTTTGTCTATGGCAACAGACTTTTCAAATGATTGAAAAAGCCTCTGAATGGCATTGCATCCACAATCGCTTGAGAAGTTACAGGCACTTGTAGTAACAAGTATCCCATCAAAAACAACAAAGGATGTGATTTTAATTTTATAACACGGCTGCCAACTTTCTCAGGTAATTGCATACCCCTGAAACATAGTATTGTTGACAAAATAATACAGAGAGGAGGACGTGCGTTAGGGGACCTTGAAAAACAAATATCATGTAGAAAATTAAAAAGCTAAATAGCTTTCTTTCTGAATCAAAGCTAAAATATTAGTGGGAAAATGTTGTTTGTTCACAATTGCAGAAATCAACCATTGTTACTATCTTAATAGTCAATGAGAATAATGTAGAAGGAGATGTAAAATGTGATACCTCTCACTAGAACAGGAGTAGCGAGTTCATCACAAAATGGAGATGTCCTCTAGTTTAGGAAGGTTTTACTTGGTGGAAACCTGTGGTGTTTCCTAAACAGCAGCTGAGGGAATAGCATTCGGGTGGGTCCATAGACTGCAACAGAAATGCTAATCCTCTTTTTAAAATAAATTTCTTCTGCAGTACAATTTTAATCAGACATTGATTAGTTTAGATAGCGAATTTCTAGCCATTAAATTGCCACTCCCGGTGATTTAACCTACCTAGCGTTACAGGGACTTGTGAAAAGTGGTTTTGCATTTCCCACCCTTCCCCGTCAGCTAACAAGGGAGGAAGCCGGAGATACTGGAGAAGGGATTCCTGCACTGGACAAAGGCAAGAAACCTTTGTTTTGTTTACATTGAAGCTGACCCTAACTTCAGCTCAGGCTATTGGGAAGGTAATAAATAGTAGCACACAACTGTCAACGATGGTTACACAGTTACAGTCAGTGGCCAGAAGGGCCCTCGGTAGGTGTATGGTGCCTTGGCAAAAGTCACAGAGTAAAAATGGGTCAGTATGAGGTGCGTGTAGGTGTGCAACTCTCATTATAAAGGGGGAGTGTGGCCCCCTGTAACAGACAAATAGAAACAAGGACAGAAGGCGCACAACCTAGTCCAACAAAGTAAAGTACTGTAAATGATAAAAGATAAAATACTCACATTGAAGCAGTGGTTCCCAAACTGGGGGGGGGGGGCGCAATGGTATTCAATGGCTGGCCCTCATTCATAACCTGTGCTTGAATAGGGAGGGGGGGGGCACAAAAATTTTCCTAAATAGAAAAAGGGGGGCCCTGCAAGGAAAGTTTGGGAACCACTGCATTAAAGGGAGGTAGTTTGCAGGCTTACTAAGGATTAATCTCTCCGGGTTGTGTAGTTACCTGGTTACTTTATTGTGAGTATTTTATCTTTTATTTTATCATTTACAGTACTTGACTTTGTTGTACTAGGTTGTGCGCCTCATGTCCTTGTTCCTATTTGACTGCAATTTGAACACATAACACTGAGACAATGTCACACTATGCAGAACACTTATTGCCCCCACCTGGGTTGTAACTGCCTTCAATTTAGTTTAATAAAAAAAAGTTTTAAGAATATAGAAAAATATTACTATTTTATCATACTAGAGAAAAAAAATTGTTTCTCCTTCTACACAGATTAATGATTACCAACATAAAATGTCTTGTTTTTATAACTTCATTTATTTTTCATATATGTAAAAATAAAGTCATGTCCTTAGTATTCTACACTTATCAACTGAACATACTCAAATCTCCAGGGTGTTTTGAAGCATGTTTGTTCAGATTTAATGGTCTGCTTTTTGGTTTCCAGCTATGTCAAATGTGCTGCCATATATGTTTTGTCAGATAAAAGCTCCAAGTACCCAAATACATTCATTATTACTACTCCTCTATGAAATTATTGGAATTCCTGAAACACATCTGGTTTATTATGTCGGTATAGGCAGCGAGTGCAGCACAACTGTTATAGGTTACTAGAGAGTCAAGCAGGGTACAGGCGGCTCGACATTTGAGCCGTCTGATGTTCCCTGCAGCTGCGTGATGACGTCATCACGCTGCTGTCAGATATCGTCGGAGCTGAGGAGAGCTCAGAGCTCTCTCCCGAGCTCAGCCGATGCTTTGCCTGGAGACCTGCGGTCATACGGACATCGGCCGTATTTAATGGTCATGTCCGATATGGCTGTTTTCAAGTGGGATCCGCTCGAAAACAGCGATGGCCACATATTATATGGGCCAGATAGATGGCCGTGAGTGCGCACGGCGCTTGAAGTGGCCATCGATCCGGCCCATATCTGCACGTCTGTACCCTTCTTAAATGTGGAGAGATCTCAACTGAAGACTGGAGGGCCCATAGTTTGTCTCTGACCAGGTATGATGTATAATTTTCAATAAAAGATCTGGAAGTGTGTGATTTTAATCATATTGGAAGATAATATTACCTGTGCTTCACAGAACAAACAGGAAGAAAACAAAATAAATCATCGAGTACAGGCAAAAACAGATGAAAACTTTCTGCTATTTGCGGGCTTTTACAACATTGTTGGCAGTTGTGTTGGTTTTATGGGCTTTTTTGAATGCACCATACCACTTCTGATGGTCATTGGTCATTTCAAACATTTCCATTGACATTATGGACATGCAATTCAGATGCAATGCAGACATTTTTTTGGACATTTGCACAGCATTTATGTGTAGTTTTAAATGCCCATGCTGCAGGTCAAGATACCATGTCTTCCAAGAAAGAAAGAAGAGTTTAGGACAATTTTAACAAGTAAAAACCTCTTTGGACATGAATTTTAAGTTATCATATTTTTTTACATGATGATGTTTTTGAAGAACCAGACCCCTATTCAGGCATAGTGCCTGGAAGGCCTGATAAGAGAAACCAACAAATGAGCTTGGCCCACAAGACCAAACCAGACTCCCGCTAAGCATAGCGACTAGAAAGACCTGGAAACCAGTGGATGTGGAAAAAGTGTGGCCACCCCTTCCAGGTTATACTTGACCCCTTCTAGGCATAGAGTCGGGGAAAGGCTGGTTGGGAAGGGGGGGGGGGGGTTGCAACAAAAAAGACAGGCCCTACAGGCAATACCAGAACCCACCACAGATCTGTCTGCTCAGGGAGGCAGAGATTGAGTGCCCCCCACTTCCATGACAAACCAGGCTTAGTTCCACACTTCAATGGGGAGAGACTCATATCCTATGTTGTAGGGGTGTGCTAGTGAGGGGCACATTCACAGACAATGGGACTGGCTAGTAATTATTCCCAGTACTAGTCAGTACTAGTATGTAACCATCACCTAAGCTAACACAAAGGTGACTTCCCAGTCCCTATGCTTAGCTAGTGCCTGGTTCAGTTTGGGAGGGAGACCACACGCTTTTGTTGGCCCCTCTTACCAGGCCTTCCAGACCCAATTACAAAAAGGAGTCCTATTCTTCATTATCAGGGAATGTCACATCATATTGGGCCCTTGTATAGACATTTTTCTAGCATTTGAATCAATGTGCAACCACCTGATCAATGCCTTGAAAAACACCTGAAAAAGGAATCTGAATACTACCAGTCAACAAGGGGAGCTGGAGGGTGAGAAACACTGTAGTCACCAGCCTAAGGCAAAGCAGGGTATTTGCCTCTAGTGATGTCGCGAACACGGAATTTGCTGCGAACATCCGCAAATGTCCGCGAACCCGGCGAACCGCCATAGCCTTCAATGGGCAGGCGAACGTTAAAACACAAAGGGACCCTTTCTGGCCACAATAGTGTTGGGAAAGTTATTTCAAGGGGACTAACACCTGGACAATGACATGTATGGAGGGGGATCCATGGCAAAACTCCCCAAAAAAATTATGTCATTGACACAGAGATGTAAAATTGCCTCTGCCTCTTCCTGTCATTTTTATCAGATTTGCAAACAAGGTCCTGTGGCAGCAGATAATGGACATCAAGCCGTGCAATGTTTATTTACACCCTTCTTAATAGGGTGAAAAAATGCCTGGGTATTACCCTGCCATCAGATAACTGTAGGTGGGCATTGGGCACAGACAGTTGGCAGGAGGCTGTAATGGACGTCAAGCCGTGCAATGTTTATTTACACCCTTTATCAATAGGGTGAAAAAATGCCTGGGTATTACCCTGCCACCAGATAACTATGGGTGGGCACTGGGCAGTGTGGGCGCACAAACAGTTGGCACGAGTCTGTAGCGATGAAAAGCCATTCAATATATATTAATACCCTAAAATAGGGTGAAAAAAATCCCCTGGGGTAACAAAGTGCCACCAGATATGAGCACTGGCAGTAGGCACTGTGCAATATGTGGCTTGGAGAATCACTGGCAGCAGCCTGGCATGCCAGCCAGCAGGCAACTGGATAGCAAAAAAAGAGCCCTAAAAAGGGCCTTTGGGGTATTTTCAGGACTCTGTCCTGACAGCAGACTGAGGAGCACTGAAGACTGTAGATAGAGCACACAGAACACTGCCCTAGCTAATGGTTTCCCTAAAGCAGCAGCAGCAGCTCTCTCTCCTAACACTGTCTCCTTCTCCAGCAGCATGTGTAATGGCGTCCTGTACTTGCTATGTTATAGGAGGTGTGAGGGTCTGTGAGGTGGGGGGTGCTCATTGGCTGGATTATGTCTGCTGACTGTGACTTACAGGGGTAAAAGTTTCTGCAATGTTAAAAGATAGGGGGCGGATCGAACTCGCCATGTGTTCGCGAAAAGACGCGAACGCGAACATGCAGAATTCGCCGTGGATAGTTCGCGGGCGAACAGTCCGCGACATCACTATTTGCCACTGTAGTGCAGTCGAGACACCAATGGGCAGGTAATTTTTCAGCTTTAAGATAAATCAAATGAAAAATATTTTTTTCTAAACAAATCTCCATTTCACAGTGTTAGGGCTTGTTTCCACTTGTGTGGAAGCCGGCGGCGCGATTGCCGCCACTAAGAATCGCCACCGCTAGGAACCGCATCTCATGCGGATTTTAGGGGCGGCCATTCACCTCTATGGCCAAGGTCAGTGCTGGGCGGCCACGGAATAGCGCGGACCGCCGCCTAAAAACTCGGTCGACCGAGTTTTTAGGCGGCGGCCGCCCCCTGACCGCCGCCGGTGACTAGTCCATTGAAAAGAATGGGCGCGGATGTATCCGCGCCGTGCACAATCGCGGGCTTCCGCTTAAGTGGAAACAAGCCCTTAGTGATGAATATACAGTAATTATAGAAGGCATACTGTGTATTCTTATTGTGTATTCTTCTGTTTCCTTTTTATTATTCTTGTACTTGTTAATATATAACAAGAGCAAGTTGACAAAAAACTGCACATTGTCTGCAGAAATAATCTGTGAAATCAGCAATGCGTTTTTTAAATGCTACTAACTTGTTTAAAAATATTGTGCTGTGATGCTTGTATTAGTAAAGCGGTAAAAAGATGCCTGAAAAGACTCATTTGTAAACTAGAATGTCTGTGACACAGAATCCCAATGCACCTTATGCCATAAATACTTCCTCAGGGTGTTTATGTAAATTCATATTAAATTCTCTACATGAACGTGCAATCACTGTCTGGAAATAACAAGCTGAGTCTTCGGCGCTTAGCGCGCCACATTTTAAGTCAGATCCGCTGAATGTTATTTAGCTCTTTGCTGGAGAGAGTCTAAATTCTAAATTAAATCTGCATAATGAAAGCTGGTTTCTCAAGTCAGGACAGATGAATATCTGAACGCAATGACCTTGTGTCGGAGATTTTATTTGCATTCCTTCTGCGGCATAATGGGTGAGAGCGGGTTTTGAGTTGTTTAAGTGCCAGTTACACAAATCAACACAGAAACAAGTATATAGGCAATGTATATGTACATTGACAGAATGTCTCAGCTCTTTACAGTTCAATCAAAATAAGATGGAATTTTCCCCCAGAGCTGTAAGTAGGATGGAATGTCATCATCCGCCTTCTTTGTCTAGGTTGCAACTCATTTCAAAATCGTGTGTATATATATATATATATATATATATATATTCCTGCCATAGTGCCCAACATCTCAGGTCTATAAAGGGTAACTCCACTCATGAAAAAACATGTCACATGCAAAAGATAAAACACAACTTTATCCAATAGTTTGTATGGACCCTGAGTGCCTGTATGCACTACCAACAATATATATGCATGGGTGGGGAGCAGTCATTGGCATCAATGCCTTTATTATCCAGAAACAATCACAT
Source organism: Ptychadena robeensis (assembly GCA_036250615.1). NCBI lineage: Eukaryota > Metazoa > Chordata > Amphibia > Anura > Ptychadenidae > Ptychadena > Ptychadena robeensis. The sequence continues at coordinate 36,072,682 of CM070039.1, read as the reverse complement.
TCACATTGACCATATGTGGACTGGCATGGTCTTACACAAGAAAAAAAAACAAAGGACTGCACAAGTGTAAAGTATGATTGTAGGTCTGATGTCCAAGTACCAACCGCAGTCAGGGTACTGTTCCAAGCTTTAAGGTGTGGGAGCCTCCAAGGATATACAGTGAAGTGGTTGATCCTTGGCAAGAGTAAAGCTATATATTTATTATATATATATTTCACTGCATCTGATACCATGTGTTTTGGTGTGTTTTGTAATGCATCCATTGCTAGTCAATGGATACATTTATGGTGTGTAAAAAAAATTACCGAATACGCACAGTAATGGACGCAGTGTAAATAGAGCCTAATAGAAATATATGAATTGGCTTGACTTTATAATGGTATGTAAATTTTTCTGGTATGTAAAATTTCCCTAATATTTGAACACTGTACTGCACTGGTAGTACAAACTACAGTTTTGGATTTGTCTGCAGCCAGCTTTGAGCACTGATTTGTAGCTTCTGAAATCACCAAAAGGCCACATAATATTTAACCTCCCTAGCTCTCTTGCAAGGTCCAGATTTATGTACCAAAAGCGCACCATAGACTCTAATGGAATTATTATTTTTTGTGTTGTAGGCCTTGAACTTCCAAAAAAATATGTCCGTACAAGGGTTTAATAGACATCCTGAATATAATAATGTTTGAAACACACAATTATTATTAAAAAAAAGGACATTGAAATTTTTTGTAAAATGTATCATTGGAATGATAAAATCTCTTGAATACTTATTTGGTATGAAAGATTTCAAAACAGTATTTATGTTTGTTTATAATAAAAATTTTATTGCAATTGGAAATGTGTTTTGTTTTTGTTTTACTTTGAATTGTACAATTCCAATTGCATTTGGTACCCTCTGAAAGGGTTAACTTCAAAGAGCACATCTGGAAATGACACTGGGGTGATTTTCCAGATGTGCGCTTTGAAGATAGCCTAATTTGCATATGAATGTCCCGAGTCCCCACCCCCCACCCCCGGACACAGGGGGGGGGCAGCAGGACATTCATATGCAAACACATGTAGGTTGGAATCTATCTTATGACTTTTTTTAAACAAATGGCTTAGTTTCTATAAAATTTCTTTAGATATGGATCACTGAACGAGGCAAATTTTACTTTTTTAGTGGAAAAGCAGCCAAAAGCTTAGGGAATTAATTATTGCAAAAGATTCAGGACTGCACGGCAAAAGCTAAATTGATGCATTGCTGGCTGGAGACCATTAATATTAATATGTATTTAGATTACTCTTACTGTTTGGTGGTAGTTGTTTTATTTGATATATATTGGCGTGCCAAAACTCACATAGCAGATTTTACTAGTCACAGTCTGTAAAAGGTCAGTTTGGAATGGAAGAAACACATGGAAGAAAAGCTATTATTCCTTCTTCCATTTTACTTGCAATCGCTCAAAAGAGTTTGTAGACTTCAAATCAATGTACCATATCAGTTGTATAAAGCTATCAGATGTTACATACAGAACAATATACAACATGCAGTATTCACTATATTTTTCGGATTATAAGACGCATCCTGTTTTCAGAGCAGAAAAAACAAAAATGAAATTCAGTTGGAAAAAAAATTCCTGCAGTACCCAATTTCATCCACAAAAATGGTGTGAGCGCTAGAGAGCACATGTCAGGCAGAAGAGGAGGGGGAGCGGGTGATTCTGCACTCTTCTCTCCCTTCTTGCCAGGTGAGCTGCACGGTGATTGTAGCCAACAGGCATACATACATGGAAGCTGCAGGCTGGCTGTCTCTCTGCTGTACTGCTTCTATCAGCAGGGCTCTGCTGGTAGAAACAGTACAGTTCAGATCAAGGGGATCTGGCTATCGCAGCATCTCTCATCTGACAGCTTGGGGGTCGCGCATTCGGACCAAAATTTTCCCCCGATTTAGGGGGTGAAAAAGTGCGTCTTATGGTCCGAAAAATACAGTGTTTGTCATAAAAAAGCAAATCATATAAATAGGTTTACACTTAAAGGGTACCTTTAAAATAAAATATGCTTTGAATTGCCAATGTTAATGCCCTGTTGCACTGTTGGGTCAACTCTATAGCCCACGATTACATTGGTGGTCAGTGAAGAATGTACAATATCTTACACTGGCTATTTACCTCTGGCTGTAATTCGGATTGACTGCCTGTAAGCAAATAATATACTAGTGACCACCAGTATGACATTTTTCTCCCTTCCCACTTCAACAACCCTGCCCATTTTCCTAAAAAAAAACCTAATACATGCACTTTCATTACTTTTGTATTGTATTTATGTTTTTCATTTCACTCACTGCATTTGTTCTTGTTTAAAAGGCTTGTGTACCAGGTTATTTCTGTTTTGTGGCGGCTATCTTAGCTACTGGAGGCCCATATATAACCAGGCTGCATGTACATCCCTGAATTACTGTTTTGCACATGCATGTGCAGCAAGTAACAAACTCAATTGCTCCTGATGCATGTAGTCACAGGGATGGAGCACTTCCATAGATGGGTGTGCATTCTTCTCACGCAGAAGGATTGGGGCATTATGGGAACATTGATTTTTTTTTAAATGCCCTGTATCTGTTAGGTACTGTATTTCTTGTATGTTGGAATACAATTATTTTTACATAAGGGTTTTAGAAAAGTTTTAACTTTCAATGAGGAACAAGCAAAAACTACATATATTCAACAAGAACCTCAGGCACACCAAAGTTAATTGCTAATTGTGGAGGACCAAGATATATCCATGCAGAATTTTCAATATTACACACATTATTTAAATGTGTCATTGGCATTTATTTTCAATGGTACTCCAAGGTATTCTCCATAACAAAATGCATAGGTCTGTATTACCATGTGCTGTGGTGCTCTTTGTTGGAATTTTGTCTCTGATCTGTAAGAAGCCCGGTTACACATGCAACATGTGTAAACTTAGAGAATTCTAAATGGATTTTAAAACTCCTGACTAAAATTGACACACAATCTAGAACTTTACCTCCTCAAAAAATACACACAATAGGGTCTAGTAAGCAGATATATAGTTAATTTTCCAACATATTTTTGCTACAATATGGAAGCATATCGCAAAAACAAGAAAGTATAATTATTTGTTTCATAGTCACACAGGTTGGCTTGAACAATTTGATGTCACCATACTGTTTTAAACTGGTAATATAATGTATGACTTAATTTGCATACTCAGTTGGAGTATGATGTGTACATGCTATTCAAAGCTCCTACAAATGACTTTTTATTGGTAAAATGACCTTTGGATACATTCGTTTTAATCATACATCATGAAAAGACAGTCACACAAAAGCGTGTGTTTTTTGTGAGCTTTCAATCTCTCTGCAAAGCTAATTAATTGACTAATTGATGGAGGATAATTTAAATTGTAACCATCACACTATCAATCAGTTTAATGCATTTATCCAAAGAATAAATACATTTTAAAAAATAATGAACTAAAAAGGTGTTTACCTACTTTCTGGAAATGATTGAATAACACATGGTTTCATGGTAGAAAGTATGGCCAGCTGTGGCTTTGGACAGTTAACTATTTATTATTCTTAGTGTAAAGTAGCGTAAAATAATAAAGTAAAATAGTCATTAAAATGAACAACAGTTAAATGTATATATAAGGAGATAATTAATGTATCTACCGGTAAGTTGTGCGTTAACTGACAATAAACATTAATTCATTTGATAAAGACGACTTGTTAACATAGTTTTCAACTTAGTTACATCCCAAGAAAAGAATGCATTTAAGGAGGCCCCCAGTGTTAGTGGATAGGTTTTGCATAGCGTTTAAAGTGTTTCATTGGATAGTAGATTGCCATTTTTCACTGTTGAGGAAGTCTTTTTTTTTTCTTTTTTAGAGATTGATTACTGTTGAGGAGGGCTTTAGGATGAATACAAAGCGACCAGCTCCAGAAGTGACAATCTCCTACAGCATAAAATGCATTTTATGGTTATCTGTACCTTCAAAAAAATTTATAAAACAGTTTATCCACTAATCAAGGTTCCCATAAATCTCCTATTTTCTTGGTATTCAACTAGCCTTTGAACCCATTGCAGAATTTCAACAGATAAACTGGCAGTCCAATCCATGTGGCATGGACTTGATAACTTAATGTGTCCATGCAACCAATTTGCGGTTTGCGGGTGCATTGCCCAAGTTTTAATGCGCATTACTGGCATATCGGTGGTGACATGTTTTTTTCAGGTGAGATTTTTCTCACTGACACGCCCATTGATGTTTCAAATGAATGGGGCAGGTTATGTTTGTGTCTTTTTCTTTGCATTCTGCCCTCACCATTGACCTAAGCCATAAGAGGGAGCAATTTGGAAAAAAAACCTTATATGGATCAGGGGTTACTAAAGTGTCTTAAGCCCCCATATATGTATAGATTATGACATCATCACGCGCGGTCAATCATCCGAAACATCGGGTCACAATTGGCCCAAGAACCCTTTGTGTGCCAGCGCTGTCTGTCGGGTCTGGCAGACCCGGCAGACAGCATCTAGGGACATCAGCTGCTAGCACCCCTCCCCCTTCCCCCTCAGAAGCAGACAGGCTGATTCCTCAGCCCTGATGGATCTCAGATCCCTCGGACCTGAGGAGACATACCCATACTTTAATAGTATTAGACCGATTTAAAGCTAGCCATACACGTGTCGGATTCCATGGCCAATTGATCACTCACCCAATTGATTCCGGCGATCTCAGCGGGAATGGGAGCTGCAATCAATCAGCCACTTAAGAGGATCCGATCGCTGCATACCACCTTGTCCGAGTGATCGCGTCCAATTGATCGGGGGCTCAGAATTGGATCCGACAGAGAACCAACATGTTGGTTCTCTGTCGGATCCAATTCTGAGCCCCCGATCAAATGAATCAGTTGGCCAAACAGATAATTTGCTTCTTGATGGTTCTAGTAGTAGACACTTTCCTGGGAGACCTTGCCATCCCTTAATCTGGGTAAGAAAGTGCAGATGTCATCTGATTTTTTCAATTTTTTTTCAATACATTTTTCAAATGTACTCTTTCAAATTTTTTGGTCATATTATATCCTTCTACGCTACTCAAAGTTACGTGTGCCTAAACTAAACACATAAAAGCATTCACACATTTTTAAAAAGCAAGACAAACTCCCTCCCATCTCTGCATCTGTATGCATTGTGGAGCAATTGCTTTTTAAAGTTTGTAAACTACATGTTAAGAGATTTTGTTGTGATCTTTTAAATTCCTTAAGAAATTATTACAGAGAATCATCAAAAGAGATGTGACTTTAAAAAGCTATTATATTGCTTGTTAAAACTAGACGAATAGTTAATAGCCTGGGCACAAATGTAATTGAAAGGTCATGCATGTAAGAGCAAGCAAAACAGCATGCAGATAACTGCGGCACAAGTTGTGCCACTATTGATTTATTTTGAGATGCTTCTGTGATCATTCTTACTCAACATGTATCCTTTGTCTTGCATGGAGCCTTCTAGTGCTGTTATTAATATCGGTAGCAAATTTTTATGATTGAAATAAATACATATGGTTAAATAAAAATTCAGATTGCTACACAGAGTACTGCGGAAAAGAAGGATTTTTTTTTGGCTGGGGAATATTGATTGTATGTATTTGCCAAATTTAAGACTAATACGCTGAATTTTACATGAATTGAATAAGGTGATCATGGGTGAGAATTGAGAAATCTTATGAGTGGGCAGGATAGAGCCTGGATCCTTTTCACATTTCAAACACTGAAGGATGGGAGGAAAGAAGTCTTTCCCCCTCATTGACTTGTGAAATCTAATTTCACTTGTAATGAAATGACATTTCTGCTCATCGTTAATTTTACAGCTATCGGTCAGAGCTCACATCCTATTCCTCTCCAAGCTTCCTCTCTTTCTCTTTATAGAAGGCTGTGATTGCTAATTGTTTTTTTATTTTTACATTTTATCTGAAAATAGTTAAATAGAAATCATTTGCTCTGACAGAGAAACTGGGGTTAACACTTGATGTGTAATGCAGTAAACGTCCACAGTAGGATCACATTATAGTTTTAGGGAACCACAGTACAGTTTAGGCGTTGTGTCTCTGGGTAATGTTGATGCTGTTGGCTCATTGATCTTGGGTTACACAGATCAAAGATTTTTGTTGAAACCATTATATTCCTATTGTCTTGTTATGGATGCTGCTATTGGAGGTATACTTCTTAAATTTCACCATACAAACGTAAAACTATATAGAGGACCTTATGGAGGAGGGTAAGGATAGGGTTCTAAATTGCCTTCTTTAAAACTTACCCATAGCCATGGGTATTTATATATTTGCATGTTCTTAAGTAGCATGAAGTCAGATTTTAAAAACTCTGCAATGCTTATGTAGCTGTAGGTCCTACGGAACATGTCATTATCAAACGTCACAGCAGGAGTACTGATGTCTTCTCAACCAACCTATTATATATTAGGGGATCAAATCAAGGAGATGTTCCTATCTAATGAGAAGATATTGTAAGGGTCTCCGGGAGGTAACCAGTCTCTATTTAGGTGGGACACCCTAATTTCCGCTGTGGTCTTTACCTAAAGCCCCCCATACACCACATACAATTACCATGCAACTTCTGTACAACCAACTTTTCTTCTACCAAAACCATGTAATAGGAGGACCTTTCTACACCTTCCAATCACTGTGTATTCTATAAGGGAGGTCACTATACTACATAGTTGTTGGTAGGTCTCATGAAAGTTGTATGGAGGAATCTGAAGGTGTATGGGGGGCTTAAGTCCCTACTTTAAAGGAAGGCGTGATGCACATGGCCAAATTAATTTGCTTCCTGGACTAAAGTGAATAAAGAATCCTACCTGAGACCAAAGAGACTGTTGAAAACCTCCAGAAAACTCCATTAAGCAGGTACATGGAAGAACAGTCAAAATAAACACAGTAGTCAGAAGAGAGCAAGCAGAGGTCAGCGCAGGTAGCAGGCAAGAAAAGTCAGAAGATCCAAGATCAAAACAGGGGTAATAAAACCAAAGATTATAGCATGTAGAGCTGTGAAGGCAAACTAACGCTGTCCTAGGCATAGATCCAAAGCAGGTGGAGTCTTATATATTTAAATCTTGAGGCTCATGCAAGGCGTGAAGTTAGGTCTAATTTATTTGTAGGCTATCACATATGTAGGCATCAACGTGTTTCGTGGCAGTTAAAGCCAATTCTTCAGGAAGATTATATTAATGTACAGATGCTCTGTTAAAAAATACAATAAAATATGATTTTTCACAGCTTAAATACAATTAAAGCAATAAAAAAACTGATTATATAAATTTAAATAATGAAAGGGACACAGGAAGATTGGAGGGTAATTCTAATCACTGTTCCCATCCCTAAATTGATATAGAAAATTGGAAGGGGTCCCCCGTGGGACTTTAGATGGTACAGTGTATGTTCCATCTAAAGTCCCACGGGGGACCCCTTCCAATTAATTTTAATAAAAAAATAATAATTCATAACATTGTTATTAGGGAATATGTCTAATACATTGTAATAGGAGTCTTATATTTGGACACCTAACTCATGACTAACCTCCAACAGATCCTGGAATTTAAACAAATCCACAGAGGCTGGGACTGTAGTATTGAAACCCACCACTGAATGGCAGCTACAACCCCTCTGTCAGACATAGAAGTGTCATGTGAGACATGGGCAGGGGACTTATAGCCAGGTAAAATCCATAGCGGTGGCCTGAGCTCCTGGCAGCCATCACTGATATGTCTTAGAGTTTGGAGTTGAACCAGTGTGTGAACGAAGCTGCTGAAAGAACAATTAGACTTTATTCCCTTTGCTATGGTATTTGATGATGAATTACTCCACAAAAGATGCAGGTTAAGAGGACACTGAGGGCTTGTTTAAACCTTATACGTTACCCTTAAGTTCAAGTTACAATATGCCTATAGACAAAATTTATCTTGCTTTTGTGAAGCTTCACAGGGTCAAGAGTTCTAAATAGTGCTGATTATAATTCAAGTTATTAAAATGGATTTCTATGTTGTGGAAATGTAACTGAGCGATTCAGTGTCTTTAAGATCACGCATGTGACCTTAGAATCATAATGTTCCAATAAACCCGACACTGAAACATTTGGAGAAAACATTGTGTCACTTTATGTAATTAGTCAACTACTGTCCAAGAGTTCTTTTCTTGGTGACATCATGTATTACTAACGTACTGCAGCAGTGAGACAGAAGGCACAGTGACCTTATTTTTTTCTTAAAATGTTCTCAATATTTCTTAATCATTAATATTTTTTGTCAAGGTGTAACTGACACCAAATTTTCCACATCGTTCCACCATAGTTTGGTAGCAGCTTTCTACATTATAAAATATATAATGAATTTGCATGCAAATTGTATGCAGATAGCAGAAGAGCCATTTTTGCATGTAATGTAATATTTCTAATGCTGAATAAGTCTGTATGCATAACATTTCTAACATGTAATCCAAAAATAACTCCCTTTATCATTAATACATAATATATATTATCAAATGATACAGAAGCATTAGCTTATTTTATATGGAAAGTAAAATGTAGAACCCAATTAAATAGTAATTTTTCTGAATATTTTAAATCCATTAAGGTTTAAAATCCTATTAGATTATTTTGGTTACTGCACTTTGTTAATTATTTGCTCTACTTACTAATCCATACGGTTTCAGTGAGTTCTTTATTTATGGCCACTGTACCAACAGAAGTAGAAGCTATGCTTTACATGGGACCAAAAAAATTGGATCTGAATAGGACAAATTCTACAAATAATGTAATACCTCTGAATAAAACTATTTTCTAAGTATCCTGGAAGGAATCCATGCATGGAGGAAACCTGGGAAGCTGACTTCACTACCTCTTCACCTCTTTGTCTGACATCACTCAGGCTACCTAATTGACTAAGACTACCTTTCTAACAGACAGGTTTGCCCACGGCTGTATCTATGGCAGTGGACCCCCCCATTCCTCTGCCAGTCCTCTTCTTCGTTCTCTGGGGCGAAGGTTGAGCCAATATCCACAAATCTGTCACCAACCGGACCTAACCACGACTCTCTGATGAAAATCCGTTAGAAACGTGACGTCGAGGGTGGAAACGCCATTCATATTTTGAATGGAATATACTAGCTCAGCCCGCTCTGGGTGGATCAATAAACTCCGCCCGCATCGCCCTAATAACACCGCCCAGAAAAGAATATTAAAAGAGTTTCAGCTTTAAGACCATATGGGCTTCTAATTTAGTATTTATTGGTTCTTTGGCAGGAACATTTGCTGTTAAAAACTTTTGTTGCTTTCTACCTGTTTTGTGCTTTAAAAATCCCCAACTGGGGTAAATTTGAAGAGCTGGGGTGGCCTCTTTGAAAGTCCCCGTGTCTTTGCCCCTCAGGCAAAGAGAAAAACCGGATGGACTGCTGGTCTGATTTACTTTCAGGACTCGCTGTCCATCTAACCTTCCCTTTTTGATTTAAGTAGGAAGCTCAACTATCTTGGTAATTGGTGATCAAAGTGATCAAAGACAGAGAGTGAAAAAACTGTGAATGTATGTTTATTAAAAGCTCCAAGCAAAACTATTTGTATTATTGAGTCCCACACTATAAAGATAAAAGCTCATTTTTGTCTTGGGAGTTAATCAATGGGACCTTTTCTTACCTTAAGCCAGCCATACACGTATAGATTCCTGTGCATTCTGTGCCAGCGAGCAATCACAGCGTGGTGACTTGCGGTGCTATTCTTGGCAATCGCCCCAGGTGGGCGCCTCCATTTTGCAGACTATAGGCACCTGAGCGAGCGCCGCGAGCACATATGGCTGTCAATTTCCACAAAATAGACCCTAGGTGCTCAACCTGCGGCCCTTTGGGCCTCCACATGCGGACCCCAAATCTGTTAATGCATAGGGCATAGCAACTTAACTGTGAAATGGTCACATGCTAACCCAGCTTTCCTAATCAACTTGGCGGTCCTACATCAGTAAAATTGTCAATGTTGATCGGGGAAACCAGGTCCACCTATGAGCACTGCACCCAGGGGAAGGAGGGGGAGTGGGTGCTGTCGTGTTTTGACTGCCTGTCAGGATCTGGTCCATCGCCTGCTGGGATATGTCTTGTGATCCTCCATATCAACTCAGTTGCCTACCACTGAAATAGAACGTGGATGGACACGTGTATTGGGGGTCTTACTCTAGTGATTTCCCTGTGTCCTCCATTACCATTCTCCACCAACTGCTTCTTAAAGGCTTGTTTACATGGGCTGCTGTTAACTGCCCAGTAAACAAGTAATACGCGCAACTGACCAGTGGGCGCAACATGAGGCGAGCAGATAAACCTGTTGTAGGGTTGTTATCACAAGCTAGCCCAGTTATTTCCCGGCAGCTCCCGTAGCGCCGGGAATGACGGTGTAAATGTAACCAGAATCTGTACAGTGGTCTGGCTGTAATCTGCCACTAACTTAATCCCCTGCAAGGGTAAACCCCGAGAAACAACCCAGAGGACTGGAGAAATTCTGAGGTAGAGAGGAATAAGTGGGTTATAGGGGCATTAAAAAAAGTAGTTTTTGTATAAGTTAAGTTCAAAGTCCAGTCAAAGGTTTTTAGTTGAAATTTTAAATTAATGTTTAAATTAATTATGCAAAAATGTTCAACAGCAATTTTGGCGATGATGCCATGTTCAGGGGCTGTGCAATAAACCTCCCTGGTAGTACACCTCTTGAAAACAATGTGGTACAGGCGATTAAATCAGAGTATAAAGTACTCTGCTTTAAATTTCCACCAGCCCTCCTCCCCTCTCCAGCGTTATCGAAGATGCTGAAAAAGCGGTGCCAAAAGCAATCGGTGAGTCTTCCAATATTTGGATTCATTGCAGGCTCACTAGGTATAGATAGGTATCATCAAATGTAGCTTGAGGGGAATTTGTTCTGTAAACAAACTTAGCCCGAGCTACACTTGGGGTTACTGCCAAGGATGTTAACTCACAAATTCAGCCATTTCTATCATCAGCCATAACTATCAATAACTATCTTTATATATAGTTTAGGTCTATTGCTGTTTTGGTTTTGACTTGACTTGTGACCTTGACAGTTGTATGTTTTTAAACAGAATTCCAAGGAAAAGTTTTATTGAAACTTGGCAGTGGAGCTCTTCTACAAGGGTTCAGGGTTGGGAATTCAGTTAAAAAATTTACTTCTCTGAACCTTTAACTCAACTTCTTCTGGTTTCTTCTCTTAGTAAGTGGTCTGAGTTGCTGAATGGAAAACTTATTATAATTGGATAAATTGCATAACTATTCAAGTTATTGAACTATAAGAATGAACTGATAAACAGAACAGATTCATAAGAATGAACCAGTATTCCATTTACAGATAGAAGGTGGTTGTGTGAAACACTGGAACTCAATTTGGTATATTCATAAGAAGATGATAAAGTCTCATACCATTGGTTATCATTTTAATGGTTGAAAAATGCTTTGTAATGCTCACTGACTCCATCACTGCACCATAACTGAAGAAGAAAGGGTTCATATCAATCTCTAATCCCAAAGGGTGTTTAATAACCTTGAATGTGTAAGTAACTTTAGAAGGTTAAATTTTTTATAATTTGTTCAGAAAAATGTATGTGCGTCCTGCAGTGGTATTTTGCTTCATGCTTCTGAACTAGCCTTATAGATGACTGAGAATAAATCCTTAGGCTGGGCATAGACATTACGAATTCCTGCCAATCTCCCGGCAGATTGACCTTGCGTGATGACGACACTGGTCCCCAACCAAAGTCATGAAATCGGTCTAAAATTTTTAGACATGTCTGTAATTTTTTAGATCGAGTTTTGGGCCGGTTTTGTGCCCGATTCGTGGCAGATCAGCTACAAAATCGTCCGAACATCTATGCCCAGCTTTACACCACACCTAAACTCACCTTGAATACTTTATGTCACTCACTGGTAAACCCCCTATTATTGGGGCGACCTGTAAAAAAAAAAGTTGAAATTCCTTATCTGACTGTGATCCTGAATGCCCCTGGTCACTCATCCTCTCCTTTAGGTAATAAAAATCATAGGCAATGTTTAGCTTTAACCCCCTAGAGTCAGTGGACAGAGTAGTCTGCTGTGATTTCCTGCCCTCACTCTCTAACCCTTCACCGGTATGTCAGGGCCAAAAGCAACAATGTTCCACCCCCCTGCTGCTTTGGCATCATCGATGCACTCAGAACAATTGTCGAGTTTCCAATGTAGAACATCACCAAGGACAGGTTAGTAACCCACAGTGAGTTTGGTTTGTAAAACAACATTACACTGAGCAACACAGGGTAACCACTAGGGAGGTTCAAGGAAACTATTTGCCTGGCTTTCGGCTAATCTGATATTGTTAGGCCTAGAACACACATGCAGATTACAAATATTTTAAACCAGTTGTCCAGAATGACTGTCAATCAATTTAGCTTGCATCTATATTATTGTAAAAATTCTTCATGGTATAACTCCTTAAACTCCCTGGTGGTATACCCATAATGCATTGCTTTTAAACAAAGCTGAATGGGGTACATAACATTCTGCTGTTTTCCCCTGCTCTCCTTCCTCCCCTCTACACATCCCCAACGTCATGTGGGGCAGGAAACCGACCCGGTCTCTTTTAACATGAATGCCAATGTTGTCGCCTCTCCGGCATCATCAATGATGCCGAAGAGGAGGTACTAGAAGCAATCGGCGAGTGTGTCGAGATTTATAATCACTGCAGGCTTGCCAAGGATAGGTGAGTATTCCCGAGTGTAGTTCGTTGTGAGTTTGTTTGGTTTATGGACTATGAATGCCAGGGGAAAATAAGCCTTGCCAGTATCCAGAGCTCCTAAGGATTTTAGTTTTGTTTTAACCAAATATATGTTAAACTGATTAATGTGATTTTTTTGAGTGTTGGCTTTGTGTCTGTCTGTCTGTCTGTCTTTCTATTTTGCACAAACACATATGGATAATATGATATAATATTGGTACAACACTGTTCAATCATAGCCTCAAGGTGTTTCATTCCATGGCCATACATTTATACAATCAAGCACCTAACAATGTAGTCAATTAACACTTATCAACAGTTGTGGAAGAATGTGTCATTCTGAAGTTCTAAGTGTGCTACTGTGATAGGATTCCACCCTGGCAATAACTCCTTTTGTGACATGTTGTTAGATATTCAACCAATAGTAATAAGGAGTATTATTGGAAAGTTGAAGTGTTTAGGTACTAGAGATGATCAAATTGTTTTTGGAAATGTAGATTAGCTGACTTTGTGAGTAAATTGCTAAGAACAGATATCAGCACCAACATGGAGATGTAGAGAAGAGTTTGTGGGAATGTAAGAAAAATAAATATTGTTCTACAACATGTCGTTAACTTGAAATGTTTTGAGTTTACATTTTGACTTACCTTTAAACACAATTTATGCAAAAAGTACATGTGCTAGAGCAATACTTTTTTGTACTGTTCCCACAACCTCTTCATCTGCATTAGCTTTGATAATGATGTTCAGGGACTTTGTAATTAACTCCCAAATACATTTCATGACCATCAGAAACAGAGACAACAGAAACTTGGTCAAAGTGCAGGGCCACGCTCACTACAGATTTTAAGATCTTGTTCGCAAATAACCTCAGCATAGAACTGTGTTCTATGAGCTTATTGAAATCAATTTTCATACCCCAGCAGCTCCATGTGAGCTGTGCCAACCAAGCCCAAGGCCAAGAATTGAATAGTATGTTGCCACTGTAAGCTTCCAACTTTTTGTGAAAAATGAGGAAGGTTCTTTTCTATTCCAGCATTGATGTTCTCCAGTGCACACGCAATAACAATAAACGCATGGCTGGGTGAATGTGGTGAGGAAATAAGTGACTGGACAACACAAACCCCATCAAACTTTTTTGAGATAATTTGAAAACATAGATTTGCCCAGACCCTTGTTCCTGCCCTCATAATTATTATTATCTTATTAATTCTTACAGAACCACTAGGAAATGTTAAGGAAAATCTTTCCAGAAAAGTACAGTTTGATATGGCTGCATGGGGAAACCAGCGGCACACTATTATCTATGGTTATAGAATGGAAATTCATAAAAGTTCCCGTCAGTGTATTTTTGGCCATAAATTGCTAGCATATGATTGTGAAATGCATGTACACTCCGACACTGAGCAACACAGAGAATACACAAAATGACAAATAGATAACAGGGTGCCATTCCTTACCCCCCTCCCTTAAATATTTGCAAAGAATTCCTATAGCATAGTTGGTTTAACAACAGGAAAATATCTGTCTGCTTTAAAACTTAGCCAAAGTGGTAAGGAATAGGAAAATACTTACCGTAATTTCAGTTTGTGTTCAAATAAAGGGATTTTTAAACAAGCTGCAATGATAAAAGTATGGTATGTAAAAATTAGCCAAGCACTCCGCTTTCAGGCTAAAAGAGAAGAATGCATAATAATAGAAAAATGCTTACTTTTTTTACAGTATATTTCACATTTAACTGGAAAGAAACTTTTAAACTATGTATTTTAGACTTGACCCTAATAAATTACATTCCTTTTAACATGACTGCTCTCATGATGCTCTCCCAACAGGAGGTCTACTGGAATAAGCTGTACACTTTAGTGGGTAGCGCAAAGTGAAACTTCATCCAGTAGGTATGTGTTTTCATCTTTCAAATCCACTGTTTTCAAAGCTCTCTGCTTAGGAGAGTATCATGTGCCAAACAACCCTTTTAAAAGTCTGTTTGAACAATCCTTAAATAATTCTTCTCTTTTACTCAAAGTAATGATGAAAATGATAATTTGATTATAAATGTATATTGTATATAAATATGAAATATAGTTTTCCTTCAGTGAAGTTGCTGCTTGGTTAATTACCCCTGACTGCCCACACTCTCTTAAGGCAACTGTGGGCTAGACACCTCAGGTCGCCTCTGCCCGGTGGTCAGCAGCAAACACGCTGTTTCCAATTGACTATCTGAACATAGAAGTTGTATGCAGTCAGAGCCTCTCACAGAAAGACATAGAAAAAAAGGGAAATATCTCTAACAAACTCCTAGATTGCTTTGAAACCTGTTAGGGACATTCATCTTTTATAGGTCTACACACTCTCAAAAATGTTTTTCAAGAAACAAATTGGTACAAAAATGGAATTGTTGCTAATAGTGCAACAGATACCTGGTTCCAGTTTTTTTTTTTTATTAACTTCTTGAAATCTGTTTTATACCAGTTTTCTTCCCTGCATAGTCCTGGCAGTCCATCTTCTAGCTTATGTCTCCCCTGGCTTCTGATTTGCTGGAAGGGGTACTGGAGGAGGGGGGGGGGAGGGACATTGTGTGCATTGAGCCGACGGAGAAAAGAAAACTGACAGACAGGAGAGCCTATAGGCAACTTAGTGCTGTAGTTCTCTCCTCTTTCTTCTCTCTGACTCTGTGCTGGGGAGACAGTGAGTGTGCCCACAGAATGGTCTCTGAGTGCCACCACTGGTATGTGGGCCATAGGTTTGCCAGCACTGCTTTTGCACATGTAGTTTTTGCGTAATTTAAGTAAAAACATTTTTTAGCTTACCTTTCATGCTAGAGCAATGTTCACATAACCCTTTTTAACATCTCCAGCAATTTTGATCATCTCTACTAAAAAGCTGTTTACCCTTAGTGCCACCGGCCCAATGTATGTCGGCTAATACTAAGAATATTTAAATATGCCCCTCTGTCCCCAAGCTTTCTCTGGAATAAACCCAGTGATTTTGCACCTTTCTATGTTTCGTATTTCTAATTCAGATAATTAGCAAGCCATTTGGGTGGTTTCCTTGTCATCCTTTCATCTGTGATTTTTTATTGTCATTCAAAGTTTGTATAGAGTTTTGTGGTTGTTAATCATAATAATAATTGTAAAGTATATGGCACTGCCTTTCATTAGAGTTAAACTGATTGATGACCTTGATTATCAATGACAGAACCATTCTTTCATATAAAAAGACTAAAGAAATAAAAAAAATGATTGAAAGGTTTCTCTTAGCAAACTTTGTTTCATTAACAATTCTGATGTATTGTTTTTCTGGAATTAAGCCTAAGCCACCCCATAGCTGTAGAAAATCATATCTGTACTGGGAAAGATCTGTTAGGGACCAGGTTAAAGTCTTTAAAATTATTGCTGAATTCAACCAAACATTATTATGACTTAAGCTGGCCATAGATGTCGCGATGCCGGGCCGATTCTGTGGCCGATTGAGCGTGTGTGATGATGTCACCACACCACACCCTTTGTGTGCCGCCATTTACTTTGCATGGGAACTGTAAAAGAGTGTCATACTGCAGGTGTAAGTTATGATATATAAATAGTTTATGCTTGAAGACTTAAACAAATCCATAGTCTAGTCTATACAGTTTACTTAAAATTGAAAATCCATTTTTGTTTCAGAATTAATTAATTTCTTAATTAATTAAAGGAACCTGAATTGCAAAAGGCAAACACTTTAGGCTCCACTATGTTTAGGGATTCTTTGGATAACTTTCTCTCACTCTCATTTTACTACTACATGCTAAGGCTATGTTTCCACAGCATTTAGGGATGCACCCATACCATCTGCGTCAATTGTATGCCTTGACAGGGATGCTGGCACATCCCATACATATGCATGACTTTCAGACCCACCTGTTTCCATGACGTTCAGCAGGTCCACCGAGTGGACAACAGAAATTGCCCTGCATTAACCTCTCAGCTGGCAGACCCGGCGGAGGAAAAAGGTGGGCAGGAAGTCATGCATATGTATAGTATGCACCAACATCCTCATCAAGGCATGTGATTAACAAAGGGGGTATCAGTGCATCCCATAACACCCATCACATAACATTTACATATTCTAAAAAAAGAAAAACAATGAACCAATATCCAGTCTAGAGAGGCTTGGCTAATCATGGATTCTAATGATCATAATTTATCATGTTGTTGTACATTAATCAGCAACTGATGTTCAGGCCTATTCTAATTCCTATACTGTCTACCCAGAAATAGAAAAAACTGTTCTCCTTTAATGTGGAAAAGCAACATCTAATACATTGCTGCCTGTTCACCATTATTTGTGCGGTATATGCATGCAGACCACGTGATGTGTAAATAAAACACCATTATACCATTAAATGCAGGAAGCCCTATCAATGACTAGATCACACATAAATAGTAAGAAAAACAACAGCTCATCAACAGATGAACCTAGCTGCAATCATTCATGCTAACGTCTCACTCTATGATAAATTAAATAGTATTTTCCAACATAACAAAGAAGAGCACTTTGATCTCACTGTGGGGTATAGAACTACAACATGGAAATTCATGCTTGGACAAAATTGGCTTTAAGGAAATGTACAATTTTAATTTGAATCTGTAAGAAGAAGAAAGAACAGATCAAAGTTCTGTAGCCAGAAACAATCAACCAGCAATCTAATAGAAAAAAAAATAATTTGAGATAAAATGTTGCTTACAAAAAGATAGTACCTTTGATCTCACATAATGTTGAACCAGTTGTTTGTAATATTAAGCAATTTACAAGTCCAGGAATATAATCATGGCAAAGCACCTAGTACGCACTGTTTTGGGTCATTTTTTCCTGGTTCTCTGATGTTGACTGTCGCAAAGTCATACAGGGAAAGAAGGTGCCAAATTCAAAGTCACCAATAGAAAATACCATGAACTCTGCATTTGACTAGAACATTTTGTGACATCCACAGTGAGACAGTAGATTTACCACTCACATCAGAAGTGGGGTGTTATTCTTTCTACTAACATAAAAAATGGGGTTCTAAGAG
Organism: Ptychadena robeensis; assembly: GCA_036250615.1. Taxonomy (NCBI): domain Eukaryota; kingdom Metazoa; phylum Chordata; class Amphibia; order Anura; family Ptychadenidae; genus Ptychadena; species Ptychadena robeensis. Next base: position 36,054,836 of record CM070039.1, on the reverse strand, counting down.
ATGTTCACCCAAGACTTGACAGTGACTGGTCCTGTCCATTGTATCTTCTAGGCAGTTAAGGTATCCTACGACTGTAGCAGAATCAGACCCCCAAAGCATAATGTGTGCACCATTTGTCCTTCAAAACGTAGTGCGTCACCAATTGTTTCCTTGGTGACTGTGGTTCCAGCTGTGCTAAGATCTTGGCAAGTTTATAACATATACCATATTTTATGCACTATAAGATGCACCAAACCGTAAAGCACAGCTCAACGTTTTGGAGAGAAAGTTTAGGAAAAAGAAAAAACCCAGGCCATTCAAATATCAAGTGAATATACAGAATGTTCAAGCAAAGTAGGCAGAACTGGACCATGGAGCATTCACTCTGTATTCCTCCAGCCAAAAGGTGGGAGAGTGTGCAGGGCTGAATCTTAAGCATGTTTCTATACACCAGCAGTACCCTGGTGTATACCTTATGAAGAGAAGCGCTTTACACTTTGCCACTGAACAACTTACCCATGAACAGCTATTTACATATAGGAGGAGATTTGGGTCTGTGTCACAAAATGTTTATTGCAATGCAGAATGTTAATGTAAATACACAACTCATGCTATCTTATTGTAAAATGCGTCTCTCCATTTGTTGGTCAGTGTGTTCAGAGAATGGGTACTGCCTATTGATTTTAACGGTAAAAAAGTGAGCCCTATAAAAAAAATATTGTAGTTCTGCGGTAAAAAAGTGAGCCCTAAAAAAAAAATTTGTAGTTCTGCGGTGCTTTGTCACTGTTCTCATGTTCATTGTAACCCCACAAGATAAGATCCACCATAAATCCCCAGACAGGGGCATTGACAGTTAGTTTTTGGTTTATCCATTATTGAGCTGTTGTCATCTTCTAACCAAGCTGCTTTGCGATAGTCTGTTAGCCCAGTCCAGCCTTGTGTAGGTTTCCAGTCTTACCCCCTGACATCCTCTTTGGTCTTGGCCATGGTAGCTAGTTCTGTGAACAGGTGACTTTTATACAGGTACTCATCAACAAGGGAATAACAGCACTCCCATTCCTCACAGAGGTTGCTCTTAATCGTAGCTCCTTATCAGCATATAGTGAAGACTGTTGAGAGCCTAAAATCTTGGTGGTTGATAGAGGATCAAATACTTATTTCCCTTATCGTAATGAACATCACTCTCTGACTTGTGTGCACTGTGTTTGCGAGGTTTTTTGTTGTTAATAAATTTTTTGTTGTACTATAAACATACCATAACAATTATAGAGAGGTTATTTCTTTGTCAGAAGACAAACATATAAAATCAGCTGGGGATCAAATAATTGTTCCCCTCACTGTACATCCACATTTCTATATGTTATGCCCTTATTTTTTGTGCCTTAGCTTTTCCCTGTTATGTTGGAATGACGATTCTTATGTCTCCTGCCAGAAAGTAGGATATAAATTTGTACAAGGACACTGCAACACTCAGCTTCTGATGTGTTAGAGTTAACAGCACGCTTCATTCTACTTATTTCTTTTATTATATTACTGACTCAGCACTGTGCTAGACCAACCCCGATGGGAACCAGCTCACTTACTGTTTGTCCCAAAGCCATTGACTGGTTTTATTCTCTGCGTCAGCCATAGCGAGCTGCCACTTCTGCGACTAAATCTGTAGAGTGTCAGCAGTGACCTTGAAGAGAACAAGTCCACTGCAATCTCATTGTAGCACTGACCTGATAAATGGGCACTTCCCCTCCTATACCGCACAAATACTTTGCTTGTAGAATATTGCTGATGCAGCATTTCACATATATTCACATGCCATCGTGTACTATACTGTACAGAATGATCAATATACACTAGAGGACAGGTGTTCTTGGTTTTTATTTATATGATACCTGCATTGCTTGAGAAATAGAGTAGAAGATGAATAATGGATAGCAGGTCACAGGGATATAAGAATAATCTATATTATATGTTAATGTAAATGTTTCCCTAGATAGGAACTCTGTCACAGGTCATAAAACACCTGCTCTGTCTCTGAATGTTGCAGCCAATACCCACTTCATGTATTAGAGTCATGCCAGTTCCTGGGTTTATAATAATTGAATAAGTTTACCTTTACTGCCCTGTGTGGTACATAGGTTAGGAGTTTTCACTCTGGGATTGAGATTTTTAAGACATTTGACTTATAGTTTTAACCTCCCTAGCGCACTGCTGAGGTCCAGATTTCTGTACCAAAAGCGCATCATAGACTTCAATGGTAAATTTTTCTTTATGTCGTAGGCATGTAACTTCCCAAAATATATCCGTACAAGGGTCCAATAGACATCCTGACCATAATAATGTTTGAAACAAACAATTATGTAAAAAAAAAATTTTAAAAATTTTAATAAAAAAAATGAAAAAAAAAAACAAGAATTAGGACACAAAACTATGCTGCTATGTACTAAATATCGCCAAAATAAAAAGTCCCTGATGCCCCAGATGTTCCCATTTGCACTTAACCCTTTCTAACCTGGTGTGATAAAATCACACCAGGGAAGAAAGGGTTACAGCAAATGGGCACATCTGGGGCATCAGGGACATCATTCTGGCGATGTTTATTACATAGGGGGAGTTTGAAAGCAGTTTTCTATGTAGAAAACTGCTTCCAAACTCCCCCTATGTAATAAACATTACTATTTACTGTTTACAGTTCAAATATCCCGCCGCCTCCCCGAGTGACGTCATCACGTCACTCGGAGCGGGGGGGGGGAGGATGTCACAAGAAGCAGAGGCATCCGAAGAGGCATCGGGGACACGGGGACACCAGGACAGCGTGAGTATGCTCTCCTGGAGCCCCGATTCGTACTGGACGGCAGCACCTCGTCCAGTGCTATAGTAGCAGCTGCAGCGCTGGACGAGGTGCTGCCGTCCCGCACGCTAGGGTGGTTAATGTGACACAGTGAATGGGATTTCCTTATTAATAGTTCTGCATTATGCTAAGAGACTATCAATTAATAATATTCCATTTAAAACCTTATAGAGAAATATTAAGCCTCTGTTTGATCTTCATATTCCTTACATTTCCTTGGAACAGAGAATTCCAGAACAGCCATAGTTGTTAAAGCTCAGACTATATCCTGATTTAAGTTTTTCCCTTAAATGTTTTGAAGCTCTATGTAAGGTAAGGTAGCCATACATGGTTCGATATACCCCAAAATGTATTTTTCTTAGTTGAGCGAACGGTAATCAATTCCTGCTCACCTGGTACAATCGACCAAAAGTGATTGAAATCCAACATAAAATCGAATGAGCAGTGATCGGACATTTTGGTAAATTTCAGCAGATCATACAAGTATCTGACGGGTTTTCTAGGTATTATGAACGATTGTATTATGGAGCATGCACACCAATCTGAAGAAAGGAATTGATCTCACTGGCCATACAAGGCTCGATGAAGAAACAGATTAGATCAACATCGGGCGCCGTGCGGCACCAGGGGGACACCAGGTCCCCATCGAACGGGAATTGATGTGCCCATGTGGTGCACATTGATTGCCGTTCAATTGACCCGTGATCAATCACAGCGTGGTGTGATTAATTGCTGGTCGCTTGCACGGGAATCTACTTGTGTATGCCCAGCTTTAGGCTGACAGTAAATATTTAAATCGCACAAGAGGATTGAATCAAAGCAGTGTCATTTCTAGACTTTTGGTGACCCTATGCATGTTACAACCCCCC
>CM070039.1:36026503-36051133 GCA_036250615.1 Ptychadena robeensis | reverse complement strand
CCCTCCCATCGGCAGACACATGCAGCTCTTCTGTACTGTACGGGCACACTTCTCCTCCTCACTGATAACACCCCCAACGGGAGGTCACAGTGATCTTGCTGCAATCGCTGAGACACAAGCGGCATGGTATTGGTGAAGTAGAGAATTGTACAGGCATGCTGCTCTTCCTTCCTACTCCTCCCCAATACCACACACACCCTCTCCACTGCTCATTGGCAGACCAGAGTGCCGTACAGTTTTGTACGGGCACGTCACTTGTGTCGGGGAGGGAGGGTGACAAGGACCACTTAGGGTCCTTGCTGTGCTGTGTATCTAGCTCCGACCTGCGGTCCCCATGCAAAGCAACGGACATCAACTGTGGTTTACGGACATGTCCGATATCTCTGTTTTCGAGCAGGATTTATTGGCCCAGCTCGAAAACAGGGATTGTCACATTAGATATGGGCCAGATAGATGTCCATGAGCGTGCACAACACTTGAAGCGGCCATCGATCTGGCCCTTATCTATGCGTGTGTTCCCTGCTTTATTGGAAATTCCTCTTGAAAACGAAAATCTAAATAAACACTTGGCATCGTTGAGTGACATCAGTAGTTATTGTTCAAAAACTTCCTTTAATATTATATTTGCATCTTTTCAAAATTACGTTTTATTTTTCTTTTACCTGTATTGGTGGACTTTCTCAAGCAGCTTATATATTGTTCAGTGACTGTTCCAAGAGCCTATTTATTGGACCTGCAGGACAGTAAGCTGCAGGAAGAAGTGTGGAAATAGAAGCTTTAACCTTATTAGTTTTAGGAGTTCCCATACACACCGCAGTCCTCCTCACTAGCCAGCTGTCGCTGAGACACTGCTGGAAGACAGAATAGGGAGTTTAGCGTGCAGGAGAGAGGCTATAAATCTATGGCTGTTAAAGGCGCTTGTAATTCCTTCATTGGCTTTTCCCATTGCCTGCCTGGGAGATCGCCATAACCCAATCTTGATATAAAGTGTTTAAAGGGCTACACGCAGGGACCATTCCGGCATTGACTGTGACCCTTTCTCAAGAGAATTTGGACTAAGGCTTCATGATGTAATTATCACAGATTTTATAGCATGCTCACCATTGATCCCACGAGAAAAGCTGTGCTTTCTGTTGTGTAAAGCTCATAGCGATGTCACAGAGGGAACAAAAAGAAACTTAAACGGATTGGGTTTTTGTGAATTCTGTTATTAAGTTATAGCAGGGGTCATGCTATTTCTGATCATGCACTGAATTGGAATTTACACAGACTGACAGATAAAGCAACTTTGGTGGGCACTGGGGGCATAGATTAACCTCCCTAGCGCTCTGCTGAGGTCCAGATTTCTGTACCAAACATTCACCATAGACTTTAATGGAATTTTCTTTATGTAGTAGGCCTGTACCGTATCAAAATATGTCCGTACAAGGGTCTAGTAGACATCCTGAATATAATAATGTTTGAAACACACAATTATGTAAAAAAAAGGCAGTGTTCGGGGCAGGCAGCAGGCAGAATCGGTAGTCAGTATCCAAGCAGAAGTCAATCAGGCAGGCGGCAGGCAAAAGTCCATATTTAGACAAAGGTCAGATAGGAATTAGGTGATCAGCATGGATAATAGCACAGTGTTAAACACTAGCGATCCTGGCTAACTGGTACATTTTTACACTGTTACAATGATTTTATATGTGTTTTTGATTTTGATTAAATGTAACATTTTAGTTGAATTGTATTGGATACAGTTATCACAGTATTTAGTAGAGATGGTCGAATTTTTTTTCAAAAATTCGACCATTTCTCCGGTTTCGACTTAATTGCAAAGCTCCTGAGCATGGTATCATCACCAAACTTGCTGGAGATGTAGAGAAGGGTTGGTGGTATACTCCAAAAAAGAAAGTATGTCTCTAACACAAATAGTTTTTTCACAAATTAAGTTCAAAGTCAAGTAAAAATTTAGAAAATCAGAATTTCGACTTTAATTTGAACTTAATTTATGCAAAAACAACATGTGCTAGAGCCATACTTTTTTCTTTCAAATGTTCCCCCAACCCTTCTCTACATTTCCAGCAATTTTGGTGATGATACCGTTTTCAGGGGCTTTGCAATCAGCTCACAAATTTAGCAAGTCGAAAAATTCGACCATCTCTAGTATTTAGTACAATTCCCCTTTGAAATTTGGCACTCCCGTCTCCAGTGTAATGTCACAACGCCCATCACACTGGGGGAGGGAGTGAAAGAGAGGATCAGATTCCAAACTGTACATCGGGGACACTGAAACGTTTAATCAGATATTTATTTTTCATTCAATAATATTGAATACAGTTTTACAAGCAGAAAGCTGTATTCAGTACAGTTTGTGTTTGAAAATCCCACCTGGTGTGATGTCCTTATGTACGTGCCTTGCAGGAAGCATCTGAGTCATCACGGATGCCGGAGAGGGCTGTTTCTCCCGCTATGCGGAGCATGTGGGCGCATAGGCCCTGGTGTTCTACCCCAAACGCATATTCCGCATAGCGATTGCTGCAGACAGCACGATCCAGCTCGCTGAACTTTGCATAGGGCCCCCCAAAGGCAAGAAACGGGCGTGGACACGTCCCCCAGATATTGCTCCATTTTCCTTAGGTGCATAGTAACCCAAACACATTCAAAGAAAGGTAAAAGTAATCCAGACTTTCATTTCACATTTGTTCAATCAAAAACATTATCTTAATAAAGGGATGGCAGAAAAATTATAACAAACTGTGGGACAAAACACTATGTGCAAGAGAGAACTAATTAGCAGTGAGAACACCACGATTAGCTTAATCGATTTAGCATTTTAGAAGAATAGCTCAGCTTTAAGCTCTCTTTTGCAAGATCGATCTAAGATTAGATTGTCTTGTGTTATTTGAATATCGATTATCAGTCTAAGGTCGATCAGGTCTGTAATGCACTCCAGGCGCCCCCCTGTGGCTGGAAACAATTATTACACGTTTGGTAAGCCTCCAGCACCGCTCCATAGTATCATAGCATACAAATTGGTCGAACTACCTAAAAAACCTGTTAGATACTTGCATGATCAACTAAAATTTACCAACTTGTCCAATCACATTTCAATCAATTTTATGTTTCTGATCAATCTTTTGGTCGATTGCTTCAAGTGTGCGGGAATCGATTTCCGTAAAATCTAATAGAAATTAAACTGTGTATGGTCACCTTTAGTCTCTCATACAAACCTTTCTTTACAACCCTACAATTTTAACAGTCTTCAGCTAACGAGAAATTCTCTCACATTGTTCTGCACAGAATAAAGTTTATGTAGTGTATAATTGTTGTATGAAGCAGAAGGTAACACTGTATGTTACACCGATATTGTTCTAAAACAATAGCAAATAATAGCACAAACAGCACAATGCGGTGTAAATGAGTATTGTTTTTTTCAGAAAACAAAGGTTGTGAGTGAGTTCATACTTTGTATAAATAGTGAATACTCGCTTTTGCTATCACTGCACTCCTTTTGTAACACTGCATGCAGTATAACATAGGAGGTGGAAGAAGGAGGTTTAGCACAAATGCTAATCATTTGATAATTTAACTTAGACTATTTTTAAGTGTAAGAGAGTTTAAAAACAAAATGTAATATATTGCTGGTGACCATCAACTGATGATCATGGAAAGTAAAGAGGCTCCAAATCCGGCTGTGCCATGGATCACTCAGATGCAAGGGTACTTGGTAAGGTAGACATCACAGCTATGTCTACTTTCCCAAGTCCCCATGTGCCCTATCACCAAGGGGTGATTGGACTAGATAAACATCCCCTCATCTAGTTTTTGCTATGCCTTTGGTCTGTGAGGGACACTGGAGTGGCAGAGCAGGGTGGATAATGGATGAAGATTCATTCCCTTAGTATTTGCCCTGCTCCATCCTTTCAGTCTGTCACAACAACTGAAGGGGTGGAGAGGAGACTGGAAGAAGGGTATGGTGCATGGAAAAGACAAGGATGGTGGTGCTGGGAGCGAGGAAGAGGGAAGGTAAGTATGTGGTTTTATGTTTATGTTTTGTATCAGTATGCTATATATGCATGTGTAATATTTCGATGATTTTGGTCTTTTTATTATTTTTTTGTGTTTTGATTACTAAACCGCTTTAAGGTTGCTACACTAATTTCTCCACTATGGAGGAAGCCATGGTTGCCTCAAGACCACATGATGACCTTTTTTCCCTAGTTTTTACAAATTTAAACTCAATAATAATGCAGCTGTGTTGAATATATATACAATAATAATACACCTCAAAAAGATAAGTAAAATATAATGATCAAATATAGATTATTATAATAATACATTTGTGAATAATCTCCAAAACAGAGCAAACAATCGAAATAGTGGAAATAGTGGCGCTGTGGCTAAATACGTGTCAATGCAGCAGCGCAAGTAGGGAAAAGTCCTCTGAAATTAATGGAAGCAGTGGCCCGCAGCTCAGAATCAACTTTGCCTGTGGGGACAAGCCCTTAGAAAGCAGCAAAATATTTACTATATAATCTAGAAAAAAAATTTTTAAATTCAAGGGATCAAAAAAACAAAAAAAAGCCATTGAATAAGTACATATATGTTGGGGAAATACATAATCCCTTTAATAGGCCATTTAATGTCAGTTAAGTCAATGACTCAAAGAAAAGGGAAAAAAAAATGCTCAAATGCAAATGAATATCCAAAGGGGCCACTGGTATCATTTTGTCTTCCCTTTTATGTTGCAAGAGAGTAGGGAACCTAAACTGTATAATATTTGTATTACGGTACATTGTAATATGTCTTTGAGACTGAATGAGAAGCAATAGAAACCTTTAAATAGAAAGAAACCTTTAAATTGTCATATAAAATAAGTATTTCAATATCCTAGAAACTAAATTAAGTAATTTTGTGATGAAAGATACAAGATATTTACATTTAGATCAGTGTTGGTGCACTTTCAGGTTTTGTCCCCAATGGGCTCCATGAATTACCCATTTTATATATAATTCTATTGAAGTACAACATATAAGACCTGTTACAAGCTGTGAATAAAGACTGTTGGCATGTCGGTGCATGGGGAATACTAGAGAATACTGACATTAGAGTTACATTACAAGTCAGCCTTGGATTGCTGGGGTTCGAAGTGTCACACAACAAGGACCAGAGGTCTACAGGTTAGACACTAGAGGTGAAGACGGTCCGTGATATGTGATTCTTACTCTGTAAAGAAAATAAAGTTTAAAAGAAGATGTGATAATGGGTGGTATGAGTCAATTAATATGATCACTGATGGGATTACAGTCTTGTTTCCCACAAAATCATCAGTGTAAGGTGGATAATGCGGTTGATATCTTGATTCACAATACACAGGAGCCTTCAAAGTTATTTAAACTGGCCCTCTGCATGCCTGCCGCATAGAATCGCTTCTCCTCCAATCTGATTAGGTCACATTTCAGCTTCTCCTTCATTAATCTCTGTTCCAGCTCTAAGGTCTTTTTTGTTAGATGTGAAAAAAATCTGTGAGAGTCAATTAGAAAATCATGCAATTATAGGAACAGTAACCCTTAAAGAGTCTATTAAGTGCGGCTTAAATTGCAGCACAGCAATGTGATATCTGCATGAATACTAAACAGACTCATTTATAGCCAGTTCTATTATGGGAGTCCAAATTAATTTATAATGCTGCCACGTGTTCGCAAGCATAGAATCCTGCAGATCAGATGCTCGGGGTGGGATCATTTAAGTGCAGAAAAACAGAAGGATTTTTCGTAGATCAGTGTTATCTATCACTTAATATTCACTTGACTTGAATTCTTATTGTAAGTATTATCTATGAACAAAGAATACAGTTTTGAAAATCAACATTGAACTGATATGGCTCCTGATATAACATTCAGTCTCATCTGTATATAACAGAAGCAGCAACAAGCTTTGATGTTGTGGGTGGAGATGACAACTTGTGGGAAGGAGATGTGAAAACTTTCATTGAATAATGATTTACCTTCCTATGTCCTACACAATACATCTACCTTCTGTTTATCACATAGCGTAATGAAAAAGGGATTGCCAGTCAAACATTCATCGTTTGTACTGCTACACAGATTCACAGTCCACCAGTATTTTAAAAGCACCATTACCGCTTTCTACCACAAGAGGTAGTCCTGGCAACCCCCCCAAAAAATATGCAATAGAATTAAAATGTCTGATCATGGCTTGATCAATTTAATGTGCAATTAGAATCACTTGATTGACTTCAAAATATAAATTTTGTGGTCGATTGAAGGGAAATATCGATCCATGTATGGCCACCCTTAGTTCAGGACAAAGAAGCCATGCCCACACAGACTCTACACCAGGGGTGGGCAAAGTAAGGCCCCGGGGGCCAGATCCTGCCCTTAAGCTTTCTTTTCCAGCCCTTTGTCGCCTTGTTGAAAAGATACTCCCCTCTGCTTGTTCTCTGCAATGAGTGCACATGCCTAGAGGTGTCCAATCATTGCCTTGGGGATGATTCATGACACTGTGGGCGCATCCTCATGGTGACAACAGGCAACAGTCTCTAGAAATTATCTCTGCTCATTGCAGGAAATTTTAAAAGAGAACATTGTCCCTGTTACACGCCGCATGCTACACATCACTGCCATCATAAGTGATGCCGGTAATGCATGGAATTGGCACACCTATGGTGGATCGCCCATTACAAGCTCTTGTTCCGGCCCCTTTATTCAATATAAGAGGCCAGTGTGGCCCACAAGTCAAAAAGTTTGCAAGTTCACAACTTACACAGCTCCCATCTTTGAGTAAAGCTGGGCATAGATGGCTCAAATTGTTAAATAGATTAGAGCACAATCGATTGATGTGTGTATTCATGGAGCTCGATTTCGCTTGAATCTATAACAAATTGAACCATGTATGCCTTTCTTTGAGCGGGATCAATCGAAAAAGGTCGGTCAAACGGAGAACGGACATGTAACCAACAGCTGAGAGTTGGGACAATGTAAAGGGTGCAGAATCAAACCAGGCGGTATACACATACTGGCTCCCCATCTCTCCTTTGTGTCCGGCTCTCAGCAGCTTACACCCCTTGTTGCGAGTTATTTCCCTTAGAATAACAATTACCATTCAATTGACCCAAGATTGATTGTAGCATGGTGATGTTACCACACTGCCATCCATTGTGGGTCGATCGCACTGGAATCTACCCATGTATGCCTAGCTTAAGTAATCAGTGCTTGTGCATGCATTTATAACTCATTCAACTTAAAGATGTGGCTTGGGATTATTATGGAAGTCTTGAACATTAATAAACATATCCCGTTTTATCTGACTAACTACTATTACCTATTGACCCTCATAGTTTTTCCCAACCCATGTGTTATTTCCCTTGGCTGGACAGTTCGATCTGTCTGTCAATAATATAAATAGGGAATTGATTTGCAGAATAACATTATCATCTTATTGTACAGACAACATGAGTATAAGTTAACATAATATTCCATGTACTGTATTTCTTTAAATCACCATCCTGATATGTTCTCCTTTATTACTGTTTTAGTATATTACAGAAATGTGACTTGGTTTGCCATTGACAGGAAAGCATTCTCTTGTAGTTTTATACTTACTGTAACCAGTGCAGTTTTTATATTTACTGTAACTAGATACAGTAGCGTAATGACAACATTCAACAGTAATTGTATTTTTATAGTACATGCTTCAACTTGCATTGGCCTTGTTTTGACTAATATCGCAACATTACATTCGAAAAGTAATTTTACTTTCACAGTATGGTGTTGACTGTGTGTATGCTGCTTGCACAAGAAAGAACATTGTTCATACCTTAGATCATTTGAAGAAATTGGTCTCATAACTCTTTTTTTCTTCAAATTGGGAAAAGACCAGTGTTGTGAGGCTCATTTAAAATACAGTATTATGAATGCAGCCATTCTGCAAACAAAAATAAAAACAGACTTAGCAAATGTACTTTGTGCTCTACTCTGAATACTGCTCAATATTATACTGTCTATCAGGAATAAGCCCCTTCTATTTCCAGAAGATTCCTAGTATGTTGCCTAAAAATAGCATGAAAGCTAGTAAAGTCAACATAAAGTGAGTACTAGGAATAAGCTGCTCAGTTACGTAAACATTTCGTGATATGGTCTTTTTAATTTCGCCATATGGTAGTTTCCCACAAACTTTCCAAGGCAAAAGTAGCTCATAACAGCCTTCTTAATACAGTATTTACATGCCCCAATCCATCCCAAATCCCAAAAGTTAAGGGAAAAATCCTCACTTTGGCACAGTGGGTGGAGCCATGCAAATCATTCCTTTACGCCCCATCAGCAAAATGCACACCCAGAACCACTGGTGTACAATACAGCTTAAACTGTGGCAGCCAATACACACAGAGTAAGTCAACCGTGGTTTACAAAAGCAGTAGCGTAAGGCCCCAGCGATGTTAAGACAAGTAGAAATAAAGTAGCAAAAACAATAAGAAAACATATATGTGTCAATGTTTCCTTGCCTAGAAAAGGGTGGAAGTGTATCTGAAGCTTTTGTTATTACTAAGAAATAACTACATTGGTTGGTTGTTAGACAATGGAGTCAGTTATTACTTTTGTACCACAAATTTTTGTAGAGAGTAGTTGAAATTAGGTATTTCTGGGGTGATTGGAAAGAAATAATCATCCTATCCTCGGTGTGTGTAGGTATTTGTTGAGTAACTTCCCCAGAAAAAAAGAAGAGGATCTGTGCAAGGTGTCTGTTGGAGGAGATTTTTGTTTATAGCAGCATAAAATCATTTAACATCAACACGTTTCGTAGCTCAGTGTCCACTTCTCAAAAGAAAAAATCCCCACTCCCAGGTAAAATCCATAGATTTACTTTATTGAAGTCTTGACACATGTGAAGACCCCCTCTGACGCGTTTCACTATTTAGAGCTTATTCATAGAATAAGGGGGTCTTCACTATGGGGGGACTGGGTTATGCTGTTTCACAGTGTATGTCAAGATGTCAATAAAGTGAATCTATGGATTATACCTGGGAGTGCGGATTTTTTTTTGGGAATTGAACACATATGCTAAGTGGAGGACATGCCTAGATTTCTGCACCCGGTCATCTATAAAGGCAGCAACAGAACAGTGAACTTCATCTTTTACAAGCATTGGGATTAAGCGTTCTTGCCGGAGTGTGCGGGCTATTGGTGCTTCTTTGTTGTGTCCACTTCTTCAGGATGAATACTTTAAATAGAAGAGTCTCTGGCTCCTTTTAGCCCCCCATACACCTTAAGATTACTCCATACAATTTCCTTTAGATCTACCAACAATTATTTAGTATAGTGACCTCCCTGATAGAATACATAGTGATGGAAAGGGTTAGAAAGCTCCTCGTATTACATGGTTTTGGTAGAAGAAAAGCTGATTGTACAGAAATTTAATGGAAAGATTATAAAATGTATGGGGGGGGGGGGCTTTAAGGTTTGAATATCCAGAGACTGTGTTTTACAAAAAAGCACATTGTCATAAAATAAATAAAACAATTAACTGGTGTGCATCCTTGAGAACCATTTCTTTATAAAATAATCCAAAATGTCATTCAAGCCTCAAGCAGGTTGCCTCAGAGAATAAAAATAAATCAGGTGATCTGTCGCCCTTGGCCTGGTACTCCAGTTTTTCATATAGAAACCAGTGTACATTTCAGAAACGTTAGCCATGCTGTGTTGTGTTGTAGTACAGCAATACAAATGCAGCTAGTGTGAAAGGGCCCCGAAGGACGTGTTAGCACTGGCTGCGCTGCAGCTGCCATTGCTGTATAACACAGTTAGTGTAAATGCATGGTAAACTGGTTTCCATAGGAAAACTGTGTAACGTTCACTCTTGCCCCACGTTTGCTTTACCGGTAACTTGTAATTAGGGGGAGAGACTGCACACAGGCAGCCTCCATCCCTCTTTTTACCACCCCTGCCAATCAGAGACAGAGACTGTAATACAATTAAGCTAGCCATACATTGTCGGATTCCATGGCCGATCGATCACCTATCCGATCGATTCCGGCGATGTCAGCAGGAATCGGAGGTCCGATCGATTGGCCAATTAAGTGTGTCCGATCGCTACATACCACCTTGTCCCACGGATTCCTGGACGATTCCGTGTCCGATCGCTTACTTCCCAAATGGAAACTCCCCCTGATGTGTGCTGAATCGGATCAGAAAGACCAACATGTTGGTTCTCTGTCTGATCCGATTCTGGGCCCCCGAACGATTGGACGTGATCGGACGGACAAGGTGGGCTTCACGCGATTCCGGGACGATCGTTTCACGTGCACGCGCCCGGAATCGATCGTCCCAGAATCCGATGGGAAACGGACCAGTGTATGGGGGCCTTTAGGAAGATGTAATGGTACAAACTACATTTTTAAAAAGGATTCCAGACCATTGGAAGCATAGTTGCATAGCTCTGGACAACTTTTACAAGCTTCCAGCACTGCTTGCTGAGCTATTGTATCAAATGCTTTCCATACTCCACAATTTTATAGCTACCACAAGATAATTACCCCTTGTGATAAACAGCCTAGTAATAAATTGAGGAACGAACAATAAACACTGTAATTCATTATTGGTAAAACAGTAAAGACCTCATAGGCCAGACTGTCCAGTGGGGATGAGGCTGTTTTTTATGGAATGGTGGACCTTTATATGCATATATTCCTATTAGGCATTTATAAAATGTTGCATATAATTTTTTTATATTTATTATCTTCTAGAAAGAAGAGCCCCATACATAATTGAGAATATTATTAGCTCCCTTTGCAGCTTTGCTAAAAATCTGAAGACAAACACCCTAAATAGTGTGTTGAGATTCGAAGAACCGTTTGTGAAAAATAAGGAACCATATGAAAAAAAATTCCTTTTAATATTATACTATATATATAATGGATATTGTACCTGTCCAGAAAAATAAAACGTCCAGGTGGTAATCTCAAAATAATCTTGTAAAAAAGGTTAATTTGGTAGGCACATGATAGGACAGGATAGGTTGCGAAATAATGATTTAAATATCCAGAGACTGTGTTTTACAAAAAAGCACATTGTCATAAAATAAATAAAACAATTAACTGGTGTGCATCCTTGAGAACCATTTCTTTATAAAATAATCCAAAATGTCATTCAAGCCTCAAGCCCTGTAATTCTCTGCTGTGAACTTTAAGGATGAATTAGTACATATTGCCAGCAGTTTAACAGATTAGTGTTTGCTTCTTTTAAAGCTCCATTACTAATTGAACTTGTGAGTAATTAAATGTCCATTATACATTCCAAGGTTGTCAAAGACCCCAAAAAAATAATATAAATATATTTACTTACCACAATAAAGTAATGATCTTATATTTGAATGTTGACTACTTGTGATAATTGACCTAACCCTTATCTTTCTTGTTATTTGGTTATCCAGGCCCAAACTGCTTTGCAGGCACAACCATCATCCCAGCAGGAATTGAAGTTAAAGTGGATGACTGTAATATCTGCCACTGCCACAATGGGGACTGGTGGAAGCCAGCACAATGTTCAAAGAGAGAGTGCCATGGAAAACAAACACTATAAATATGATGTGCCTATATTGTGTGGCTGAAGAAATGCCTTTACACCCAAACCTATGGACAAGACAAGACCTCAAATTGGAATAAAATACCAAACACAAGGGACAGCAGCAGACAGGACACAGACCATGTGCAAGGGTTGAATTTCACTGTGTTGTCAAATCTGGGCAATGTAGATAGCACAGAACTTCTCTGACTAAAGTTATGGATCACGTAATGTCCTCCTCTGGGGACCATTTCAGATCTCTGACAAGGTGTAACCAAACAGAACGCTGAGACTTTCCAGTGTGACACTGTGAGGAAATGTTGGTTCCATTTCATCGATTACCACTGAGTTCACCTGACATTTTTTTATCTCACTTTTTTTTCTTCTATTTTTTGTTGTCCTCGAAACAAAATGTGTGTCAACCAAATCGTCTTCAGTGGACCAACATCCGGTTCTGTATGTCTGAGAAATGAATTCCCTTTAACAGGTAGCAATTGCTATTTCTTCAGATAGTCAATGCCAAGTAAAGTCTACATGATAAAATGTGCCAATTTAAAAACAAAGAAAAAAGCAGAAACAAAAGAAAGAAAGCAAATTAAAGTATAGGAATTCTGAAAATACAGGTTCAAGGACAAATACTCTCCTTATTGCCAAAATAGTCCTGTCACTGCATCTTTGTACAAATGAATAAATGATTACTGACTCCCTAGCTTGGAAAGAATATGCAGTGGATTGGGTTGGATAAGATATTTAGTGGCTGTCTTTGTGCAGAATTGTACCTGGGTCCTAGTTAAATGTTCAGTATTGGCTTTTTAATCTGTTATATCGAAAGGTAACACAGTGTAACAACCAAGCCCAAATGAGGTTTCCGCAATAGATATTACACTTTTTATAAATATTTATTTTTCTGGTTTCACTTATTTTCTGTTAAATCTATTGAATGGGATGCAACAATAAAACTATGCTAAAAGGGAATAGGATCCAAGGCACTTGATAGTGTAATAGTGCTGGTCAGATACCACCCCCCAAATGCCCTTGAAGAAAGTCATTGTAAATTGATGGCCCATCTCTTATTTTGATGTGGATCTTTTGAGCCCCTACCTTATCTAAATGAGGATTTCTGATACATATACCCCTTATATAAAACCATTTGGTTTGTACATAGACCATCAGGTGTTTGTGGGTGCATTAAAATGCTGAGCTCTTTTTTAGATATTTAAGATGTGTAAGATGCATCTTAAGCGGGCCATACACAGCTTGATCTTTGGTGTGATTCCCAAACGATTGACTGCCATGTGTGTTCACGATGATTGATAATTCGGGAATCGAACACAGCCCACTTTGAACGATTGACCCCGCTCCAAGTAAATGTAAATTGTACAGGAAACCGACATCTGACATTACCCTCGGTGCCCATTCAAAGTATTGGCCAGGGATCAATGGTGGCGATGTGTATATACACCCCAAAACTTTATATACACAAGGTCTGTACATAGATCATCAGGGGTTTATGAGTGCATAGAATTTATAAGCTCTAAGTTAAGCCAGTCATACATGGCACTGATTTCCTGAACGATCACTGTGCGATCATTCTGCAATACTTGTGTCAGCATGCTATGATCGATCACGCTGGTGAGTCGAGCCATGTATGGCCACTTAACTAAGAGCTCAGAAATTGCATGCACTCATAAGCCTGTGATGATCTATGTACAGACCTTGTGTATATACATTTTAGGAGTATATGCATGTGAAGAAAGTAACAGTAATCTGTTCTACCACTTTAAAGCAAAATATTCAGGGGCTTAAGGCTATAAAAATGTATTTAAGTTTAGTATGTAAAGCCTTATGGCAAACATCCAGCCATTTTATCAGTTTTAAATGAAAGGTGACCTCAGCAGAGAACCCTGCACCTGCCTACCCATTGCTTGGATGAGGATTTGGCATTCTGGTTCGGCACAGGTATGATGTCTATACTGATCCCTGTAGAACAGGTGTGCCAAACTGTGAACAAAATCTGGCCTGCACTGCACTATAATTATTTGGCCGTGATTTTGTCCAAATTTTAAATTTTGGTCCACTCTCTGTATTTGAGTTACACATCCCTTCTGTAGAGAAATGCATTTGACTTTTGGAATACGTAAAGGGAATATGTGAAGGGTCTGCTTAAGTCAGCCCTTCATCAAACTACATCTGGAGAGGGGGCCTATTTCTCACAGACATGACCTAACCTAGCTAAGTCCAGCTCACTCCATCCAGGATTGGAATATCCTCCTTTATTGGAGTTGAATTGGTTTATGAAAGATTCCTTTGAGAACAAGCATGTCTTGACCAGGTCCCTTTGTATTACACAGTATAGTTGGGGTATCTGTGTCCCAATTGGGGAGCATACCTGTCACTTTATGACAGGGCAGAGAAAAATGGTCACAAACAAACCCTCTTCAAGTTTCTGAGTTTTTTGTACTATTGCCTGTTTCACCATGTGCCATGACAACTTCTACGCTTTTGCTTGTACTGGTGCCAAAGGGAGAGGAAGAGAGTGTAACCTCAGAATGCATCCTGTAGATTATTGTAAATGTCTGATCTCAGATAATTGCTGGTTTAATATAATCAGCTGGAGTTCTATTGCTCATTTAAGGTAAAAGGCCTTGGGCCCTGTTGGCTTAATTTTTTAGCCATGTAAGAGGGTGTATAATATTTCTGAGGAGGGTAAAGAGGACCATTTATCTTCTGGTCCCATAAGTTTTAGGTATCTTTTACAAGCCTGGCTGTAATGTCACTTCAAAGCATTTCCTACTTTAAAGGTCATTGAGATAGAAGGGAAGTCAGAAATGGTACTCATTACTGTCAATACAGGGTAACTGTAACATGGCCCAATACTATGAAACTGAACATTTGTCCACAGAGTATGTGGCAAATATGTGGCAAATGACCAGGTCAGCAAATACAGATAATGCATAATAATGATAAAGCCAATGGCAGTTGCTAGTCAATGCTATGGCATGAGCTGTGGGTATTTAAGGTGCCACCTGAGAGAAGACCAGAGATGCACACAATTCTGAAAATCACGTTTTAAATACAAAATAATGTCATTGTAACTGAAAACCAATGTGAGTCAGAGCAGACACTGAAGCCCATTTAAATGAAGTTAGACTGGTTCTCCTATGTCAGCTTTTTCCATTGCCTTAGACTCTGGCTAATCGTGTTTATATTGATATTTATTGCACATTTGCATAGACTTTTGAGAAATACCTAACCAAAACACTGAAAAAAGTCTGAATTAGCCGCATTGTATAAGCACACTGTAAATTATAAAAATTTAACCTTCTTTCAAAAGGTATGCACTGGATGTGGCCAATCCCCTTCTACTAATCGTGCCGGAATCCCCTGCAGCCCACCTTGCCCGTCCGATCGCGTCCGATGGATCGGGGGCACAGAATCGGATCCGAGCAAGAACCAACCTGTTGGTCTTTTCGGGTCCGATTCTGCTCTGATCAGGGGGCGTTGTGGTCAGGGAGGCGATCCATCGGACACGGATCCCTCCCGGATCCGGCCGTACAAGGTGGGCTGCCACGATCGGATTCCCTAATTGGCTAATCGTTCTCACCTGTGGATGCCGGCGGAATCGCCGGAATCCATCGGGTGCTGAATCGATCAGCCAGGGAATCCGTGCCGCGTATGGCTAGCTTAAGTCACAGCTGAGTGAAGTAATGTCTGATGCCTGGAATAGAAGTGAATTGAAGACCTCAATGCTTTTTTAGATGATTTAGAAATAGACACAACAGTTTGTAAAATGATAAACCAGCACCAATACTCCTTTATGCTATGGCAGAAGTCCCCAACACCAATCGAACAAAAAGCTCTAAAGCTAAACACTTTAATTAGACGAATACACAGCTTGAATTCATCACATTAAACCTTTTAAAACAACAATAATTGTTCTAGTTTATTTTTAGTCTGTCCAATGAACATTTGAGAACAGAAACACATCATTTAAAGCTGACAATGAGAATATGACTATTAAGGGTTGAAGTTAGAGGCTTGGATTGCTGGTAATACCGGGGGATATTTGCTAACCCTAATAACTACATGGTTGTACTGCTAATAATGATGTATGTGAGGGGGTTTAAATTGATACAGATCTGTTGGCAGTGTGTGGGCACATTCAATGTTAGTACTGTTCCTCCCCACACCAGGTCATAGCAAAAATATATTTTATGTTACCAGGTTCTGCTGTCAGAAAGGTTGGTGACCACTATACAATGGTAATGCACAATAAAATGCACCTTTTGCCATGCATGGGATATAGGTGTTTTACATTTGGCTACAGTTTCCAGTACAGTACCCCAACACAGAGTAGATGGTAACAAATGATGTTGTTAAAGTGAAGTGCCATTGCCACAAACAATCCACTTATGGGCTGCATCTATCCCACCTCGAGTCATTTAATGGCAAGACAACTTAACTAAGCTAAGGCAAGTCAAATTTCAAACTGATGTGTTGGCAGGTTGATTTCCGGTTGGTAACAGATGTGCCGTTGTAGCACTACTGCGGCCGATAACTGAGGCAGTAACTGGTGAAAACCCAACAGTTTTCACTGTACTGTGCTTGCGTTTCCCATAGATATTTAGGAGAGATGCTTGCGCTGCTCTTGCAAAACTGAATGCAGCAGAGCGTTACGGTAACAGGCGGCATTGCCTATTACCAGAAACGCAAGCATAGGTCTAGTGTTAAAAGTACACTGTCCTTCTATGGAAACCTGTGTACCTTGCATCAACGCTAACCTGTACTACATTTAGAGTTTAGATTCTCTTTAATCACAATGGTTATTTGCTAACTTTGAACTTTACATAACATTGTATTCAATTTCCTTTTACCAGTTTTATGGTTCCTTTACGCTTGAGCATTGTACAGCCCATGCATGTGTGTTGCTGTGTCATTCATTTCTATTGGCACACCAATGTGCATAAAAAGAGTAAACAAATCTTCCTGTCCCTCAGTGTACTGCAAGACATGCAGTGAAGAATACATTTGTTTCTTTCTTGGGTAAATAAATGAGTCAGGTGGTGTTTTTTTGGCCTCTAGATACAAATTGAAGGCCATTAAAAAAGAAAAATCTTTTCTACACTACCGAAAATAGCCTGATGGTTGGTAATGGGTAGTACATAAATCAGCCACAATATACAATGCGGTGTCAGGTATTGAGCTGGATGTTAGATGATCCCACTTCACATCCCAGGAAAATACGTGAAAGTGTTAACTGTACTTAGTGATTTCAGCAGCAACTTTAAACCAATAAAACAATGTCCTGATTTTCAATCACACCACCGTTCTTCTTTAATCGCAGCCATATATTTCCCATTGGTTTTTTTTGTTTATGTACAACTCAAAGACGTTATGTTTATTTAATGGAAATGTGCTTCATCTGTTTGTTAATAGGGGATGAGAAATGTTTACATAAATATTGCACATTTTAAAGCAAACTGTGTGCTGTTCTGAGAAATACCAATCCTTTATTTCTGAGGTGTCACAGGAACACCCCCATATATTGTAAGTTAATGTGAATATTCATTGGTTCCGGTTTTTGAACAGTGGATTATTTACTTATGGCATCATTTTGATATGTTTATGTACATTTATGTATATCAGTATGTTCTTACTTTGTTTCCAGTCCAGCAGTGATTGCCCTGCCTCCCAGCAAGCCAGGGAACTTAACTGTCCAGTGTCAATGTGCTGCAACAAAGCGTGCCACAAATACCTGTGTAAAGCCGACTCGTGTACAGACATGTATAGAGTGCGCTCCACATGACAAATACTTGATGCATTATAAAAAAAATATATTATTAAAATATTTTGTTAACTATAAAAATGTGCAATTCAACCTGAACAGATTTCTTCAATTACTGTGTTAGTTTTTTGCAATTTCTCTACAAATAATTAGAAATTGTATTAAAATGTACCATTTCTATAACATCATATCTTAAGCCAAGTGGAAGTGTTGCCAAAGGACAAAGCAAATACAAATGAAATTTATAAAGTGAAACATGCTTAGATCAAAACAACTTTTACAAAAATGTGTCACAATTTGTCTACATCAGCCACAATCTGTCTACATCAGCCACACTGCATGACCAGTAAGATTAGTCTACTAGAGGATCTGCAATACTACGTCTCTTCTTCCTGGATGACTTCCTTGCTCATTAGATAGAGATAATACGGAGATAGTGAAATATTGAGGTGTACAAAAAAGAGTGGCAGAAGAAAAGGCCATGTAGTCCATCGACTGCCCATGTTTTTGCACCAATTTTTTTTAGTATAGATCAATGTTTGCACTAAGCATGTTTGAATAAGGTTACTGCTGACTAATTCAATATCTCTGCTGGATTCTTTCCTATTAGCTATGTTTCAGTAAAGAGATCTTTTCTAAGGTTGAAATCTAAATCTCTTTTGGGTAATTTGATGTTTTATCAACATGTTTTAAACCCCCCTTACACCATTTATGTGTTTTAGGGTTTCAATGATGCCTTTCTCTTGATTGAAAACTGTATAAATTAAGTTCTGGGATATTTTCCTGAATCTGTCCGCGAACGGACGGACGGCGGACTTTTTTTAAAGTTCGGCCATCACTAGTTAGGTGTTTAGGGGGTATGTTAAAGTTATGGTAAGGGGGTTGGAGGGTTAAGGTTAGGGTATTGAGGAGGTTAGTTTAGTTTTAACCCCCTTACCCTAAATACCTGAAACCCGTAAGATTACTTTGTAACTCCGGAGAAATAGGGCTATCAGCACATGCGCAGTTATTAGTGTAGGAAAATATCTCAGAACACCAGCAGTTTCTGTCCTGAAAGTTAATTCATCGCTAGACAAGAATAGACGAGTCAAAGTGAATATGTATAATACATATGATACTTGCGTTGCTATGCTTTAACGTACCTGGCAGTATAAATTTTTTTTTGTTAAAAGCGGTGTGGAAACTTTACATTTCAATGTAATCCCTGTCCAGATGTGAGGACTTGGGACACCCATCCTGGGTGACTTTTACTGTTGAATGCTGCAAGCAGCTGCATAACCCCACCGTCATCATTCCGAGGACATGCAGCCAGGGCACAGGAGCCAGATGGACATCACTGGAGGTTGCCATTGGCTCATCTGGATCCCTTCTGGTCCTAAAAATCTACCCCAAACAACAATTGGGATTACTGCTAATGAGGTAAATGTATACAGTAGAATTAAGGGCACAAAAATACCCAATCTAGTTGCCAGGAGAAATGTACTTAATGTACATATAAGCCAAATTCCTCGGGCCAAACATTTTATGATTCTATGCCTTAAATTAAAAAGGGATCAAAGGGATATTTCTCGTTTGTGACACCAGAGGAAAACTAAACCAGCTTATCTAAAATAAAAACTAATATTTCCAAGATTTATCCTTAGTACCACCTGCTGGTACATTGTGTTAACACATCTCAACCTTAAATGAAACTACTGCATGCCATGCCAGGTACATGGGATATGGTCCTTACATTGAGCTGGTCAGTTGTGGTCTATTTTCTTGACAATAGGAAGAGTTCTCATACAGTAAAAGACTTGAATTTCCAACCTATAATTTTTTTTTACATTTTAACTTGTTGGCCTTGCTGTTACTATTGTCAACAGACCTTCTTCAAAGCAATGTTACATTTATGAAAGAAGAACAACTTGGCTGGGTTGTAGATGCTGAAAAAAAGCAAAACAATAGAAATAGAAAACGATGTACAACACATTGTGTTGTGCTATTCTAGAGAATCAATGTGTTCCATATTGCTCCATGTGTTGCCAATAACCCTCATTAGAAACAATGTGTAAATATGTCCACCATCACAAGAACGTCCGCACTCGGAAGTAAAATCCAACTTCTTCATTGTTTAATCAACATGGGTACAGTAGGACAACAACTCTCCAGGGGGTCTCCTCACTGAGCGGTTTCTCTCCTACTGGAGCTTACTCATAGAGAATGTGCAAATATTCTTGGATGCAGACAACATAAATGGGTATGTATTGCCCGAATGTTCATCCTCCAAGCTTCCTGGCCTTCTAATAACAACAAATATGACTTACTACACAACGGTGGACACACTGAAACACTGAAGACTTGCTGGTAAAGGCCCAACTCAAGACCTTAACAAGTAAGAAAAGAAAACAATCTTTACCAAACTTTATAACAGTACATGTTGTTTGGTAAATAAAATTACATACATTTTGTTAAAACATAACCATTAATATTAAACTATAGATGATGCATAGTTTTCATAGTTTCCAAATATATTTATCACAGAAAATTAAAACCATTACCATCAGTTCATAATACTGTGTATTACAGTTCTTTTTGTTTTTCCTGAGGCCTGGTATCAGTCAATGCCGCTGTAATTTCAGTTGACTATTTATACACAGATTACAATCAATGAAGTTACAGTTAAGGACACTCTCTCTTAATTGCCTTAAATTGTGTGTCAACTTGTGTGCAGAATAATATTTAGTTGGACCGCTCTTAGCTTTTTACGACACACGTTACGGCAATATTTTGATAAGCTTCTGCAATGTCACAAGATTTATTTCCATCCAGTGTTGCATACATTTTTCACCAGGCTCTTGCATTGATGATGGTAGAGTCTGACCACTGGGCAAAGCCTTCTCCAGCACATTTCAAACATTCTCAATGGGGGTAAGGTCTGGTGGTCAATCCATATGTAAAAATAATGTCTCATGCTCCACAATTTGAGCCCAATGATTCCTAGAATCAAGTCTTTAGCCAAGTCACATGGAAATTCTTATATAATAAACTCCATACACATAATTTAATCCTTATTTAGCACTTTGTATAAACAAGCTCAATAATTGATGTAATAGTAATATACACTCATATGTTAGAGATATAGCAAGATATTGCTGGTCTCAACTCAACTTCAAAGGGTCTATATTCAAACCTGCAACAATAATAACCCGTTTCTATTCAGAACTTATGCATTCATAAATAGAATTCACTTTTCTGGCACTACACTTTTCAAATTTACATTAACTACCTTCTTAATAGTGAGTCATAGGGTGACATTTTTGTATACAGAACTATGCAGGTTCATCTAACATTTTGCTTAAATAAACATTTCTTACAGATCATTTGTTAAAATAATTTTATATGTTTATTTAACAGGTTTGTTATTTACAGTCTCCATAAAGTTTCAAAAGTCTTAAGGTTGCTGTTGAATGCCCCCATCTTGGCAGTAATGTCAGTAACCCCCATCCGCTTTAAGTTAGTGATAGAGAGCCTTCCCTTAACCTCCCTTGCGGTTGAGACGAACCCTGTTCGTTCGCCGTTCAGGGTCGTCTCAACCGCAGGGGAAGCCAGCATCGGGGAGACCCGATGCCTCCCTGGAAAGCTGCAGCGATTGTCTTCATCGCTGCAGCATTTCCGGGGTTTCGGAGGAGCTTTTTGGAGGAGCGCCGGCTTTCCCACTCATGCAGCTGGTGTCAATAATGACACTGGCTGCGTGAAGAGCCCCGGAGGGAGGGAGAGAGTGACAGGCAGTGTACTTTGTACACTGCCTCGATTGCCCGTATGGCGCCGTTATAAAGGTCGCGAAACGGGCAGTGCGCTAGTGAGGTTAAACAGTAAAAGCATTTTAGCGGGATTTAGGTCAGTTCTCTACTGAGGTAAAACCATTCAATGTTTGCCATGTATGGTTTTTGAGTGAGCTGAAGGTAAGGTAAGCCAAGGTAGTCCGGCAAGCAAAGTAAAATGTTTTCTTTCTCTTTCCATCCCTGGAATGTGCTTTGTTTGCTTCTTCTTGTTATGCTAACCATGTGGCTTCAGTCATCACTTGCCTTTTAGAAAAGAAGATCTGTAGTTCCCTTTTATTATGGCAGGACTGGTTTCTTTTTAAAGAACTGCCAAATCTCCTGGTTACCAAAACTGAGCATCCTATAAATACCCAACTTGTCTCTTCCTGTGGACCTCTGGATTAGAGTTACTTTCAGAGTATGCAGAGGATGAGCATCTCAACTACTGAATTAATATAAAAAGCTCATCAGTCTTCATATTTCCATTGATGTTTTTTTTTTCTGTACAAGAATTTGAACCAACAAACTTTTTTGCTGCAAGGCATCCTTTCTAATTACTATATTACCATAGCAACCGTTTAGCCTTATGTTACTTTCAAATCCGCCCAATAAAAAGGGTTTTGTAATTTGGTTGCCATAGGCAAAACTGACAACTGGTCTATCAGATATGTTGAGAAATGTTCAACCTTCTCCTGTTCTGTGTTCCCACAGGCAAAGGTTGTCTAAAATAAACAGTTTTCAGTTTGTTTGATATCTCTGTTTCCTACTCCTACAATGCCACCAGGGTAGTTACTGGAAATCTTATTAATACATGATTCCTATAACTTCAGCGCCACTTTTGACATGCTCATACGCTATCTACACCTTTTCCAGAATCCAATAAACAGTTATAATTGTTTTTGCCTTAGGGGATCATTTAATTGAAAAATAAAGACAAAAGCTTCTTTTGCTTAATTAAAAAAAATCATGTACAAAGTAATTAGTTAAAAAAAAACACAGTTTATCATTTTAACACATGGACATTTTTTGGTTCCTCGATCAGCTTTGGATAGGGAAGAGGACATTTCCTAATATTGTTTGTTAAATGGATGGAAGGTAGAAAGGCAGACATAAAAGTATACATTGCTACAGGAAATATAGTCTGCTTATTAAAAACAGTAAAACAGTCAAAAAACGGAACGGAGCATCTGGTACCTCCAGGGTTTTGTAAACGAATTCTCACGGCCTTTAAAATCTTCCCATTCCCTTTCTAATTAATCACAGCGTCATGGCTGCAACATTTCAATGCCCTCCTTTCGGACATTCAGCTACAGATCCAATTTAATTTGTTGAGCTGTATCGATTAATTGTCACTCTTTAATCTTACTGAGGGATCCGTGTTTGGCTTCCAGGAATTCCCAGGTCCTACATATCCTTGGTTGATTAACTCTTTCATTGACAACCTAAAAGCATATGGCAACGGACAATAGTTGACTGGAACTGTCCCTTTAAAGTAAACATTTCCAAAAAGGGATGAGGGGGTTGAATTGTTGCTTGACTGAATATTTCTGTGAAGACCTAATTCATATGGACATGTTTGTTCAGGGTCAGTTTGGTTGGCATGACATAAGGATGTAAGACAATGCATATTAGTTTAGTCATTATAAATACTTTGGAATAAAAAAAAAGATATAAATAATATAAAAGCCATGTACAGCTTATAAGGAAAATGCGGACCCAAATTATTCTAAACACATGACTGGAGGTGGAGACATCACAATTTGGACCGCAGTAAATGCTAAGGTTTAGATGGCATCTCCAATTTTGCATATATGTCTGAGGAATGGGATGCCGCATGGGCGCCTTATTCTAAGCTTTTTTTGGAAACCTACTGAAAAGGGTTTATTTGTGTATTTTATAGATTATTTTAGCAGTTAATTATTATTTTATGGACTTTTGAAACAAGATTTGGTCATTCAAATGATACCTTTTATTTATTAACTTATTTTTTTTAATGTAATTTTTTTCTTTTACATAATTGTGTGTTTCAAACATTATTATATTCATGATGTCTACAAGGCCCTTGTACGGACATATTTTGGTAAGTAACCAGCCTGCAACTCAAAAGAAATTCCATTTAAGTCTATGGTGCGATTTTGGTACAGAAATCTGGACCTCAGGAGTGTGCTAGGGAGGTTAAAGGAAGGTCCCTAATTTTCAGGGTAATAGTCAGTTGCTGGGTGCTTTGTTCGAAATATCAGTAATAACACATTGATCAACTCATGAACTTATTATCGGCCATAAGTTTGCATAAATAAGTAATATATTTTAAGTCAATTAAATGGGTAAATGATCGTACCCACATTTCTGTGATACTATGTAACATTTTTGTCAAACTATTTACAGAACAGTATTGATTATATTACTCATTAACCTCCATCTGATTGAATGCATTGATTTAGCCAGCAGGACTGGGAATCTTCAAGGATGAGGACCACTAGTTAAAAACTATGGCTATTTTAAGAAATCGTAGACATAATGCAGAAGCTGGTCAATCCACCATACATTGCCTGTAAAGTTCCTATGACTAACATGTGGGCTACCAGCTGATTATACCATATATGCTGAATTTTTCAGCACCAAAAATGTGCTGAAAGATAGAGATGGAAATTGCTAAATTTCACACCCATTGTTGGAGAGATAGTGAAGGGTTTTGTGAACATAAATTAAGTTCAGTCAAAAATCTAAATATTTACTTAATTTTGAACATAATTCAATAATAATTTGTTCAAAAACTACAGATGTCAGAGCAATATCTTGAGTCTCCAATAGAGCTGGTCCAATTTTTTGGACTTACTGAATTTGTGAGTTGATTGCAAAGTCCCTGAACATTATTTCATCACCAAAATTTCTAGAGATGTGGAGAAGGGTTGCTATAACATATGTAGACTTTGCATAAGAAACATACCCTAAGTGTAATGTGTATCCTATTCTGTTTAAAGGTTTTGAAATGCAGAATGTGTGCGCAATGGCCACATCTATGCAGTCTGATTATGTTGTGCCCGCAGGACCCGGATTAGCGCTGGGGTACCAGGAGCAGGGAATCTAGGCCACCTGAGGGTCTTCTCCCAGAGCCCCCCTAATGGGAGTTAGGCAGGGATCCCTTGAGGGGACCCTGTGGACTTTTCCCGCACTCAGGTGGCCAGGTCCTGCTTCCCTGGTGAACCCCCCCAGGAGGCTGCGGACGCGAGTCCCAGAGGTGGTCCCCTTCAGGGGGGAAGTCCTAGTGATCAGTAGTTCAAACACAGTGAGCGTAGAATAGTCAAAGTCCAGAGCGAAGGTCAAGGCAGGCGGCAATACACGGGTAGTCAATAACCAGGCGGAGATTCGATGCAGGCAGCAGGCAGGTAGAGTAGTCAAAAACACGCAGGGGTCAGGGAGCCAGAGGTCAAAGGATCGTCGGGTACAAAGCAGGGTCAAACACCGGGA
Source organism: Ptychadena robeensis (assembly GCA_036250615.1). NCBI lineage: Eukaryota > Metazoa > Chordata > Amphibia > Anura > Ptychadenidae > Ptychadena > Ptychadena robeensis. Next base: position 36,026,513 of record CM070039.1, on the reverse strand, counting down.
AGTCAAGCCA
>CM070039.1:36008472-36024381 GCA_036250615.1 Ptychadena robeensis | reverse complement strand
GCCGCCTTCCGTGCTGCTGATTGGTTGACACATGCGCCAATCAGTCCAGCCGGAGGCTGAGAGGCTCTCTCAGCTCTCCTCTGCTGAAGGAAAATCCCGGGCGAAGAAGCGCAATAACGGGATCGGCGGGCAGAGGGGAGACATGATTGGCAGTAAGGGCACGGGCCGCAAGCGGCTGACCGCGGGGGCCGCCAAGTAACGCGAAACGGGCCGCTTGCGGCCCACGGACCGCGTGTTGGGCACCTCTGGTTTATAGTTACGGCAATGACAACTGAAATGGCTAATTTGATTAATTTTATGATTTTAATTTAAGTGGACATCTCCATAAAATATATTGTAATCGTCGTGCTGCACTATTATTCTCAAACTGTTCAGCTTCGTAAATAATTTATTGTATAATAATGTTTTTTTATATATTTTATATTACTTGTAACTCAGTAGTACATTTCATTCATATATATATACATTAGCATATTGTTTTTATGAGGTATGTGTAAGCTCTGAAAGCCATGTTTAAGTAAGGCTTCAAAATCATGGTGGAGGGCAGAATAAGATAACACCCAGACATAGTGGAATATGTTGGCAAAGGGACTTCACAAAAATAGAGGATTTCTGCATTTTATTTTATGATTTATTCAAAATATTATTTAAACTCCTGAACAGTAATCCTCAGTTTAGCTTGGGGTAAATTTATGTACCAATAACAGTAACCTCAAGCTAAACTTGGGGTAGCTTACTTGCATCAAATAAGTCACATCTTCCTCCAGTATCGGCATCCTGCTCATCACTGAACCCACCTTCCTGACATCAGTAATGACACTGGGGAAGTGGAAGGCTGCTCTCACCATATTATGAATGGTGCCAGAGATGTGAGTTCCTGGAATGCCTATACCTGTATTACAATACAGACATAAGCATCCCAGCTCACATCCTTGGCACCATTCATAATGGTGCAGATGTGCGGGGGTGGAGAGAGAAAGGGAAATAGAAACAGATTACATTGTATACTGAAAGCCTACAAGCGTACTGTCACATACCAGTGTACAGCCAGCCAAAATCTGTATGTAGCCCTGGGTTGATAAACACATTGTGTGACCTCTGATAACATTTTTAACCTAATATAACAAGTTGTTAAAGGTTTTTGCTGTGGCTATTCGATTCTAAAGTTTTTTGCTACAGAATTGTCCAGGTGCTGTCAGAGGCTTCCAAGTAATAGAGAATTACTATGGACAATCTGTTATATTGTAAGTTACCAAGATAGCAAACATGGATAATGGTGTGTTCCTGCGTGGCTTCAATGTGTTTACCTGTCAAAGAAGGAGTATTTACTTTAGCCACCTGCTGAATGATTGTTTGTGATTAGGCAGCCATCATTCATCTCTACAATGCTATCTTGACATCTTCTCCTATATGTTGGAGAGTACATTGTGCACATTTGACAAACAAGGCACCATACTTTGGTAAGCCTCCATCACTCCCTGTCAGCTTTACAAAAGAGAAATCTTCCACATGTGAATATGTCAATGCTACATTGAAGCATCAGTAAACCCTTAGGTAGTACACCTGCAAATCATGCCAGTTACCCTCAGTACTGATGACCAAGCTCTGCAGGCTGATATTCCAACTGCAAGGGTGCCACCATTTATCTCAAAATATCATTGCCACACGGAGTCTTTATCTAGTGCATGATTGAAAGTGGGAGAATTATTATTACTACTATGTATTTTTATTATATACCGCCAATATATTACATAGTCCTTTAAGACAGTCCTAGCTACACACATGACTATATCACTACAAGTATCTTTAGAGAAATTATGCTTTATTTTAAGGCATATGTATTATTCAGTATCTTCGTACTTACCATTTCTTTATATGATGTGTCTGCATTTAATGAAATTTCAGATAAGGGTTCCAGGATCTAACATTCCCATATATACATCAAGCCCCCCCACCACCCTCACAAAATGCCCAAGGTTATATAAAAACGAATGTTAAACCTGCATGGAAAAAATAGGATTTGTGGGATTTACAATTATGGGCATGGCCAGTAAAATTTCTGTCTTTTGCCACATATCAACCTTTAGATGGACTGAAGTTTAACTTTGCTGGTGGTATGATTGTTTCTACTTTTTTAACAAATGAGAAACTACAATGAAATCTGTTTATATTTCCCACAGTGTGGGGGCACCGCCCCATGTCCCTGATGCCAGGGAAAGGGATCCAGGAAGAAGACATGGCTGAAAGACAACACAGGTCCATCCGAAACAGGAAAACAACCCCAAGAGTGGCTTTTGAGTGTGGCTTTCCCTCTTTTGGTAATTGACTTGAGATGCCTGTCAGGGGTGTTAATATCTGTATTAAGGTAATCCACACACAACTTTATAAATTTGTCTGCCCTTTAAATGTACCAAGCAGGTAACTGGAGTATGTTAGGAGGTCTTCACCTGATGATGGAGAGAGGTTCTTTAGCTTGTAACTAATGCAAAATATATGCTGGTGTTCTCAGTTGTCCTTTACACAGAATAAGTTGCTCCCTGCTAAGTAGAGTTAACAAACTTAGTGGTAAGTTATGTTTGGGTGTATAAGAACAGGAATGAATGTTGTTCAGGCCAAGTCCATGAAAGCAACACTAATTTTAATCTATAAAGCTCCTTACATCAGTCAATTTTGTCAGGTATTGCTACCTCTCTTTATTTTGTTAAAACAGCTGATGCAGTTACACAATTACTCATTTGGCCAGGACCTGCAACAGATGGGTGTGGCAATGGGATCATAGTGTGCCCCCCTGTACGCAAACTTCTTCAGGGCTAAAACTGAGGAGTTTCTTGTGTCATGCCCCTTAAATCTTTTACTACTCTACTTGCTTATAGATAACCATACAACAAATACTGAATGGAACATCTCCCCGCATGCAGAGCATACATGAGCCCAGTAAGCATATCTACTGTGCAAGAACCAGAATCACAGCAGGAATATAAAATACATGGAACATTTTTCTGGGGATTCTCAAATGTGGTGTGCTTAATATCATATAAAATGGCCTATAGAATATATTATATATTGGGGAGAAGGGTGAAACTTTTGCCAGTGAGTCCCCAGAAAAAGATGTCAGGAATATGGTACGGATCAAAACACAGAAAGGGAAAACAAAATTATACACAAATTACAAACTCTGCATTATGGCTTGAACAGGGACAAGCTTCGTGTCATGATTTTTACCAACTTCCTGACCACTTACAATGCAACCACGAACAGAATTCACCATCACTGAACAACAAGTGCCTGGACTTCTTATCTTTTATTCAAATAACCCAACATGCTTAACTTTTCAGAATTGATCATGCTTATTGCTATCTCGGTTTATCGAAAACAAAATAGCAGAATTTCTTGCCTTTCATGTCTATGGACATTTTACTTGTAAAAGGAGGAGATGAAAATTACACTTCGCTTTTGAATTCTTGTATCAACTATCCCAAAATCTCTTCCCAACTAAGATCCGTATTTCCAATAAGTAACCTTTTGCTTTCACTTCTATCAGTCAAATGTGTCAAGACAGTAGTTGTGTTTTCTTAAAATATGAATGTCCTATCATAACTTTGTGTATAAATCTGAGTTTCAAAAAACAGAATCATATTAAGCACGAAGAAGGGATCTAAGACATCCCTATGGTCAATAAAATAAAAATTGACATGATAAAAAAGCTCAATAGAGGTCTCATTTTGTTATTTTGCTAGCTTTCTTTTCAGAAATACTTGAAAAAGTTTTGCCAGCCAGTCAGAGAATCTTATTAACATGTATAATGTTTATACTTGAACCATTTTGCAAGCGAAGAGATCTTAGTCAGACAAGTCCCTAGCTAGTTCTAAAGCAGAGATGAACCTGTTGCAGCAAGAGCAGGCAGTGTGCCAGTTCATCTGATATTATGTACATTCCTCCAGGCTTTAAGAAGCTAAAACACACAAGCAGATTTGCCATCTCCGTTGGGACACAAACAGCTAGAATTACTTGGCTGCCGAGCTGTGCTTTTCTTTTCAGTGCAATTGTCAGAAGTACAGAACCAAGCAATCAAACTCTAAAGACTTTTCTATTGTCATAATAAGTCACAGAGGTTTTTCCATTTCACAGTACGGAAGAAAATGGCCAGATATCAGTCCGATTTCTCTAGGAAGAAAAAAACATCAGCAACTCTAAGAAGGTAAACAGAAGCCTTTTCAGAGTTTAATATCCATTCTCATTAAAAGCAATGAGATTGTTGCATATGCACTATTAAAACACTTTACTATACATTCTTACTCCTCACGGGAATAAATCTTACACTTATTGTTGGTGGTCATGATGGTCCGGCAAATAGTAAATCTTACATTCTTATAATATAATGTGTTTATATGCACCAGATGAAATACATCAGATAAGATAATGTATCATGGTTACTTTGAATAAGGCTTTCCACAGAACAAAGAGGCTTAGAAGAGGCAGCTGTAACCATAATATACATTTATTGCTAAGTATTGGCACAAAGGTAACATCTTGTATCATGGTTGTTCTTAAAGTGGTCCTACCACTGGGCACTTTACACCCCAGGTGCCCAACCTGCAGCCCTCAGTCCTCCACTTGCGGCCCCCAAAGCTATTATTGCATAGGAACTCACCTGTCCACCGCTCCCCCACTGACAGGTCCTCACCAGGAGTTTCTTTGGAGTGGGAAGAGGAGGAGAGGTGATACACTTACGTGATAGGTGTATGTAAAAGCCAAACAGGGACCCAGATGGTGCCTGAGTAATTACCTCACTTCTCCTTTTATCTAGTGTTGGCGGGGGGGGGGGGGGGGGGAAATCAGCAGACTGGTGAGTGCCTATGCTCCTACTATTCCACCAATGAACAAGGGATAATTGTATAATATATATTGCGGCACATACCCTTTGAAGCAAAGGTTATGTGCCCCAAAGATATCATCAGAGGCTTTAATGATATCTATGAGGCACATTACCTATGATGATATAGCAAAAAATGTATGGTATATGGCACAAAATGCACATCACCATACTACAGTCTTCCCTAATGCTTGAAGTATAATTTAAAACAAGTTTTAAATTATTTTCAAGTAAAAATGCTTCTACAAGTCAGTATAAGTTAAAAATGTTATGTGCGGCCCTTTAGTGATCCAGAGGGCCGCACTTATGGTCCTTAATATCAACTCAGTTGGCCACCACTGTTTTACACTATCAGCAGCAGCACTGCTAATAATTAGGCAATCACAGCTCAAAAAAAAAATTTTCCTTACAGCAAGCAAGGCGATTGTCGGGCTCTTCCCTCCCACTGTGTGGCAGTCTAGTGGCTGTTTTAGAGAATTACAGCCCCATAGTGAGAATGAAGTATCCCTGAAGTGTGGGCGGAATTGCTTCTGTCTGCCTTAAATAAATATGATTTCCCCCGGGAATAAGGAAGTGAGGAAGGTAAGTGTGCTGTTTTTTTTATTCTGTAGCAGTTTTCCCAGATGTATACTGTTGACAGGTGAGTATTATGTCAATGTAATCTATGTTTTGTTTGTTTTTGTGAGTATTTAAGCTTTGGTATGCTCAAAGCTGTGGTACTGGCATAACATCATTACATAATAAATAAATGAAATAAACTGAAAGGCCAGCAGCATAAAATAATTGTATAAACTTTATTGAATATTCTATTAGGTATTCTACACTATAGCACAATGTTGCATGAAATTGAGTAACTTTAATAATTTGTATCCGGCTTAAAATAGTGTTGTGGCAAAAATTAGTATTTTTTGAGTGTGCAAATCTGAACTGAACTATGCACAAAGCATACAGGGAGTGCAGAATTATTAGGCAAGTGGTATTTTTGAGGAATAATTTTATTATTGAACAACAACCATGTTCTCAATGAGCCCAAAAAACTCATTAATATGAGTAGTATTAGTAGTAGTAGTTTGAGTAGTTTTTAGTTTGTTTTTAGTTTTAGCTATTTTAGGGGGATATCTGTGTGTGCAGTGACTATTACTGTGATAATTACTTAGGGCAATTACACAAAAAAACATAATTTATACCCATTTCAATTATTATGTTACCCGTGCAACCAATATAACATTCTAAACTTTACAAATAGCCAATTTGACATTCAAAAACAAAACAAAATAATCAGTGACCACTATAGACACATTTCTTTGCAAGGCACTCAAAAGGCCTGCCATCTATGGTGCTGTCCAGAGTTTTGATTGTTCCACCACTCAACATCTTGCGTGCCCCTAGCACAACCACGCCTCCCAGACACGGTTGCAGAGAGGGGTAATGTTCCCTCCTGTAAATCAAACATTGATGATCGGACCACGGTTATCAATGGGGGCAGATCAGGTGAACAGGGAGGACAAGGGGGCCATGTCAGAAGTTTTCTTCTTTTGACCCTTCTCTTGCAAGACCCACTGTGGAGTACTTGACGACCTGTGATGCGGATTTGTCCTGCATGAAATTTCAATTTTTTTTCTTGAAGGATGCAGACTTCTTCCTGTACCACTGCCTTGAAGAAGGTGTCTTCAAGAAACTGGAAGTAGGACTGCTGAGGTTGAGGGGGGCCCTTTTTTGTTTGACTCCATCCTACAACTCGAAAAGGCCCTCACAGCCATATTTGATGATACCAGCCCAAACCAGTTTAACTCCACTCCACCTGCTGGGTCTCGAGTCGGACTGGAGCTCTCTGCCCTTAACCATCCAGCCACGTGCCGATCCATAATCTCATTTATCAGTCATAAAACCTAGAAAAATCAGTCTGAGAATTTCGGGCCCAGTCGTGAGTTTAAGCTTGTTGTGTCTGTTCATGGTGGTCGGTCTTTCAAGGCCTTCTTCTTGGCCATGTCTCTGAGATTGCACCCCCTGTGCGTTTGGGCACTCAGTGAGGTTGCAGCTTCTGAAATATGGCCAAAATGGTTGGCACGGGCATCTTGGAGCGGCACGCTTGACTTTTCTCAGTTCATGGGCAGTTATTTTGCGCTTTGTTGTTCAACACGCTCTTGGACCCTGTTGGACTATTTGAATGAAACGCGTGATTGTCGATGATCACGCTCAGAAAGTTTGCAATTTTAAGAGTGCTGCATCCCTCTGGCCAAGATATTCACTATTTTGACTTTTCTAAAGCTGTAAGTCCTTCTTTGACCCATTGGCCCAAGGGAAGGACGTGCCTAATAATGCAACAACTAATATATGATGTTATTGTAAGAGCCACACCCCTTCCTCAGACAGAGATGCACATCACCAATATGCTTAATGGTAGTAGGCTGTCGGCAATATACAGCTTGGAGCCTCAGACATAAAGAGGATGATGTGGTCAAAATACTCATTTGCCTAATAATTCTGCACTCGCTGTATGTGCTATACATGCATAACAAACTTACAGGGATAATTCCATTAGTTACAAGCTTGTTCCTGATTTAAGTATCAGGACTGCAAGACCATTTTCAAGATAAAAAGGAGGCAGCATTATGATTGTTTGGTGGTTCACTTAATTTTTTTATATATATTTATTTATAATTTTCCAACAATTTACAATCACTTAACATACTTTAGAATACAATTGGTTGCAATTGGTTGAAGTTATGGTAAAGAGTATGTTGATATCTTAATATGTAGTCGCAACAGTAGTCCATGGCAGAAAAGAAATCCTATGATCCTGAACGCCAAAGGATTCAGGAAAAACTATAAAGAAAAACAAACAAATTAATTGGAATGTACATTGTAGGTCCACAGGGTTTTACAATTAAGTCACAATCCAAATCCAAAGGGTGCGCGGCCAATTCCCAGCATGACTGGCCATGTGTGATGGGCGATCTCACGAGAAATCGGCCCACAATTAAGACGTCTGACGTGCAAGGCTTTAGACATATAGTGGATACAAGAGGCCCATGTGAATTTCCTCCATTAATCATCCATGAGAGCTATTCTCTTCTGCCTCCAAAAGTGAAGTTAATTTATGTTCCCAGCCTGACAGTAGGTAGGTAGATGGTAGTCTTCCCCCAGTGGATTAGGGCATTGTTTGCATTAAGCAAATGAGGTAAAACATGTTTTGTATATTTTACTTTATGTAGTAAGAAAGATGGGTCATCTAGAATGGAGTGAGAGGTGAATTTAAGGAGCAGTTCCAGAATGCTATTGCTAATAGGGGTAGATTTATGGGCATTCCCACCATATGTGAAGTGCTTCTAGAGCCACATCCTCTCCAGGGGGAGTATGTAGGTTTTGTATCGAGACAATTTCACTGGAACCCACTACCAGCGTAACCAGTTTATAACACATATCCTGTACTTATGAATTAACTGAAGAAATATTGCAATATGGTCTTCTATAAAAGCATAATCTCACTTGTTTTACCATTCTTTAATGAAATACTGGTCAGACTTGGAAATACCGGAAATCAATAATTGATATACGGTAACTGAAATACATTAGCTTGCGCCTCCATGCCTAGATACCCAAGCTGTAAGGGAAGTAACATCTCATAGGCCTTTCAACTGCAGACTACAAAGGTTAGAAAATGGAAACAACCTGGATCCTGTAATTTATCCCAGTGAAAATAAGGATCCTCTCCTGTGGGAACTATCTGAATCCACCTAGAAGTTTTAATTAAGTTGAATAAATAAAGTGGGATTGGAAGATTAGGATAACTATTAATTTGAAATCTGATATTTGCATAAAGGTATGACATGAAAGACACATAGGGTTTTAAAACACTAGTACATATTGTTTAACGTCTTTTAAAAAATAAAAGGGTTAACTCATTGTAAAGGAAAGTTGAGTAATTTTACTATATATATAAAATTTGATATACATGTATAAAAAAGTGTGCATCGGTTTTAGGCAATATGGCAGTTGCCAAGGGTGGAATCATGCTGGGGGGTGGCATCTGGGCATCAAAATTCTTACCCAGATAACGTCCCCCCTGGGCGCCCACCTATCAAGCACACAGCGGCCCCGGAAGAGACAAGCTCCTCTCAGCCTAGAACTGCCCCTGTATTTGAGTACTCACGGTACGGTGAACACATTTACTATATTAGGTCGTATTTGAAGATAAGCACTTGGAATGACTGGAAATACACACAGGGTTTTGTTTTCTTGGGGGGGGGGGGGGGTAAAGTTGCGGTCAGGTTGCAATAGATGTGTCAGGCAGTTGAGATGTGTTTCTGTCCCAGTGTGTACTGTCCAGTTGTGGCTTTGTAGGCATCTGTGTTGCTTTTGGGGGCCTCTGGTTGTAAATCTTTACAAGGTAAGTATGAAAATTGTGTAGTATAATTTTTAGGTAATATACTAAATATTATCTCAAACAAAAGGTCTATTTGTTGTTAGAACCCCAAATGTCGACTATTCTGACCAATCATAAAGCCAAAAAACCATAGGAATTATAAACTGGGAAGCTCTTCACATCAGTAAGTTGCCTTGAGTGGCTGTTCTTATCTTGACAATTTTGTTGCAAATTTTGTGTATTTTAGTAAAAATTTCACTGACATTATCACTGATGTTAAAACCATTTTTCTACAAAGAAAAGAAAGCCAGCTAAAAGCACATTACTTTGAGGAAAACATAATGGTCTAAGTGGGCTTTTGTTTAAGTGGCACTAGGGCATTGTCTTAAAGCTGAACTTCAGGCAATCAGCTAAACACAGACGTGAAATGCGTAAAGCAGCTATTTTAATCCCAGAAAATTATTTGTAATGCTTTTAAATCATTTCCAAGTTTTATACATCCACATAGCGCAGTCCTGTCTAACAGCAGAATGTAACCTTCACTTTAACTAATGCAGTGCCACATTTTGTATTCAGTTCTCAACCCTACTCTCAGGGTAGCCATACATGGGTTGATATTTCAGTTTGGTCAACCACAAAATCGATATTTGGAAGTCAATTGAACAGGAATCTGTTCCTGCCCACCTGGTTTGATCAACCACAAGTGATCGAAATCAAACATTGAATCCATGGAGAAGTAATCTACCATGTTGGTAGCTTCAGTTCGATAGTTCTCATGTACATGTCTTTTTTTGGTTTCCAGGTGTGCTCTTGTGGCAGAAAGCGTAATGATGCTCTAAAAAAGAACTGATCTCTGTGGCCATACAAACGATCGATGTTCAACTGGCGATCAATTTTTTATTGCCCAATATGATCGAATCAAAGATAGAATCGCAAAATAATCTCCTTGTTGCCGTTCACCTGCAGTAATCTTCCATGTCACTCTGCTCTACTATCAGCCCTATAGCACGCCTAATTGCTTCCTTGTACTGCTTCCTCACGGTCTCTGAGCTTGACAGTAAAAATAAAGAGGCAAATATGAAGCCAATTCATATACTTGTATAGCTTGCATTTAAATAAACACATTTGCATTATTTATTACAAAGCTACACTAATGTATGCATTTCATAGCTGCTGATTATTTATTTTATTTATTAAAAATAAAGCCATCCACAGTTGAGGCTTGCTTTAACTTTCCTTGTGCTCAGCCCATATCGTGTTTTACTTTACATGTTTTACACAGTCTGCTGTGATTTCCCACCCTCATACACACTGGGCTCCATAGTTGTTCGTAGTAAGCTTAAGCTGGGCATAGCTGGGCAGCTTTCTCGATGTGTAATTCTACAAAGCCAGACAATTGATGTGTCCCAGTCACACCAGCGAGTTCAGTTGAACTCAACTGCTTAAGACACTAATTTGAATGACCTGTCCAGTTCACATATGAATCTTAAATTGTGCAGGGTGCATATTAGGTAATGCATTTAAGGTACATACCCCTCTGGCGATCCTGCATTATCCTCTGTGACCCCGGGGATTGCAGGCAGTCTCATGAGAGTCTCTGCAACAGGCAGCCTGGCATGCCTCCCTGCGATGTAGGAGGGATATGTCCTGGCCTAACTACTGTTCAGCCAAATGGCCGCCCTAGCATCTATCTGGACATGCACAACACAGTACAATCATGGCTCCCAGCTCAGGCAGAGCACATCCACAGAGACGATGGAGATGCTTTTTGGCTGAACTGTACTTTGGCCATAATAAATCAATTATGGCTAAAGTACAGTTCAGCCAAAAAGCATCTCCATCATCTCTGTGGATGTGCTCTGCTCAGTACCGGATAGTAGGATATATTCAGTTTGAATATGTCCTGCAGCCTAATCCACTGCAGGGGATTTACATGTTATTTTTTTTACCTGGCATGTATTACAATGTGACTGGACAATCCCAATTATTTTATTGAGGACCTGTCATGCACACCATTGCCTGTTATAGCCTCTGTATACTGGAGCAGTGTGCTTGGGTGTGCTCCTGTCTTTGCTTTATCTGTTTTTCTGCAAAAATCTTTGTTGCAATAAGTGATCCGGCCTAATTCGTAAAATTGCCCAAATTCTTCCTGCCCTGACTTTGGATTGTCCCTTACCAGGTCTCTTCCATCTGTATCAGACTTTATTAGACTGACCTTTATTGTGGACCCTTGGCTTGTTTTTGAATTACCCAATAAAGCCTATTATCTGGATATCTGGTGTTAGTAGTGATTGTGTGACCAGGCGCATTCCAATGTGTGATAATGTGTTCCTGTGCATTCCATGGCAGAAGTAAGGTGACGGTTTATCAGGATGTAATTTTTAATCAGTGTATAGTGTACATATCATTTGCATACTCACTGCTATGCATTTCGTAAAGGGGAATTCTACCGAAGAGTACCTTACCTTTGGAAGCCGGCTATGGAAATACCCCACATCAAAATGTCCCTGATGGGTCATCAAATAAAGCTGACAATTACTGTGCACACTTTACTAAAGATACTTTCCGATTATGGTTATGGAACAGGGAAGAGAATCCCCAGATCCTGCTACCCATGGCATTGGCTGGTATGCTAAAGCAACATGTCTACACATCTGTTAGCTAATTGACAGTTTACTGTTAATATAGAAAGTTCTGGATATTGAAAGCTCTAAAACAATACAGAGACAGACGGGCTAAAAGGCACGTATTCATTTACCTTCTGTTCAGTCATATAGTTTTCGCTTCTATTAAGCAAGACCAGGAGATAAATGAGTAGCCCCAGGGTGCATAGACCCAGCAATTATCCCATTTCTACCAGGACGATTGTGTTTATCATTCGTCAAATCATCCACGAGCACCCTGAGCACGCTATAATCAGGACAGCATCCTCAACTGCACACAGCCGCTGTTTGTTATATCCATTTTAAATAATTCAATACACACATAAAAGAAAACAAAACCATTATCACACTCATTACTTTTTACGGTTGCTCCCTGTTCCCACTTTGAGGCAGATTGGGAAAATGTATAAAATGTTATGTTCATTCCATTTCAAACTCACGTTGGAGAACATTTCTCTACACCCTTTATTTACATGTCAGCAACATATTATGTGGTTGTTTACATATTCAATTCATTAATACTTCATTATTATTGCAGGCATATCGGAAACTGCTTCACTGCAAATCATTTAGTGAAACAATCTATACATTTTATGTTGATTTTTGGTAAAGCTGATCATTGAAGGATAATATCTTGCCAACGTTCTAACTTCCATACCACTTGGATTGTGCTGTCTCTACAAATGTTGCTACCCTTACACTAACAGATAATTCAGTATTCCACAAGGCATGTCAAGACTGGGGGTGAAAAGACTGAAAGACACAATTTATCCTCTTTAATTGAAAAGTAAACCTGCAAATTACACCAATAAAGAATTAAATCAATATAAAATAAATCATGTACAAAGAATAAAGCTAGGCATGCATGGTTCGATTTTAGCATTAGATTAACCAAAAATTATCAAAGTTTACATCAATCAAACTTAAATCGTATACTGCACACATGGTTTGATTGTCAAAAATTGTTCGATACCGATTGGAAAGTGATCGGAGATGTTGGAAAATTTTCGTCCATGGTACAACAATCAAACTAAAATCGTAGCATTTTGTTTGTTGGTCGGGACGATTGTATTCGATGAACACATTTATATATGACTCTTTCCTGTGTTTTTCTATCAAGTCATATTACGATTGTATTATGATCAAACCTTCCATGTGGCACTACTTTGGATTTGCTTACGATCGGTGTCCGATGAAAAGATCAAGAATGAAAACCCAATTGAAAATCAATCCTGCTAAAATCAAACCGTGTATGCCTAGCTTAAGGAATAAAGTGGATGGTGATTGCATATAGCAGTGGTTCTCAACCTTTTTCGATCCGCAACTCCGGACGTGACATCATAAAGTGTCACTTACTGTATTTAGAACATGGAAGTGTGCTTGCAGAGTGTCACATCCGCAACGTCACATCCGCAACGTCACACTGCAACGTCCCTTACAGCACAATCAGGTAAGTGTAATGTCCCCTCCCTTATATTTCCCCTCCTCGCTTGTGCAAATGATTAGAGATAATTTTGACAATTTCAAGTTAATTGCAAAGCCCCTGAACACGCTATCATCACCAAACTTGCTGGAGATGCAAAGAAGGGTTGGGGGTACCAAAAGTATGGCTCTAACACAAATAGGTTTTGCATAAATTAAGTCAAAAGACTTTGAAAATAGTATCATCAAAATTGCTGGAGATGTAGAGAAGGGCTGTGGAAACATTGGAAAAAACCTCTAGCATATAAAGTGTTTGCATAAATTACGTTCAGAGGCTTTGCAATCAGCTCACAAAGTCAGCTAGTCAAAAAAATTCGACAATCTCTACAAATCATTGGCAGAGTGGGAAGTTAGGAGCAGCTGTGATGTTTTCAAAGAACTCACTGAACCCTGTGAAATGGTTATTTGACCTCCAAGGGGGTCCCGACCCACAGGTTGAGAACCATTGGCATATTGGATGGTAATATGAAACACGGGGGGAATAAATTATTGGCAGTAACCAGTAATATCATTTGCATTCTTTGCCAGCCCAGGTTAAGGTTTACATTGGCAGTCAAAAGGCTTGAGGGTCTCATGTATCCGTATTGGTTTGTCTGCCTCTTGCCCCCGGCTGGGATTATGTGATGCCTCTCAGTGCCCTGAAAGGCAGGCAAGGAGCCCATCAGGACAAGAGAGACTCACATAGTCAGGGCATTACAAACTTACATTCTCCCTTGATCGTGCAGTCTTGCTTGCAGCCTTGGGGAGAGACTTATGCAGCATCCCCCGTCTGCCCCCCCCCCCCTTCCCAATCTTTGTGTGAGAAGGAAGCTGATGATGTCTCTTTACACTGACGCCAGGTGTTCCTAGTAACATCTAGTGGCTGAAATGTATATGGCATGAGATTTTTTCCCCCAATTAAGATTAATGCTTTAACACTTTTTTCTAAACATTTTTTTCTTGTATTGCTGCTCTAAAAACTGGGTTAGTCTTATGGTCCGAAATATACGGTAAATGCAAATTTATTGAAAATATGTAAAGGCTGCCATACACGGGTCGGATTTGCACCGGATTCCGGCCCGATCGATTCCGGGCGCGTGCACGCGAAACGATCGGGCCGGAATCCCGTGCAGCCCACCTTGTCCGTCCGATCGGGTCCGACCGATCGGGGGCTCAGAATCGGATCCGCCAGAGAACCAACATGTTGGTCTTTCGGGTCCGATTCTGCCCAGATCAGCGGGAGTTGCATTCCGGGAGGTGATCAATCGGACACGGATCCGGCAGGACAAGGTGGTGTTTAGCCCGAGTTAATTCGGGCTAAATAAAGTTGCTTAAATGGTTTAGCCCGAATTAACTCGGGCTGCTGTTACCTGCATTACCTTACCTTGCAGGCAGCCCAGGAGACTTGCTGCTTCTCTCCCCGTGTCCCCCGATGTCTGAACTTCATTTCCTGGTGTCCGTAATCCCGCCGGCGGGAGCGCGATGACGTCATCGGGAGGGGCGGGAAGTTCAAAATGTGAAAAAAAAAATTTTTTTTTTTTTTTGTCCTGTATGGTTCTCCTTTCATTCTGACATTGATTGGAGCGATTCTTTTCGCTCTAATTCAATTCAAAATGAAAAAAACACATACAAAATAAAAAACATGTATTTGCTTATTACGAGTTTCCTTTCATGTTGGATTTGATTGGATTGATTTTTCTGTATCCAATCAAGTTCAAAATAAAGGAAAAGGCATACAAAGTAAATACTTTTACAGCGTTTTTTTCCCTGCGGTGGACATATGTCTGCTGCGGGGAAAAAGACGCAGAGAGTACACTTCCCATTCAAATGATAGCGCAGATTAGACACTGTGCCAATTTGAGTGGCATGTCCGCTGTGATAATATGAAGCTGCGCGATGCTGCCAATGTGCGGTCTTCATTGCAGCGCTGCACATTGCCGCCAGAGACACCAAGACGCGGAAAAACAGCGCTCGTGCCGCATGTATGAATGCAGTACAGACGCAGTTTTTCTGCATTTTGGCTCAACAGGGTGCACTCCTCCCAATGCAGCAGGAGTGAGCAAGCTTTAGGTAATCCGCCGGCAAATGTGCCAGCGTGCGACATTGTTCCTGGTCTTGGTTTATTAAAAAAATGAATTCGAGTTTGAGCAGATTTTTGTGTTTTCTATTAAATTTGATCATTGAATGTGATTTTTAAAAAATACTTAAGCGTTTGAAACTTTATATATTCAGGATGTCTACTAGACCTGTTTTTGGACAGATTTTGGTCAGTTACAGGCCTACAACACGTCTTTTTCAATGATAAGCAGCGTAACGCTTTTGGCACAGAAATCTGGACCTCGGCGAAACGCTCAGGAGGTTAAACACTCATGATGTTACAATAGGAGGGTAAGACCTGGTGACACAGGTGCAAGACAAAACAAGCTCACTTATATTAAAATGTCTGAAAATGTCTTTTTTCCGAGGTTACAATTATTCAATTCACAAGCAATATACAGTGCTGCTTGAAAGTATGTGAACCCCTCAAGTGGTGTAGATGTTTCTGT
>CM070039.1:35997222-36008372 GCA_036250615.1 Ptychadena robeensis | reverse complement strand
TTTTGCACAAACAGTGACCATGTCTGGAGGGTTCACATACTTTCAAGCAGCACTGTACAAATCGTAACCTCATGACACTGCTCCTCCCCTCCAACACGTTTCACTCATCTGGGCTTATTCGTAGGGAGTGAAAGAGTCAGGAGTGTCACTTGCAGAAATTTTTGAGAGAACCTTGTGGCTCCGTATGAAGGATTTCCAGGAAACAGGAGAAGCAGTTTTGAGGAACAAACAACCAGTTGAAAGGCTTTGATCAATTTCTTTTAAAAGCTGTATGATTGTTTAAACTGCAAAGCAGCACTGAAATCAAGATTCAGCTTGGGCCATTGCCATTCATGAATTTCAGTCTTGAAGCTCATCACACACATTTCAATCTCCCTTTTAAATTTAAACTACAAATAACTTTGTAGTGTAAGGGCCTTCATGTTTGGATACACATTGATTTGATAGCTTAGTAGGACCTTTATATTATTTATTATGGTAGAGATCCTCAAATTGTAACATGTATAGAGACCTTTAATTTAACATTATATGAGTTTCAGGATTAATGGTAAAAGCGTATCCAAAACATTCCTGCATACCTTAAGAAAAGACAAGTAAGTGTATATACCTCCAATAAATTCAACCAAGAGAGATGTGAAAGGAAAATTACAAGAATTGAATAAAGGTCTAGTAGGGAGTCTGTATGGCCTTTAGGCCACAAAAGCGTGATCTATTGTTGTGCTGGTAAACCTGACCTTTACTCATAAGGCCTGTCCCCTAAATCAGAGATTCTATTTATAGTTCTGCATGTATCATGAAAAAGACTACAGTGATGCTGGTTTTATATAAGGATACGGGAAAAAATATCTTTTTGCCTTGTAGAGCACGTAAATAAAGGTCTTTTTCATTTATCATTTCCTGCCGTTACACTTAAAAATAGAACCGTGATAAAGATAGCAGGTAATCAATTCTTCAAGATCCGTATCTTAAACTAACCTGCCACTAGGTGATTGTCATCAGAATTGCATTTACATTTTCAGATAGACTGGAATGTATACATCATCTAGTAACAGTCAAATGGTACCACTATCATTGCTTGGGATAATGACATACCTAGAGCTCCACATAACAGAATAGGAGAAACTTGCAGTTACTTCCAGTTTTAGTCTTTACATATAATCGAATTAATTGAAAATGTGAAGCCAATTGTTACCTCATTTGACCAACCCATATTTTTTGCCTTGTGTTTTGGCTTTGAAGCATTAAACTGAAACTTTTATTGTTCTCTTTATTTGTTTCCAATAGACAGCCAATAGCAAGTGTCATTGTCATAAAGCAGAGACATGGGTACCTAATAAAATACATGTCTGCTTTGAATAAAGATTGATGACTGGGTGCATGCGAGCACTGATCTAGGTAAGTATTTGTAGGATTTATCTGAAGAGGAATGAATGAGTATTGTATTTCCATATAAATCTCGATCCATGGCCGAGTTGTAGCAGACTCCTCACAGCGTGGTGAAGTCATCACGCTGTGAGGAGTCAGCTACAGAACTGACAGGAATCCTGTGTGCTCCACTTAAACAGGTGATTCCCATCAGATTATAGCCACTTACTTTGGAGGGGGTGGGCAACCTTGTAGTTGCGGCCAACCAACAATTATGCGTTCTATGGCCGACCATTATGCGTAACTATGGCCGGAAATCGGCACGTCTATGACAGGCTTAAGATCTACACTGCTTTAATCAATGCACACACATAATTATGTATCTTTCCCAGGTTACCTAACATGTTTTTTAACATGGTGTTAGAATCAAGGGAAAAGGACTACTAAATACCATTGCCGTTGTGAGTCATCTTCAGTCACCACAGGTAGGTAAGGTACTACATCAGTCATTGATTACCTGGAGTTTCCTTATTACTTCTTTAAGTTATATTAAAGGGGTTAGAGATGTCAATGAGTCTAGCAGCACCATTCATGATGGACTGAAGAGGTGACAGTCAAGATCAGGGGTGGGCCAAACTTTTTGAGGGGTGGCCCACATTGGCTTCTTAAATTTAATAAAGGGTGACCAAGAACCTGTAATGGCCGACCCACCATAGGTGTGCCAATTCCATGCATCGCTGGCATGTTGGTGATGTGTAATAGGTAACTTGTGACAGGGTGGTTATCTTTTTAAATTTCCTGCAAAGAAATGCTCATTCTCTGCAATGAGCGGACATAATTCATAGAGACCATCTGTTGTCACCATGAGGATCACGTCACTGTATCTCCCCCAATGCAACAGTTGGACACCTCTAGGCATTATGTGCACTCATAGCAGAGAACAAGCAGGAGGGAGCATATTTTCTGTTTCAATGTTTTTATTGAATTTCGACGCACAAAAATGCAAAATCGACGCACATCATCGGTGCCATATATACATAGCAATAAAAATAAAGGGAACACAACAGTGCAATCACCTTGCGAGAGGCACTAACACAAATAAAAGAGAAAACAAAAGAAAACCAAAAGTCTTGAACAGACTCCATGTCACTACCCTGGTTAAATGGGACGCTAGGGTCACGCAACATAACATGTCAGAAAAAAAAGGGGGGGGGGTGTGCAGGGTGGTCACAGAGAACTAATAAGAAAATAAACCATTGCATAATCCCCGAGTATGGGGAAAGAAGCACTTGACGTGCAATGATAAATATGGGCTAATTGAAACCAACCATAGAACATTAGAAGGGAAAAAGCGTAGAGAAGAGTCAGAAAGAGATAGAGAATAGAGAGGGAAGAGAGGGAGAGAGATGGCCAGGTTAGGAAGCCCCAAAACGGGCGGTTCAGTCCGGTATCTACAAAGTGTGAAGGCTCGAATAGGCCATATCCGGGTGAAAGCGGCGGATCCAGGGGTCCCAAATGGAGAGAAACTTGCCATGTCGATCGTCCAATATGCTAGTCAGCCTCTCATTTACCATGATCAGGTTCACCTTCGCCAGGACTCCAGAGTATGGTAGTTGTTGCTTCCTCCAGTTACTGCCTATAAAAAGCTTGGTTGCGATGAGAATGTGGTGAGTCAGTGCCTGTTGCCTACGAGTCAAAGGGCGGATCCTAGTTTGTAAAAGGGCTGACCATGGACATTTGGCAATGCGCTTCGGGGAGCATATTTTCCACAATGTGACAAAGGACCTGAAAAGAAAGCTAATGGGCCTAAGTGACACATTAATGCTCCCAAACATGTTAATAGTAATTAATGGTAAATACATGCTTAATCATATCAACTGCAAAAACTAAACTTTTCTCAACATACACACACTCACACTATTTTCTTAAGCCTGTCATCTATGTACTCATCCTAAGAAAACTAAAGTTGTGCACTAGTCTTTGCCTGCTTTAATTTATTTACTCATCATTGAGCTTCTTTATAGCCTCGCAAATCATCCAAACTGAATCAAACATCTAACAACGAAAAAGGTTGAAAGGAATAGGAAATATTTAGATCAAATATATCAGAGCCCGTCTTCTAATCATTTTCCAGTGCAAAGCAATCTGGAGATGCCAATCCAAAGTTTTAAAGTTCAAAGGACTTCCATCTAGATTTGTAGCGGCGCGCAAGTGTAGTGTGTGTAACCACTCACGAAGCCAGGTTCTTTAAGGTGGATGTCCTCTAGTCGATTACCAGGTTCCGCTTGCAGCCCAATACCTCCAAGGTCCACACCAGAAGGTGGGGGCTATTTACAGTTTATTTAGGAATATTTACACACTTTCACCATCACCCAGACGCAGGGATGGGGTTCATAGCATAGGGAATATGTTACAAACTGAGTTGCTCACGAGCGGCTGGACCAAATGGCTGGGTGCTGTGGACCTTCTCCAGGGAGTAACATTGAAGACCTGTCATCACAGGAGAAGCAGGGAAGAAGCCAGAAAGAGCCCAGAAGCTTCTAAAGGACTCCTATTTATGCCCTAGCAATGGGGCAGACACAAGGCCTGTACTGGGCTGGACTATATTTGTTACATTTTGGAGGGAAGGAATAGAGTACACACCCAGACATGAGTCATGGTACCAGCTTTTCGTAAACAACAGGTGCAACCCTGTCCAGGGAGACACAACAATATATGGCATATACAGCATATATCACATAATGCATATATACAGTTTAGTGACCATTTCTCGGGCCACTACAGATTCAGAAGCATGTAAACAGTTATTTTTAGTCTGGAGTTCTAACTAGCCAGGTGCTTGGCTCTTCCCATGTTCTCCATCGTGGCACAAATTTGTTTTGTAGTAGACAAATGTATCTGATCATGAACAATAACCAGCCCTAAAGTTATGAATAGATAGAATATAATTTGCTCTAACTGGTTGTTGTTTTTATCTGAGCCTGATATCAGACTTTGGAGAAGAAAACAAGTTAATAGTTCGTTTTTTTACATGTTTGTTACCATATTACTGAAGGTAAAGTAAGTAAGTGTAGGAAGAAAAAGAATGTTATGTTTTTTTGCTCATATTTTTGGAGTTATCATAAATGTATTAAATATATTTCTGAATCACATTTAATAACAGATCACCATCTCCAAATGAGGAGACTCTGGTCATCTAATAACAGCTCTGCAGTCAAATTAAACATTGCAGACAGTCTTTTGTTTTTATTTCAGACATACCCTGTCTGGTATGCTTCCTATCACGTTAGGCAGATCAAAAAGAAGTAGGAAATGTAATTAGCAAATGCACTTACCCCACCTACACACCTAATTACATACTATACACAAAAACAAGATGTTTTTAAACATTAACACACACTGAAAAACATTTATAATAAGGATGAGCTCCTTTTACCATCTTTGAAATAAAATTATAGTTTTCTTGACAATATGTGCTCCAAGTGCTCTCCTATTAAAGGTCATTCAGATAAATAAAAAGACAACATAAAATTGTAAGAGTGATTTCCCTTTCCTCATTGTATATGGAATAGGAAAAATATAGATACATATAGAATGTTACCCTTTTTATTGCCAATCTGCCCAATTTAAGTTGATAAGAATGATCTTTTCAATAACAATAGAATGAACAAGCACTGAGCAATGATAAATATAATTGACGGACAGTTGAACTAAACTTACAATTTTTACCCAAGTTAGTTACAACTCATGCCACTTACTGGTGGCAATACAGGGTCATCTTTGATGTGACTCAATGATACAATAAAAATGCAAGGTCCACTTAGGGCTCGTTTACTGGTAAACAAGCACTTACTGCAACTGCCCAGCGAACACAGCATGAGGCTTATGCTGGTCTGTTTTCTGGCTTTTGCCCAATAGACCTGCATGGAGACATTATCTAAATGTACAAGCTTGCAGATGCTCGCAGACAGGAGTGCCCAGTCATTTTCCAGACTGCTGCCAACTGAAAGCAGCCACGAAAACATTCATGCAGACATAGCCTTAAGCTGGCCATACACCTTTAGATCTCTCTGTCAGATATCCTTTAGATCTACCAACAACTATGTAGTTTAGGGTCCTCTGCGATTGAACACAGATAGACTTGATTGTTTAGAAAGTCCCTCATATTACATGGTTTTGGTAAAACAAAATGAGATCTAAATGAAAATCTGACAGAGAAATCTAAAGGTGTATGGGGACCCTTAAGCAGAGTACACACATGAAGATATGGGCCAGATCAATGGCCGTTTCGAGCACCGCGCGCACTCATGGCCATCTATCTGGCTCATATCATATGTGGCTATCCCAGTTTTTGAGCGGGATTGCCCAGATGGGAACTGGGATATCGGACATGACCATTAATGTCCGTCTGATGTCCATTGCAGGTCTCCATGCAAAGCATCGGCTGAGCTGGAGCTGAGCTCTCTCTTCAGCTCTGCCGATATCTGACAGCAGCGTGATGACAGCATCATGCTGCTGCAGGTAACATCCGACGGCTTGACTATCGAGCCGTCTGTTCCCTGCTTTATTCTTCAGTTGCTACTTCATTGTAAAAAAATGAAGCATGTAAAAACAAATATAGTTATCTTACCCACCAAGATGAGGCCCTGCACCAGGAGATCCATAGTCTTGAGAAGATATCTGCCTCTGTCCAAGAGTTTTTTCTCACCATAAACTTAATGGTTGCTCTTCTGTGTTTGGCTTCCAAGCCCTACTCCATAGAGATATGGTTTTCCTGCACTGATGATGGACAGTGTGAGTTTCTGAAATAGCTGTATGCAGTTTGGAATAAATGGCTCTGTACCATAAGGCCATATTTGTACTGTACACCAGTGGTTCTGGATGTGCATTTGGCTGATGGGGTGTAAAGGAATAATTTGCATTACTACACCCACTGCCCTGAAGTGTTACTTTTGCGATTTGTGATGGAATGAGTCATGTGAACCTTCTCTTTGAAGAAGGCTTGACTGTGCTTCCAAGCTTCAGAAACTTTAATCCTATAATCTCACTTGAACGACTTTAGGAACCAGGGGTAGAGTTGGGTTTTTAGGTAAGTATATGTTTTAGTTTTCTTTCAGGCAGTAAAAATCATATATAGAATGGTACAGGGACTTGAATAAATGTAAATGAGGAAAATTCTACTTTTAGTGTCAGGCTGATATTAAAAATACCATCGACACAGTTTTGCATTTCTTTCTAAATAATTAAATGTAGTTTAAAGCCCCCCATACACCTTCAGATTCCTCCATACAACTTTCATGAGACCTACCAACAACTATGTAGTATAGTGACCTCCCTGATAGAATACATAGTGATTGGAAGGTACAGAAAGCTCCTCATATTACATGGTTTTGGTAGAAGAAAAGTTGGTTGTACAGAAGTTGCATGGTAATTGTATGTGGTGTATGGGGGGGGCTTAAGTTTATTTATTTAAAATGATCTCATATATGTGAGGTGTGGTGGATTATATGGAGCATGCAGTACTAGGGTCCCAGGTTCAAATCTTGGCATTATTGTCAAAGAGTTTGTATGTTCTCACATGGCTGCGCTGCTTTAAATGTCAGTCTGCTCTTTATTTACTGACCACAACTCTGGTGGTTGATGAGCACACCCATGGGAATAAAGTGTTGTAAGGTAGGGTTAGGGTATTCAAACTTGGATTAAAGACAGATTTTGTTTTTCTTACTTACGGTACTTGGAATATAGGAAGATTTCTGATTTATATTGACTAAAGTAAATGTTCTTAGGGTAGAATTTGAGCTTGACTGATTGAGGCAACATAGATGCAAAACTTCTGTAATACATCCATGCTGAAGATCTTTTAATTTTCTTAAATTTTTTTTTTTTCCCCTAGAACTTCACTGTTATCTGAAATTGTGTCAGTAGAATCTGGTGTGTTAATGGGCAAAGCAAACATTAACTGTGTAAGATTCAAATAAAAGTGCATTTTTCCCAGATCTCAGCAAACATGGTAGAAAATGATGACGTTAGAAGGGCTATGTATTGTGAGGCATTTATGGGCCATTTATCTGTGTGTTGCAGGTGCAAAATTTTGTTTATCGGCAGGTTGCCTCAGGTACCTCCAGCATATGGTCAGATATAAGCAGCATTAGATGATCAACACTCATCTTGACGATTAAAATACTACTTGCGTAGAGAATCAAGACACAACCTGTTTACCAACTAGTCTAATTCTGTAGTCCTACACATCCCTGAATCCACAACTCTAAAAGTCACCTCCTGCCCCTTTTGATTATTTCTACTAGAAGCTTTAGTTGTCCAAACCGAAGAGAAACAGATCATTGCAAATATGAGGGTTTTTTACTTGGTAAAAATTTTGGAATTTTTAACATAATATAATTTAAAACAAATGCCATGTTCAGGGGTGCACATAAGCAGTATGATGGTTAAAAGACTAAAACCTAGCTCTTTTAGCTTTTTTTATTCCTAAGCGCATCCGCGTACTGCAGGAGTAGAGATGCATGGAACTTGTGTTGTGCTCTGACGGCAAGTGCTCTCTAGTGACATCTGGTGGCTGAAGCTGATATTGACAATTGAGTTTAAATTACATCTCCACACTAGTGATGGCCGAACATCGGCCAGGACTGTCCGCGAACGGGCGGGTCGGACTTCTAAAGAAGTCCGCCATCCGCCTGTTCGCGGACAGATTCAAATTCCCCGCCTCTAGGCGCCTCTAGTCAGTGACGCCACATCCGGTCCCTGGAACGCATACTGGAACGCATAGTTCCTGGTTCCGTGAGCCGGATGTGACGTCACTGACGTCACTTCCTGCTCTGAGCCGGTTTTTTCACTAGGAGACCGGCTTTATGCCCGGTCTTCTAGTGAAAAGATTCTTCCTCCGGCACGATCCCACATGTTGTGATCCTGCCGGAGGAAGAATAGAGATCCTCTTCTCGCTGGCGAACGGAGTGGGTCGAACACCCGCACTGCTTGCCGGCGAGAAGATGGGCGAACATCCATGTTCGCCGCCGAACTGTCCGCCTTGCGGACAGTTCGGCCATCACTACTCCACACAACTTTCTTTGGTAATTCTTACTGTTTTTATTGGTAAATGTATACAATTTATGTCACTATAAAAGGTTGAAGTGTCAAATTGGGAATGTAAATAGCTAATTAAAAAAAAAGATTGGGTGTTGATAAGATAAGGGTGTTATTAAGCATTTCTAGCCCCTATGGAACTGCTAGCCCATCAGATATATACCGTACATACACCTATTTTCCTGGAGATGCTCTAATAAAGATACACAGTTATAGAGAAACATTGTATGCTGCAAAATCTGTTCATGTTTTTTTTTTTTTTACTCCATCTCTGAATATTTCACATTCATTTACCTTCTTATTCCAAGCACAATGTGTCATTTGCATACAACCTAAAATACAACTTTTAGGACAAGAATTGATACCCTTTCCTACATTGTGGGTACTGGTAAGCTAAAATTAGTTCCTGCAATATTATAAACTTTCTGTACATACGGGAAATCCTTAAATTTTTTATTCATACAATAATATTTAAAAAAGTATAATAAGAGTAGAGATGGTCGAATTTTTCGACTTGCTATCTTTGTGAGCTGATTGCAAAGCCCCTGAACATGGTATCATCACCATACTTGCTGGAGATGTAGCGAAGGGTTGGGGGAACATTTGAAAAAAAGAAGTGTTGCTCTAGCACATGTACTTTTTGCATAAATTAAGTTCAAAGTTAAAGTCGAAATTCCGATTTTGAACTTTGAACTTAATTTGTGCAAAAACTATTTGTGTTAGAGACATACTTTCTTTTTTGGAGGGTACCCCCAACCCTTCTCTACATCTCCAGCAAGTTTGGTGATGATACCATGTTCAGGGGCTTTGCAATTAACTCGAAATCGGCGAAATGGTCGAATTTTTGAAAAAAAATTCGACCATCTCTAAATAAGAGTCAAGATACAAGTAAATTCATTGTTTTTCTAGGCAAGGGAATAAAAAAAGCACATTATAAGTCAAATATGTCTTTCCTCAGCATCATCTCAACCCATCATGTTTTGGTAAAACTGAGAGAATAAAAAAAATAAGGGCGAACATATTGCAACAATCCCATTGAATATAATGTGATATTTCTGGATATGATTAACAGTGGTGGTTTTTCAAACCAAACTTACCCCAAACTACACTTGGGCATACCTGCTTATCCTCTGCAAACCCGCAGAGATTGTGATCATGAGTACTCTGCTTTGATTGCCCCATACCCCGTTGTTTTCCGCGAACATTGGGTGTTCACTGTCAGCCAGAAAACCAAACACTTCCGATGTTTGCTCTGCCACCCATACAACAAGGAAACTTTGACCCCTCACAAATGTGTATTTTCCAACCCAGACCACCCCCATCCAATAAAAAAACAGTGATTTTATTTGTATTTAAAAAGACAGACAACAAAATTTGGGTCCCCCCAGAGCATACAATACCCCCTTTTAGCATAAGTTTGGGTATTCCCTGCCATAGGGGAGTATACCAGACCCCTTTTGGCAAGTCTGGGAAGACAGGAAGGGGGACCCCAAGCTATACCTCAATGAAGGACAGTCCATGAACAACCTCCAGTGATGTTTGTCCATCATTACTCTTCACCAGCTTAAAGTAGACCATCTCCCTAACCTACACACTACAAGACTACCCTTTTATTGTGTTTTACTTCATTAAGAACCTATCTACAGGATAGTGAGGGGAAATCAAACATCATAGAATTTTCACCACAACTACAGTTATTTTCTGCCTGTAGTGGGAACAATTGATATGATCATCCTAAATTCACTAATAAAACAACTGTTTTATCACTACAAACTCTAAACTTCAGGAGCTTTTTTGTAAATGAACACAAGGGAAGGCAACAAAGCAGTTATCAGGAGCACCCTGATTTCCAGGAAGAAAGCTATGTAACAGGTTCATGATATACATTCAAATAAAACTAGACAAAAAACACTAAACTACCATTTGATACATAGCACACTATATATATATAAGCCTTTCAATGCTTCACTCCTCCCTGTCGAGTGCTTTCCAAGATTCCTTAAAAAAAACGACATAGGAAACTGTCAAGCCATATACCAATTGTTTCTTGAGAGTTTAATTATATCTATACAAAGCTGTATTCTGGGCTGTTGTTTTTCCAATGTTTAAAGTAGACTTTCCAAGAAAATCTGCTTTTCTAGGAGCCTCCTTATCCCTTGACGTAAATTGCTTAACAATGCTATTAGTATACAAGAAACTTAACCCTAAAAAAAAAAAAAAACATCTTGGTCTCTAAGGTTTCTATGTGCTATGGTGAAATCTCTATGCCCTCTGACCAGAGCTGATAGCTACAAACACAGTGATAATTCATTTCAGTTCATTAAAAAACAGTTGCTGTCTGGTTCTATTAAAGTATCTTTTTAAAACAAGAATGATTGGTGTCCAGAAGTCATATCGAAAGTTATTTTGATTTCTGGACACCAAGGGTATCATTTGAAGAGAAATACTAAGTTATCAAAAATTATTAATTGGATCGTAAATGTATTGAAAACAAAAGCTTTTGTTTTTTTTGTATTATCAGTTTTATTGAGAAAATTTTTCATAACAAACAAGAGGGAGCACACGAAAAGAAAATACAGCATGAACATCGTGTCGGACCATTTGTGTCCAACACCGTCTCGGCAATCGCATAACAAGTACATCAACAGTGTAAGAGAGAGAGCAAGAAAGATAGTATGGAGGGGGGG
>CM070039.1:35970291-35993042 GCA_036250615.1 Ptychadena robeensis | reverse complement strand
AGGGGGGGGGGAAGCAGTACTTATCTGGACCGTAGCGCAGATGAGAGATCAAAGGGGTACCAGGTTGTCTAGGAGCCGAGTGGGGTAACACATCCCATGGCAGTTCAACCCTCAGGATCCGTCGGGTGGGCGACAGGCGGAGCGGTTGGAGGACGCTGGCGTGGGCTGGAGAACGGGAGCTGTTCTCTAATCATCGACGGCGGTCGCGGGGGATCTGGCAGGTATTGCAGCCAGTTCGGTAGCGTAACCGGTGGAATCTGGAGGGCTTGGAAGACCATGGGGAGATCAGCCGGAGAGCGAACCGAGATGGTGGATGAACCTTTTCTGATCATCAGATGCATGGGGTATCCCCATCGGTAGGGCAGCCTTGCCTCGTTCAACTTTTGCAGGAGGGGCTTCATCATGGCGCACCTGCGCAGTGTGTTTCTGGATAAGTCCGGTAGAATTTGTATGGGGGCCCCGTCGAAGTGAATCGGTTTCTTCATCCAGGCCTTTCTCAGTATGTCGTCCTTAACAGTAAAGAAATGAACCCGACATAGTACATCTATGGGACCGCTGGTGGCCGAAGGGCGCCTCCCTGCCACTCTATGCACTCTGTCCAGTTCAATGTCATCCGGGGGTGTATTGCCCAGTATAGAGCTGAACAAGGCTAGCACTGTATCTTTCAGTAGATCTGGCGGGGTGGCCTCGGGGAGTCCCCTAACCCTCAGGTTGTTGCGTCTGTTCCTATCCTCCCCATCCTCTTGATACAGCTGTGTATGATCATGTTTGCGGTCCTGCTCCAACAACTTTGCTTCTATCTTGTCCAATCTGGCATTGGTAGCTATTTGAGCCGCATCCAACGTATCAAGCCTGGAACCCAAGTCACTAACCGCTGTTTGTAGTGGGTGGAGGTCCTTCTTCCAGGTCGTGTCCATACGACCGGCCAGGGCCGCCAAATCTGCTCTGAATGGGAGGCTCTTGATAAGGAGTTGAAAGGCAGGGGGGAGATCTTCCACCGAAGCATACTGTGCCTCCTCCTGCTCAGACACGTCTCCTGACGGGGGATCTGAGGACCAAGAAGCGGTATCCGTAGCTGGGAACGCCGACTTCCTTGGTTTACGTTTAGCTTTTTTCGGTCCCGTCGTGGTTTCGGCGCGAATCCGCCATCTTGGATGGGGTGCCCAGGGACTTGTCCGCCCGCTGCGAGCCGGAAAACAAGTTAAGTCGCACTTCTTTTGGGTCCTTTTTCTTTCCCTTTGATGTGCTGTCTTTAGACATCACGGATGGGAGTCGGTAGGGGTGCGGTAATGGGGTGTAACGGCCGGTATAGGAGGTGGTCGATGGGAGCTCGCAGAGGAAGCTTCACTAGTCGGCCATAGCCAAGCCACGCCCCCTGGTTTTTTTTTTATGTAGTAATAGCAATAAATTTATTTTAAAGCAATAGATGACATTTGTGCTGCCATACTGCCTAGTCTCATGCCTGAGAAAGATGATTTTTTTCCACAGATTTCAAATTCTTTTCTTAAAAAAAAGTGATAGTTGGAATTTAACTAAGATCATGGAATTCACAGTGTATACCTTCAAAGCTATTTAGGGTCTTCTCACATGAACTCTTGGGTATTAGTTTGTTCTATTTAAGAAAGTTGATTGCTGTCTTTTCAAACAGTCTGTGGTGGCTTCATTAAAATGAATTTTACTTCAAAACTTAACACTATATGTGTCATCTGGCCCCTTCTAATGTTTCCATTCCTAATCAAGTACTTATCCTGTAATTTGACTGCATCCACAATATTTACTAATGTCAATATGTGCTGTTAATAGAGATATAATTTACAGAAAGTATCATAGCACTTAATAGAAGGGGTGTATTGTAAAATAATTACAGAACATTTTGTGCACCGAACAGTAAAATTACATTCATTTCGTGACAGAGTCAGTGTCATGGAGGGACAGAAGGGTTCAAAGCATTCCCAAAACAAATGATGAGCCCTCTCTACATATTTGCAGGAATACATTTTAATTATTTCACAACAACAAGGTGCCTATTCTTTAAAATGACTGTCCTCGTCAAGTTCTGAATAAGTGCACTTTGTGTGTGTGTGTGTATATATATATATATTACAGTCCTTCCTCTGCTTGCTTAAGTATGATTTTAGAAGAGATATCAAGCTGTGTTCAGCATAATTTGCAAACAATCTACCATCTTCTTCACCTTATGTGATTTTCGACCTATTATAAGTGAATAAAATCACAGCATCTTAAATCAAGCATTTACAATCCTAAATAAGTGTTATTGATTTCCAGCTATTGGTTTGGAACATTTTATTTTTAATTACGGCAAAGAACACATCTTTCGTTTTTAATAAACCACCCACACTGCTCCATATGTGTGTCTGCCCATCAAATTTTTTTCCTTTTTAATGGGAAAAGATTTGCAATTACAGCTATAAGTTTTAATGACAGTAATTGGATGAAAGAAAATGTAGAAATATAACTACAAAACGGTAGGGCTTCCAATTGAGAGGATTTTTGCGGAATATTGAATGTTGCACTAGCTGACCATTTTGAATATTAACACAGAGTGGTGCCAAGAATTAAATAGCACATACCTTGTGTTTATGTTCAACATACATAGACTTGTAGCTACTGAAAACATCAGCAATAAAACCTTGCAGAAACCATCATTGTAGAATATTGAAAAGCCAGAGTCCAAGGGGCCAAGTCTCTATTCAGGTCGCCCGCTTGAATGGGAGACGAAAAGCATCTATCAGACTTCCATTACCAGCAGGACTGAGGCACACAAGGTATCCTACCTGTGACCAGTGGCACTAATGAAACCATGAGAGTGCTAAAAAAAAAAAGCAAAAAAATCCCATACCCTCTTTCCATCCAAAGTTGTTAAGCAGGGGGGTTGCTAGCCAACGGCACCTCCCTTTATGCTTCCACAGTGAGCAGAGGCTGCCAGGGAACCCTGCTGCTATGCCGATTAGGCAGCCTGGCATGCGGCAGCCCTGAGAAGCTGACCACCGGGCCCCCCTGGTTGTTCGGGCACAGGACAGAGGGACGGCTAGTGATAGTCCACTTACTGTCACCTCATCCTTGTCCTCCAGTATAGCATACATTCCCTTCCATCTAAGAGAACAGCTAGGAACAGCCGGACTATCAATTTGCAGCCAGGCATGAAGCACCTCTGCCAAACATAGACCGCATACCTTTGAATAGGGCCTTGCACACTTCCCAATATAAAGTCAATATTCCAGCACAGCACTTTCAGCACTGGTGTGACCCATCAGGGTTACAGCATACAATCTTGTGCAAGCCATGTGAAGACTCCAGTTGCCTCTTTGCAGTCTTAGGCTTAGCCCCTCTCTCCTCCAAATCTACTGGCTACATATCAGGACAATAGGATCTTCAGTCCCACAGACTGTGGACTTCAGTCCCACCGGGACATGTATAAAGCTTCTCTGTCAGCTACCTCCTGGTGAAGACAACTCCTACTTTTATGCTGGGCCACCCCATTACAACTGTAATTCAGAAGCTCCCAACTGAGATAAGCTTTAAAATGTACACACTTAAAAGTAGTTAAGTAGCTTGCATTTATATTGTACAGACTGCCAGTTAAAAAAATGTTGCACCAGTTTTGATTGAAGTGTATGTGGTTTGTGTCCAGTTAATGACCTGAGGGCAACATATTCTAAAAAGTTGAAAGATAATTGTGAAGGATTGCAGATGAAATGTGGAGGGTACAAGGGTCGATATTTCCATTTGTTCAACCCAAAAAATTTATCTTTTGAAGTCATTCGAATAGGAATTGATTCCTGCCCACGCAGTATGATCAACGCAAAGTGATCGATATTAAACATAAAATTGATCAGTGATTGGACATGTTGGAAAATTTAAGTTTCAAATATCTGAAGGGTTTTCTAGGTATTTCGATCAATTAGTATTCAATTGTACTATGGAGTATGCGCACCAACCTATGTAAAGGAATTGGTTGGTTTTAAATCATTGACCATTGTGGTGAAACAATTGATCGATGTTCCACTGACAGTCAATATTAAAATCGCATCAGACTATCAAATCGAAGTGCAAATGTGCAAAAGCCGACCTATTTATGGTTACTTTAGGTATTTGCGGGCGTATTTTACTAATCCGCAAAAAAATCAGGTTGTACTTCTAAGGGTCAGAGATCTGAGGGTTCAAAGTAAGTGAGAGATGGAATATGCAAGGCAAACAAGGAGTGAAGCACTATATGACAGCTGGCTGAAATTTGACGATGAAAGGTTGAAGGAATAGGAATTCGAAATTTGTTCTGCAGGCTAAGTACTACCCCTGCAAATGTAATATTTGTACTACTAATGATGTATCTGGGGGTTCAAAGGGTCATAGCACTGTTAAGGGCATAGGAGGTGCATCCAGTGTGTAACCCAGCCATGCTGTTACAAAGGTTGATGACCACTTCACCTAAATTGAGTAGCAGATCATCAGAACTGCAGCAACATGCAGGGGCACTATCATATACAGATTTCAGTCAGGAAGGGACTAAAGTAAACATGTCATTAACAAAACAGTAAGATTACCTCTCCTTCTCTGCCCTTGGGAGTTGGTGTCAGTGTGTAAATATTCCTTCAATAAACTGTAAATAACCCCCTACCAATGTGTGTGGACCTTCGCTTTATTGGGGTGTGAGCTGTGCTTGGTGGGTGAAGGGAGGACATCCATCTGGAGAGCCTGGTCGCGTGAGTGGCGCATTGCACCTCCTCGACACTACAACTTACGTGAAATAGGCTTAGACTCTGAGAGTGTCCTACACAACCTAATCCGCTAATTTATAAGAAGATAAATTTAGCAACATCTGTATGAGTAAATAACATCCATCTAAATTACAGGTACTTTATATTTTTTATTTACCATAGCACCCCTCCTGTGTGTAAAATTGGCTAAAAAGATGAATCAAAAGCTTAAGGTTCCTTTTGTAATCATTTTTACTGCATTTTTTTACATAGTACATTTAGTGCCATTGCAATACATAATGCAAATGAGCCATAAAAAAATCCTGAACATTTCGCAGCATACATAACATCCAATCACCCTGGTTATGTTTACTATTATCAACCATGACAGATAAATGTTGTGTATGCTGAGAAGATGAATTCAGCTATATGCTTTATATCCTAAATCTACGTATTCATATTTCAACCCCAAGAATGCTAATTCAAAGCTATGAAATGAAACATCATCTCCCAACGTTATTTCACTGTTTTATGTAACTTAATGTTTTATGCAATATTATGTGGCCAATCAGGAGATGAGGATTGGCTGAGAAAAGGTGTGCAGAGCTGTCAACAAATCTATGGTATTGGCGCCATTTCACTATACGGCAAATATTCAGAATCGGAAATATCCGCTGACATATTCAAGATATTCGTGAAAAACATTTCGACATTCGAGCTCAACACTATACCATACCTGTCAAACATCCCGTTTTGGCTGGGAAAGTCTCCTTTTTTATGCGACTTTCCCGGCCAAATCCTGATTTAATATGTCCCAGATTTTGAGGAGGGGGGGGGCCTTACCCTCCCTTATAAGTTTCCACCTCAAACTTATAAGTTAGTGGGGAGAGTAATGCCCCTCCCTGCTAAGTTAGCAGGCTGCTAAATAGAAGGGAGTTGAGGAGGGGAGAAGATATCTCCAGATACTGGAAGTGACATCACTTCCTGTATTTGGAAAGCAAAAGTGTAGCACTTTTTTGTTCCATATACCGCAAATGACGTCCGTGATGTCAATTTTTTCCTTATTCAAAATGAGAAAAGTTGAGAGGTATGGTCAGTACACTATTCAGTGTGTGAAGTGTAAAAGAGCCATTAATGCTGGCACTATTTAAATCTCTATGTAGAGATATTTGTAGAGTATAATAGATATTTTCCTGTTTTTTCAGTTTTAGAAAGTATTCTTTTACTATCGGTTGCTGTGGACCTTCTGTGTGTGGTGGCTACTAGCAACTATTGTTCCTGGTGTAAACTTGTGAGGATTTTGGTATTGTCCTCTCTCAGCAGTAGTCAATGGTTGTACTCTCGAGCTTGTGGTTGATGTGAATGTATTTAGTCTTGTATTTTATTTATCATTTTATTTTTAACATATCTGTAAAGATATGCAATATATATTTCCTTCTAATTTTATGATTATTCTCAAAGCTTTTATGATACCTATTTTCAGACATACCTATCTTGAAGAAGTGACTAGAGAGCCTGCCATGAATTTTATGCTCAATAAATTGAAGATCTTGTACAGATCATGATAAAATCTACAGTCACCATCCAACCTTAAGGCACCATTCACAAGGGTGCTTTCCAGGCTGCTACAGTCGGTAGTGCAGGCGCCTGCCTTGGAATTAAATGGTGGATGCCTAATGTCACCTCTTACCAGCTTAGCACTTTTTGGGTGTCTAGGCACTTGAAATGTTGTGCTTTTAAATGCTTATGTAAATGATGCATTTACAACGCAAACTCTGTTCGTTTATTTATTTTACATCGCTTATGTGAGTTGTATTACAACACAATGTATGTAAGTTGGGCTCAAGTTGCCCAGCGCACAGACAGAAGCTTTGCCATCAGGGCTAGAGACTGGGAAGCCTCCTCTGCCACTTGGAGCCAGGAGCTCTGTCCAGAAAAGTGGTAAAAAGCTGATTTTTTTGGGGGTATGGGACGCTTTGCTGACACAACAGAGCGT
Organism: Ptychadena robeensis; assembly: GCA_036250615.1. Taxonomy (NCBI): domain Eukaryota; kingdom Metazoa; phylum Chordata; class Amphibia; order Anura; family Ptychadenidae; genus Ptychadena; species Ptychadena robeensis. The sequence goes on along the minus strand of CM070039.1, from coordinate 35,986,331 downwards.
CTAATGGTCCAGAAATATGGTAATTAACTACTGTTTTTGCCAACTACCATCTAAGGTACTGGGATATGATTCCTCTGTTGCCAGTCTTACTGTTTTGTTCTTCCTGCAGTGCCTTGAATAGCCACTAGATGGTGCTGGGTAATGGATTCAAACTGAAAACATATCTCAATGTCTCAAGCAGCATAGTAACCTCACATCATTGGAGAGGAGAAAAAACACAGGAGGATTTAGTGATTAAAGGTATTTTTTTATTATTATATATATATTTCAGGTTGTGTGAAGTCGTGACATGTTTTTATAGACAGGGGTGCACATAACTTTTTTAGTAAGCTCCTCAGATGAGTACCAGGAGATGGTGTTTGGTACTCACCCCATATGTAGTGCTGTCTTTCTCACTGTCCTCTGCTTCCTACATTGTAGATTCTGCTGCAGACAGACCTTCCTGTTCTTGATTGATCCTCCGATTAGCTGTCTCCATCCACAGGTCACCATCTGGCTTTGGGTCAAATAGATCCACTTTAACAACACTTTGGTTAGAGGTGCCCCCTCCAACTTAGCGGAGGTGCTCTGCACTCTCACTATTTCCTTTCACTGTTGCCGTTTCTATCTATTGCCTTTTTCATCTCTCCTTCACAACCCCGATTTATTCTAACCCCCTCCCCCTTTTATCTTTATATCTCCCTCATGTTTCTCTTTAAACTAGCTGGGCTCTTTCATTTCCTTTCATCTCACTTCCACTCATTCCATGATTTACCTGTCTGGCTGGGTCACATTTTAACATTGTATAGCTAGCAATTACCAATTGGTGCGTGCATGGTATTGGAAGAACAGGTTGTGATTAGCATTTGTTCTTTTGATTTAAATCTGTTTAGATGTTATTTATTAAGGTTTAGAAGGGACTATGTGTGTAGCCTTGGGTATTTTGTTGCCAAAGGGGGCCCATTTCACGGGTCATGGGACTTGATGCATAATGTTTGAATGTACTGTATTGGTATGAGCCTGCTCAGTAATATTAAGCAAAAGTTACCGTTTCTTCCCCCCATTCTTTTCTTTTTTTGACTGTTTGCTCTTGTATGCGCTTCATCTATGCTGGACATTCCAACAATGCAGCGGCCTGGAGCATCTACATGGACATCTCTGCTCTATGGCCAGGGTTGACAAGGCTTTTGGTCCGCACTGCTCTGTCCACTTTCTGTCGTCCTAGATAAGCACGTTTATGACTTGGCTACAATGTACCGTTTGTACCTTTCATGTGAAGTTTGTTCAAAAATGTAATAAAAAGATTTAAAAAAACAAAACAAAACAAAAGAAAAACACTTTACCTCTTCTGCAAAATATGTTACCACATGTACTTTTTTAAAAATAGTAATAAGATCGCTTTCACCTGTTTTTAGAGACTACTGTGACAAGTTATTCCGATATAATTATATGGGAAATCAGGGATATTACAATACATGTAATAACTAAAATAAAAAGCACATAAACAAAAAGAGGAATATTGAATTTAGAGACATTTGTTTATGCAAATTTAAACAGAACAACCTCTTCTTTCAGCAAACAAGTTAACACAAAAAATAATGATTTGTTAGAAAAAAAAAACATCACCCTAATCCCAGAAACGTAGCTAGATTATTGTTTATTTGGTATGAACCCATGCAAATAAATGTAGCTGTGAAGCGACTAATGTTTGGTTGCTAAGACTTTTAGTTCTTCGCTGTTCCATTTGTTACAGATTTCACACAAATGAAAGGTCTTCTTTTCTTTTTTCACAGTTTGTATATGTAGCTCAGTTATATTATTCCCAACTTAATAGACTGAGGGGTATTATGTGTGCCATTCAATGTGATCTGAATGCAGCATCTTAAGAAGGTCACAAGAAGGGAGGACACAAGAGAGTTACCAATCTAAAATGTTTCCTATGGTCAGGAAGATCAGAGCGGAAGAAGCAGGTCAGGGTCAGGCAACCTGCGGTGTTACATCTATTAATTATAAGACTCAGCATGTTATACTATCCACAACAGCTGGAAGGCTGCGAGTTACCCGTGCCCATGCTACTTGATTTGGAGGCTAGAAATGTGTCTAATGTGAATTATAGTACTGTAGTTTAACCACTTGAGCGGGTGCTATTTCTCAAAAGTTCCATTTGTTTTCTGTTGAGTAATAGCTAAAAGTAATATTTGCTTAAGAATAAAACCAATAAAAAAGTTCTATTGAAAAGATATCACAGCATTTAATATTTTGGTAACTCAACATAATGGAGCAGTTTATCAAAATGAAAAAGTTCCAATTAGAGTATTTTTTTTGTGTCACAAACCTTAAATGTCAAAGAGCAGTTCTGGTTGGCAGAAGCAAACTTGTGGAATCGTGACATTTTGTTAAAATTGTAATGGGAAGAATTTGGAATAACATTGTATTTACAATATATTTGGCACTCGTACAGTAAATGCATATGTCATCCAAATGATCCAACGTCAGTTTGGAGACATTATATTTATAATTGTTTAGATGTAAATATGGTATATGTTCTTTTGATGGGCCCAATCTCATTTAAGACGGTCTAAAAAGATTTAGTACAATTAATCACCATGCACATGTTTACAAACCTACCTGTGTGTGCTCTCCTCCGAGCGGGATTAATAGAGATCGCTCGAAGAAATTCGATTGAAGGGGGTTCCAACATGTCGAAAACCCTGTTCAATCTCCATTAATTTGCATGATGAAGAATCAGCTGCTCCTCCTGCCTTCTTCCTCCAGCACAGCCATCAGGCTCCGTGAAGGGGGCCAAACCAGCACTCCTCATACTGAATCTGGCTGCTGTGTGGGGAGAAGCAGGCTGGATGGATTTCTGCCCAGCTTCTAGCGTGTTCGAATTCACACACTGGAAGCTGGGGAGAACGGCTACCCAGAGGTCCCCATTGAATGGGAACCGATGTGCCCATGTGTTGCACATTGATTTCTGTTCAATTGATCCCTGATCAATCACAGCATGGTGCTGTTACCACGCTGTGATTGATTGGGGGTCGATTGCACGGGAATTCACCCGTGTTTGGCTAGCTTAAGCGATTAATTGCCTCGCGCTCCCGATAAAAAAAAAATCGCCCCCTTTATAGAAATAAAAATTGCGTCCATTTATAATTATGAACGAGATTAAATTTTTTATATAATGGGGGCGATTTTTTTTTATTATATCTATATATATGTGGGAACATAGCCTAATGCAGGATACAGACGTGAAGATATGGGCCAGATCGATGGCCGATTCGAGTGCTGTGCTCACGGCCATCTATCTGACCCATATAATATGTGGCCATCGCTTTTTTTTTGAGTGGCACCAATCAATCCCGTTTGAAAACAGCCATACCCCGTTGCTTAACATGGGAACTGCGGGTCTCCATGCAAAGCATCGGCTGAGCTGGAGAGAGAGCAGAGCTGTCTCCCCAGCTCCGCGATATCTGATGGCAGTGTGATGACTTGCTGCTGCAGGGAACATCGGACGACTCAAATGTTGAGCCGTCTGCTTAAGAATCACTGGTAAGTTAGGTTGGTCTTCTGCAGTGTTTGGAACGCTTTCTACATTTTAAAAGGACTCTGGTGTCATTTATTCTTCTACATGCATTATTGTCCTCTTACTTACCTGTGCTTTCTGTGAAACTGATATTTGTGATGCTTTGTGTTGTGACATTCAAAACTTTGATGTTGAAAGCACATTCATACAGATTTTGTATTGTTTATATTTACTGTTACATTGTCCATTACTTTGTTGGAAAATGCTACTTTTAAAAAAGAAATTTAATTGTGTACTGTACACCCCTCCCCAAAACTAAGTAGCAGCAGTTGCTCTATTTTTGCTTGGAAAATTAGCTTCAATAATACTCTTGATGCTCCTGAGCTGAAGCATTTAGACTAACCCAGGTCCCAGAGGCAAACCAGAAATTGGTGGTGTTGGGAGAGGTTGTATTGGGGAAAAACAACTAGATATAATTGCATTTTCTTTAAAATTTCCTTTTTTTTTCAAATGCACAGGTAATGATTCACTGGATATTTATGAATGTATTGTGCGTTTTTGCTTGGAGCTTCCCTTTAATGAGTCCATTTGAGGACATAACCAGTAATTTATAGCTCACTTTTGGATAAATCATTCTCATTATCGAAAAGGAATACGATTCAAGTGAATTTTGTTTTATAAATGGTGCTCTCCTCTGTGACACTGTGAAAATACCTGTTACACAAAGACACATCTTGTTCACTCACAGCATACAAGCACAGCATGAACAAATTGGCATACTGCAATTACTTAAGTTCTGATATAATAGAAACGTATTGTTACTCTTTTTTCTAGTCGTGATAAAACTGCCATATTTATCTTATAGTGCAGTGTCTGTGAACCTTTTAGAGTCCAAGTGCCCAAACTGACACCCAAAAACCCAACTTATTTATCTCAAAGTGCCGGCATGGCAACATAACCTGAATTACACACACAACTCCTATACAGACACACTCTACTTTCTTATAATATAGAGCAGGGGAGGGTATCGGGCGCTGTGTGCAATTATTAGAGAGGGGAAGAGAACTGACAGCATTGTGAGCCAATAGTTCTTTCCTCTGTGCTGGCTGACAGCTTGCGTGCCCACAGAGAGGGCTCCGAGTGCCACAGGTTCGCCATCACTGTTATAGTAGTTAAATCTGGACAAACTTTAATATTCACACTTTACAATGGAAGAAAACCAACCAAACTATACAAAGTCATGCCATAGTTTAACCCCAGTTGGGTAAATAAAGGCTATCTACCGTATTTTTCGGACTATAAGACGCACCGGACCATAAGACGCACCCAGTTTTTAGGGCAGGAAAACCAGAAAAAAAAGATTTAATACGTTTTCACATCAATTGGGTTAATGCAATGAATTCAGTATCCAATTCAGCCAGTAGGTGTCACTAGCAGCTGTACACACTCAGCCCAGCGTCATACTTCACACTGATCTGCAGGAGGAAGGGGGGCCAACAGCTTCTCCCTCTCCTCTGCTGATCAGCTGTTTCTGTGTCGGTGGGAGCTGCAGAGTGATTGCAGTTCCCACTGACAGGAGAGAGGTATAGATGTTCATGTATCTCTCTCTCATTGCCTATGCCAGTTCAGGGCTCTGAGCTCTGCTGGCATAGGCAATTACACAGTTCAGATGGGAGAGCCGGACACGGGCCGGCATCTCACATCTGACAGCTCCCTGGCTAATGTCCGTGTCAGGAGAGACGGCGGGAAGCCAAGGTGCGACCTCTGGCGGCAGAATAGCCGCAGGGGTTGCGCATTCGGACCATAAGACGCAGACACCTTTTGCCCCGAATTTTGGGGGTGAAAAATACAGTATGTGTTCTATAATGTTTTGTGCATTGTTTAATTTTCAGCTGTTTGTAATTTAATACGGTACATTATCTGAGCTGCGATATAGACAGTTTCTGTCTGTAACACATAGGTGCAAAATTATTTCATCCATGAATTTCCTGACACTTTTTTTTTAAAGCAGCATGATCATGTAGGGAATCTTTTGTAGGTAGAGCTCCCTTGGTGGACACAAAAGATTGCAATATCAGCCATGTACACATAGATGAATAGGTGTATTTAATTAACACATGAACCAAGGAAATAAATGTACAGTCTATTCAAAATGTATTTTTGTACATAACAAAACATTATTACCATGATTGATATAATCTTACTAATATATGTGAATAGTCTACGTAACTATTTTGGTGTTTGATTTGTGAAGATAGATGTACGTAGGACAGGCATATTGAGTCATTAACTGTTCACAAGGGCTGTAGTCCAAAAAATGGACTAGCCAGGTTGATTATTTTTAAACCCAGCAGTTGTTTAAAGTGATACAGTAATTACACTAAGCAAGCTCCCTCTAGAGCAGGGGTTTTTTAACCTGTGGGTCGGAACTCCCTTGGTGGGTTTATTTCACAGGGGTCGTCGCATTCACTGAAAGCATCAGAGCTGATGCCCACAAGTGGGATGGGAAGTTAGAAAGGAAAGTAGAGGGGGGGGGGGGCACTGCTCTAGAGGATAATTTACAAAGCTCCTTTTACTGTCCACTAGTTGCATTGAAATATGAGGCAGAATATGTATTACAATGTGTATACTCTACAGAGCTTGCATCCATCCATCCAAAGTGGCACAACACACAATACAAAAAATGTATTCCTAATTAAGCGTTGAACAGAAAAATAATGTTCCACACACAATTGGGAATTTTAAATTGATTGAACCTTCAATTTTTAAAACCAGATTCAAACGTTTAGTTTTGTAGTGTATGGATTCTTTTTGCTTGATTTGTTTTTAAATTCTATAGTACAAAAAGAGGAAAATTGGAGTTATCCCTATGCCAGCAGTGACACCTACTCTACCATGTCACTTGCGCCCGGCAGCTTGCCATATCTGAATCCAGTGAGGCAGGAGGTGCGGACCATCACCAGATTCAGATCCGGATTGGTGGAGTGAGACTGCAAGAGTCACGCTCCTCTATTTTGCTGCCTGGAGGACCAGACACTCCAGGCAAGGTGGCATGGGAGCAAGCAGTCAGCGAAGGTAAGTATTTAATTATTTTTTGTTCAGGGGGTCACTGACCCTGAATATAAATATATATTGTTATGTTTTCATTACTATCACTAGAGTTTACATCCGCTTTAAGTCTGAAGGAGGTAACTGAGACATTCTGAACGCTTGCTTCAATAATGACTTCAGTTAGCCAGTAAAGTGTATAACTTTTTCTGTATTCATCCATGGTTGACATGGCACTACTACTGTATAATAAAAATAGCAAAGATAACCAGTTTCATCAGTATCCTGCTCAGGTATAACTAACTTATTCTTGTTGTACAGGCAGAAGTTGAAAGCAGGTAATACAGTCAATGAGCCAGCTAGAGGGTGCAAACCAGACTTTGCCTTGACGTACTCTGCCCGGGACATATTTGGAAGTCTTATCATAAATTATATATTGTGTGCAGAACCTTTGATCAGAATCAGCCTGAGCATGGTAAGATACAGTGTTAATAGTCTGGGTCACATCACTCTCAGGCTTTGGTTGTCGAAGAAGAATTTGTCCTCCAGCAGCTTTAACCAGCTCAGTCAAGTCGTCTTTTTTGTGCTCTTTGAAGGATCCAAGGAAATAAAAATGACATCCATCAAGCAACTTTGGAAGCTACAGTAAGTAAAATACAGTAAAAAAGAAATAAATGAGGCAGTGCACTTATCAAAAGAACTTAAGGAGTGTTCACAGTTAAAGATGACATTATACAGCTACTTACAGAACAACAACAGACTAACTAGATAACTAGTGAGGACTGCCGGACTTATTTGATGAATCACTTCATTTCTAATTAATCATATATACATACACAAGCATAGCTGCCAAAATATGTGCATGTATATGTTAATATATACAAAAACACACACCCATCAGGGGCATCAATGCCAACCAGAGTATACAGGCACATAGGGCCCTGGGGACCTCCAATGTTCCCGATGCTCTACCCCCGCACGCCTCCTGAAACCTGAGATGCTAGAAACATGCCTGATGCCAATCATCTCCTTCTTGCCCACTCAACAACCTGGGACATTTTACCACTCCTGATGTTGATGTAATGTACAACAAAAACCCAACACTACAATGAGACTCCATTATTTGAAGGCCCCTGTAGCAATAAAGAGCCAGGTTATTTACAAGATTTGTGCTTGTCCTTTATTTTCAAATCCAGACCTCGTCCTTGACTTCTGTGAAGCTTCACATATATCTCACAATAGAAGCCAGTATCTCAACAATAAAGCCGGTAATGTAAAAATGACTACATTCTTGTTTATTGCGGAACACAAATCTCACATTAAAAGTGGCCATAATTGGCTACTTAAAACATACATTTATTGCGGCAGAACATGTATTTTATGGTCACAGAACTCTCAATTTAAAGGATTTAATAATAAGAAATAAACATTTACCAGCTGCTCTCGGTTGAGACGAGCTCTGTGAGGTCCGCCCTTCACCTCATGAGCGTCTTCTGGCTCACGGCCACTTGACTCTAGGCAGGCCTTTACCCCTGAGCAGACACAGGAGAAATTCAACACAATGGTATTATATTTGGCTTAAATGCTCAGTGATAACTTGTGCAAAGTGCTGTATAGGAGGTAATAACAATATTAACATCCCTGAAAACAATGTGCATGCTCTTAGTGGTACCAAATAAAAAGAAACACCCTGGTAGAAAACCCAGCGGGATGAATACAGGGCTGTATCATCCTAAAATATAAGGGAAAAATGATTGAAGTACGGATACCTATCATGCATTGCATAAATACTTAGTAAAAAACTATTATGGATTAGCCCTCTAATTTCCTGTACACTCCCTCACTTGTTGGGAAATCTATTGCAGTCCTTTTTGTTTCAACACAATGTAGTGTGTTGGCATGCTAGTGATTAATGGGATATCTACTGTACAGTGTCAAAATGAAAAGAAGAAAGTGACACTGTGCCCAACTTTTCTATAGTGGTTCTGGGGGTAGAGAAGCAAAAAATTAAGCTTACAGACTAAATCATACCAGCTTTAAAGAATGATGAGCTAGGCTGATGTCAGACTTTTAGCGGTTTTCACAATGCCAGCAAATTTTGCAGAAAGACACTAAATTTCACATGAAATAACACCATTGGTATGAACGAAGTTTGGGAAGTTCTAAATTTCACAAGCGTCTGAAATGAGGGCTTCCCTGTGTCGGGAGGTTCATATTTTTCAGTCTCTTGATAATTGTTTCCAGTTCTCAGATAAAACTATAGTTAAGTATACGGTTAAAAGGCAGTTTTAAGTCTAAGCTACAAGATACAATTTCTTTTTAGGATAATTAAATGGGTAATGCTAGACTTTTTAAGTTTTAAGTCATGTGACCACCACTGTAGGAAGTAGGAAGGTATTTTATTCTGTGTACTGTGCACTGGACGCAGCAGTGGACACATGGCTTTAATAGACATGTCAGCTGCAGCACAGAGCAGCATTGAAGATGTAGAATTTCGCTTAGATACAGAATGGGAAATGTCCTCTCTGAGTCTTTTTCCCCCGCAGTGGAAAAAAGAAGCAGTGGACACAATCTGTTATTCACTTACAGAAGTGTTATTATTATTATAAGAGCAGCTAACCCAGGAAGATGACACTTCCTATGCAGGAATGTGTAAATCAAAGTATGGACAATAGCTGTATAATACACTTCAGTTGTGTAGTTGGATGGCTATAGTCTTAAAATCTTTAAAGTTTACATGTTTTATTTTATCCAAAAATGGACCACTAAAGAAAAGTCCACAATTGCTTGAAAATTGTTTTGTTCTCAGCTAGCCTAATGCAGACAGGGCTTTAGTCATAAACAGATGTGTTTGGTCCCCATTAAGAATGACTTACATTCTTCCCAAGTCATTGTAACCTAGCAATGTTTGCAATAATAGGGATCCCTACAGGTAGAGTACTCGGCTGAAAATAGGCTGTATTGTATAAACAGGAAGCACTCCATTCATTGCACAATGGAAAGATATAATCTATGAGCATGTTCTGGCTTTAGAAACCCTACTGCACCTACACAGAGGACTCGTCAAGTGAAAAAGACACCAAGGAGCCACAAAAGAAGATGATCTTCTATAACAAATTTCTTCAAGCCTGGCTGCTAGTCATTTTAAGTAACGGTGAATCTTTATAATGATGTTTTGTCGTAAAGTGCTCTACCTCTCTTGCTTCAACCATGATGGTTATCTGAAACACACTACAGATTATGCCAGGTCAGATGAGAGAATGAGGGCTTAATAAGGCCAGCGGTATTGTGAATTTAGTTAATATATGTTTTTGGATTTGTGTTTAGTGTTTCAGAACTCTTTCAAGCTGCCCTGTGATGGGATTGCTCTAAAGTTCAGGACTGTTAAGGTGTCTATACACGCATAGATATGCGCTAGATCGATGGCCGCTTCAAGCACCATCCGTGCTCATGGCCGTCTATCCGGAGCTTATCATATGCAGCCATCCCTGATTGATTGATCCCGCTCGAAAACAGGGATATTGGACATGACCGTAAATCAAGGTTGAGGCCCCACAGTCCTCATGCAAAGCAGTGGCTGAGCTGTATGATGCAGCAGTGCTGCGCCTCCAGCTCTTTTGATTTCATCATCGCGCTGGGCTGGAGCTTCCTTGAATGGCTTGAATATCGAGCAGTGTATGCCCAGCTTTTAGAGAGCATCTACTGTGGCCCTACATGCCTCCTGGACAATAATCCGATTAGGAACTGTTGCCTTACACCATAACAAAAATATTTTTTTATTAAACTATGCATAGTACACTATACTAGATTACTACAACAAAATACACAAATGAAGGACAATGTAAGCGGTCAGCATTAGCTTTATTGTTATGTGATTATGTAACTTACAAGAATACTGAAGAAGCCAACAGCCAGCTGATATTCCCATCATACATTTCATGGTACGAAGCACAGGATCCTCTCCAACAATGAGGTGAGTTACTATATAGAGGACAAATATAAATTAGCAACAAAATATCAACAGAAACAGACACTTGTTAGAACATGCTTATCATAAAAAAATCACAAATGCATTTATTTCTTTTTTATTATTATAAAAGCTGCATATCAATTCATCATTAAGGCCAGAGATACCCAGTAAGATGCGAATCTATACTTGCTGCATTAGTTCAGGTAAATGTACAGTTTATCCCTACCTTAACCACTCTGGCTACTCCATTATTTTCTATAAATATTTTTTATAAAGCATTAAGGAAAATACAAAGTGATTACCATGTACGATATATGCTTGAGTATAAGCCGACCCGGATATAAGCCGAGGTACCCAATTGCTTTGTATTTTCTGCCTTGCCTGGGTGTCCAAACATCATTATAGTTGTGAACCCCCCACCTCCCTAGATTCATCACTGATTTCCAGGAGGTGGTTTACATTTAGGGTACATTTACACTGGCGGTTTTTTACCCCAAGGTAAACGACCCTTTAACGTGACTGGTCGGGTTTTGGGCTGCTGTCCCATAGAAACTCTATGGGATCCTTAATTAGACACCCTGTAATCGCCTGCATTGTTTTGCAGCCGATCACAGGGAAAGCAGCTCGAGAAGCGACAGTCTAAACTTAGCCTAAAGGTAATTTTAAATTTCATAATGACAAAAGACAACACAAACATTTAAGATTTAATGTAGAACATTTGCAAATGTAGTCACTTACCTGAACTGTTGTAGTTAGTACATATTTCAGACTTCAGTACTGCAGCAAGCTTGGTGACATTAGTCTTTTCAGAAGCAGACAGGCCACTAGCCAACAGGACAACAGCTTCTTCTCTGGGTTGGCTTCTGTTCCGCTGTAAAGTGTACAATTCATTATTAGCCATGAAAAATTAACCTGCTTCTTTTTAACCTTCCAGCTCATGCACATTACATCCACAATATATATATATTGTGGCTTGCAAAAGTATTTTCCACATTTTGTCACATTACATCCACACACATGAATCAATTTTATTGGAATTCCATGTGAAAGACCAATACAAAGTGGTGTACACGTGAGAAGTGGAACAAAAATCATAAATGATATCAAACATTTTTTACAAATAAATAACTGCAAAGTGGGGTGTGCGTAATTATTCAGCCCCCTGAGTCAATACTTTGTAGAACCACCCTTTGTTGCAATTACAGCTGCCAGTCTTTTAGGGAATGTCTCTACCAGCTTTGCACATCTAGAGACTGAAATCTATGCCCATTCATCCTTGCAAAACAGCTCCAGCTCAGTCAGATTAGATGGACAGAGTTTGTGAACAGCAGTTTTTTACATCTTGCCAGATTCTCGATTGGATTTAGATCTGGACTTTGACTGGGCCATTCTAACACATGGATATGTTTTGTTTTAAACCATTCCATTGTTGCCCTGGCTTTATGTTTAGGGTCGTTGTCCTGCTGGAAAGTGAACCTCTGCCCCAGTCTCAAGTCTTTTGCATTCTCCAAGAGGTTTTCTTCCAAGATTGCCCTGTATTTGGTCCCATTTCAATTTTGGTCTCATGACCAGAGCACCTTCTTCCACATGTTTGCTGTGTCCACGACATGGCTTGTGGCAAACTGTAAACGGGACTTCTTGTGCTTTTCTGTTAACAATTGCTTTCTTCTTGCCACTCTTCCATAAAGGCCAACTTTGTGCAGTGCACGACTAATAGTTGTCCTATGGACAGATTCCCCCACCTGAGCTGTAGATCTCTGCAGCTCATCCAGAGTCACCATTGGCCTCTTGACTGCATTTCTGATCAGCGCATTCCTTGTTAGGCCTGTGATTTTAGGTGGACGGCCTTGTCTTGGTAGGTTTACAGTTATGCCATACTCGTTCCATTTCTGAATGATGGCTTGAACAGTGCTCCGTGGGATGTTCAAGGCTTTGGAAATCTTTTTGCAGCCTAAAGCTAGCCATACACATGTCAGATTCCATGGCCAATTGATCACTCACCCAATTGATTCCAGCGATCTCAGCGGGAATGGGAGCTGCAATCAATCAGCCAATTAAGAGGATCCGATCGCTGCATACCACCTTGTCCAAATGATCGCGTCCAATTGATCGGGGGCTCAGAATTGGATCCGACAGACAACAATTGGATCCGACAGACAACATGTTGGTTCTCTGTCGGATCCAATTCTGAGCCCCCGATCAATTGGACGCGATCACTCGGACAAGGTGGTATGCAGCGATCGGATCCTCTTAATTGGCTGATTGATTGCAGCTCCCATTCCCGCTGAGATCGCCGGAATCAATTGGATGAGTGATCAATTGGCCATGGAATCCGACACGTGTATGGCTAGCTTAAGCCTACTTTACATTTCTCAATAACTTGATCCCTGACCCGTCGTGTGTTTGTTGGACTTCATGTGAACATGATTTATGCAAAAACATGCGCTAGTGCAATACCTATGTCTCTGCAACCCTAACCTGCATCGTCAACATTGAATGGAAAAAATGCCAAGTGTATGGGCTTTGCAATTGAATGACAAATCAGCTAGTTGAAGTTTCGTGACTAATCATCATATCTCAAAAGAAAAGCACACTGCTGTGTTTCTGTGCCTTAAGCTGGCCATCCACCTTGAGATCTCTCTGTCAGATATTCTTTAGATCTACCAACAACTATGTAGTGACGGGTCCTCTCCAATTGAACACAGGTAGACTTAATGGTTTAGAACCTAGGTGCCCAACCTGTGGCCCGGGGGCCGCATGCGGCCCTTTGGCCATTGTTCGGCGGCCCCCCTTGGTCCTCAACATGTGGCCCCCAAAACCTAACTTTTAATGCATAGGGCATAGCAACTCACCTGTGAAGTGGTGACATGCTGACCCAGCTCTCCTTATCAACTTTGGCTCCTACATCAGTAACATTGTCAATGTTGATCAGGGAAACCAGGTCTATATATGAGCGCTGCACCCAGGGGCAGGAGGGGGGGGGTTGCAGTTGGGTTTTGACTGCCTGTCGGGATCTGGTCCACCGCCTGCTGAGATATGTCGGCAGGGGGAGGGTCTGGATCGATGTAATGTGCGGCCCTTTAGTGATGCCGAGGGCCGCACTTGTGGCCCTCCATATCAACTCAGTTGCCCACCACTGGTTTAGAAAGTCTCTCATATTACATGGTTTTGGTAAAACAAAAGGAGATCTAAAGGAAATCTGACAGAGAAATCTAAAAGGTGTATGGGGAACCTTAGCTGTTTGATATCACGCCCTAGGCCAAGTGATAAAATTGGGTACCTCTTATATTGGAGTATGTATTTATATATATCACACATTTACATTGTTTGGTAATATGAGGAGACTGTATATTTGTTCGCCAGAGATTTTTCTTATATAAAGCAAGCTTACACATGCAGCCCATTGATGCTGCCAGTGGATTTCTAACCTACAATTTCTCCGTATTTGCAGCTTTTGTAAAAAGATACTTGAGGAAAATGGATGTCATTTATAAAGTTGTATCTCCCCTACATAACAATGTTCAGGCCAGAACACTTCATTGTAGCAGCAGGTCAAATAAACTTGTTGAAACATTGGGAGGACAGCACAATAATGTACTGTGCAATTAACTGTACAGAACTGCAATCATCAGTGATTGAATTATAACAAAGGTTTAAAGTTATATAAATATTGCTAAAACAAAAAACACCCTCACAAAAGTCTTCCGGACCCAACATTTCATTACTTACAGCAGAGCATGGCAGCTTCATGAGTGGCTCCTTGTTTTCCTGTGCTTGCAGCAAAGCCAACTTTATCTCCTCTGTTTCTGCATAGTCTACAGGCCGCAGACCGAATATATTACTGGTAAAACAAGCACAGATGGGTTTTAAGTAAATACAATATGTGACTGGATTCTTAACTAGGTACATTAGCGGGAATCAAGTTTTATTTCCCGTGTCTTGTTTTTCTGCAACTTGGACTCTCAACACATACACAAAAACATAAGCCTTGGAATTACAGGCAAGACAGATGGACCGAGGGCTGACAGGCTGCTGAATCAAACAAGATGAATAAAACACAGAAGCCAATGTCTATCTCCTCTGACACAAATGTCTTCTGTTAGCTAGTGATACGGCATAAATGCAACAGCCTGCAGGCTTCATGTTTATGGTACCTATCCCATACAAACAGTTGTGCAATTGTGACATTTCCATTTTTCCTGTGCATGGCTCTGCCAAGATAAACCTCAGCGTTAGGTATTCCACAGTCTCCACTTAGAATAAATAAAATAAACTATAATGAGAAGCAAATATGAAAAATAAACTACTTTTATATTCTCGATGCGCCAAATGACCAACACTTTTAAAGTGAATTTCTATCCAAATGTATCTACCTATCTGTAAAGCTGACACAGAGGGCTACTCACATGCAGCTGAAAAAGTCCTGAAATCCATTTTCACTCTATAACAATTAGAAATCTATAACATTCAAAGTTTTTTTTTTTTACTTTTGATAAAGTAGAGGTGGATTAAAATGTTGGCAGATTTGTTTCTGTGGTGTTGTTCCTGTCATTTCCTGACTTCTGAATACAACAGGAAGTGAGAAAAACCCTCTCTAAACAGAAAGTATCACTATATAGAAATCCATACCACTTTCACTACCAGTGAGAACCAATAAAGAAGGTGAATCTCTGTAACTAGCACAAAAACCTAACCCCCCTCCCCCATAACCAAAAATGTTGGATTTAGCTCTATTTTAAGCAAAGCCCCATGCTCCTTCGGCATCTCACTTGTAGACATCGACGCCATGCATAATCATTATGCATCAATAGTTATGTCATGGAGAAGGTGGGCGACCTAGACTTTGAGTTTTGCAACAGTTTTTTTTTTTTAACACGGTATATACATACATGAATATTACATGTCTACTTCCGTGGTCTGCAGTTGCTATGGTAAAAGTTAAAGACACAGCGTGGCGGCAGGGGTGTAAGCCTGAGAGAAGTGACAGCCAGAAAAATACCTGATCACACTCGGTATTGAAAAATACACAGACATTTACCACATTGACAGCTATTATAAGGTGCCTCCAGAAACCTGGCAGATAAATATGAAAACTCTCCATAATTCCAAGGAACAGGAAAGTATATTTTTTTAGGATTGTGAAGTGCTACACCACTATCGTGGTGGCTCAAATTTAGGTCAAAATGTAATATATATGTATAAATACCGCATATACTCAACCATAAGCCAACATGAGTATAAGCCAAGGTACTGACTGCTGCCCAAGTTTCCATTTCACCAGCCGAGTAAGGCCTGGGAATATTGCAGATAGAAAACTGAGAGTTGCAGCAGAAGAGGTTGCAGGCCACAGAGGAGAACATTGAAGAGTCATTGGACCACCCACCCCACAGAGGTGCCCACACCCGCAGGAAAACCAGCAAACACCCGGACAGGTAAGTGGGACCCTGACTGACACAGGTACAGTGGAGAAAATAATTATTTGACCCCTCACTGATTTTGTAAGTTTGTCCAATGACA
>CM070039.1:35959266-35970191 GCA_036250615.1 Ptychadena robeensis | reverse complement strand
TTTCTTTGTCATTGGACAAACTCAGTGAGGGGTCAAATAATTATTTCCTCCACTGTATATCCAGAGGGGGGCTTTTTCAGCTAATTCTTTGGGCTGAAAAACTCGGCTTGTACTATATATATATATATATAGATAGATATATGGTACATCATTTTTTTTTATTTTTGAGTATTTGAGTATTTTTGAGTGTGATGGGTGTGCTGGTGGGGTGAGACATCAGATGTTTCTGTTCTGTTTCCCCCTCCTGGGAGTGCTTTCTCTCCTCTGAAGCATCTACATGGGGAGGGGTGCTGGTGAGCCTCCCCCTCTACTCCTCTCAAAGTAATGGCGATCGAATACAGGGATTTGCAATCATGTTGGATCCTTGTTTGATTGACATTTCTTTTAAGTGGGATCAAACAGTTGAGCGAGATCAAACGATCGCTCGCGGAGATAGACAATTTTGTAACACAAAAAAGACCCGTGTATGGGTACCTTAAGTCTAAACTGCATAATTATTACAAACCAGAAAGGAAATAATGCCCATAAAACAGAATTTATATATCTTCTGTGTTGAAATACATCTTATGTCAAGATAATGAGCATATGTATAAATTGCACTGGATTACATCATTTATAATGAAATATTTAACATTGGTCAAAAGGGTTAAACCCCACTGCTAGATTGGAACTTTAGGAACAGCCATTTTGTGGGAGACCCCTATTTATTTTGTACTAATAGGAGCCCCCAGATCTCCTGCATTATTAATACACGGGGAGCTGGCACATTACAAATGCTCTAGATTAACGGATAATTGGTTCAGCATCACCACAGCATCCTGGGAGTTCCGGCCCATTAAATACAGTCACGCTGCTTTTTCCTGGCATGTTTTAAAAGGGCAGATATTTGGACCTTCGTGAAACTAGTCTATTTCTTAGGTATACAATGTTTTAAATTCCTAAACTAGTGCAAATCTACTATGTCAATATATACAATATGAAAACACATGGGAAAGACCATAGAACACACACAGGGTGAGTCCAGCAGCAGAACAGAAGCTGGTTTGTTAAGTGTAAAGACCCATAGGCTTCAGAGATAATAGTTGGCCAAATATCTTAGGTATGTACAGTGACACATGCACACAGGGCAACTCAATAGTCCTCGTGGCTCTATTTTTGTGCATGCTATATTGCTCAACATGACTCTTCAATCAAAGCAAAAGTATATTCATTTCAATGTGGTGTAAGGTAGTATTTCCCAACCTAGGGGGTGCTACAGATCTTGAGGGGGCGCATCATCAGTGGCGTTTGAGGGAGAGTCTGTAAGCTAAGCTCGATGATTCAAGCACCATGACCTCAGGCTGAAAAAACTTCTGAAAGTGGTGCTGGACTCGGGCTGGTGAAATGGAGAAAGTGGCAGCGCCATCTTGTGGTCTTTTTAAAAATGTTTTACTAGAGATGGTTTTGCTAATAAATTACAAAGCCCCTGAACATAGTATCATCACCACTTGCTGGAGATATAAAAATGGGTTGTGTGCAAACATGTTAGGAGGATGGCAATGTTGTCCCAGGGTGGGAGCGGTGTGACAGCACAATTCCTTTTAATGTGTATATGCAAGAAGGAGTTGGAGGGCCTGACTTCTCAGACACAGACAAGGGGAGCCTTAAGGAAAAAAGGTTGGGAACTGCTGATGTAAGGCACCAATTGTATAGCCATAGCAGGTTAATCTGTAAGGTGTACCAATGTGTCATGCATATTAACCTTCGATGCGGTGTGTTGAAGAAGAAAAAAAGCCTCCGCATCCATTACATGGGGGTCAATGGCGCTGATACTCAGATTTGCCAGGGGCGTGCGGAAGTGAGTTCGGGGTGAGTTTGTGGAGAAAACACTCAGGAGGGTAACATCTTTTTTCTCATACTGATACAAGTCTATATGGATAACTCTTCACATGCACCTTTACCTTTTTGTGAAATGGTTTCTATTTAAAAGACTTTCAATATTTATCCATGGATAAGTTTGTATAGGTTTGGGACAATAGGAAAATATTCAACATGAAGCTGCTTTAGCTGGGGACCTTCTTTTAGCTTATGCAGCATCTTGTATAGGAGTGCTGATTGCAGCTTCCAGACACTACGCTGGATGAAAATCAGTAGCGCCGTGTTTAGCAATGTTAATGTGTGTTGAATGCAGCAAATCTGCATGACTTTAGCATATACATGGTTATAATGCAGAACGGTGCTTTTGTTTTTTAAAGGGAACTTTCTACTTCTGAAAGGCTTACTTCTCTTTCACCTTGTTTATTTGTTCCTGGTACAGGACTAAAATATTACAATTGTGATCATTAATAGAGAAATTTGTAGGGGTTCTGCCGTAAAACTATACATATTTTTCAAATGCCCTTCTAGGTCTGAACTTTGTGAATAACAGGGCAATTGTGCCAAGCAATGATTACATAATGACCAAAAATGGTTCTTTCTGGATGGTTAATGGACAAAAATTACAGGGGGTAGAATAGGGGTTGTGGGCCCATTCACACTAGGTGTGCACTTGCGTTTTTTGCTCATAATGGACATGGTAGTGCTTTTTTTGGGGGAAATGTCTGCATCTTATGGTGATAAGGCATGATAACTGGTCTTAGCTCCCTGCTGGCACCTTCGCACTACAAGCATTGAGCTTAGCTGGGGGAGCGTCTGTGGGTTGTGGGTCATTTGCCTGTGTGACATCTCAACGGACCACCGGAACTCTGTGTAATCAACTAGTCTGGCTGAATACACAGTGCATAGGAAAGATCTGCCCGTAGGTGGATCTTTTCTACAGCCCTGTGCCTCCTGTATATAAGCTGGACTGCTTGAGCCCAACTCACACACAGTGGCTGATTCAAATGGGAGAGCTGTCCATGGGAGAGCAACCCAGCTCACATACAGCTCTGCCATCGTGGCTTCCTAACTCCCACTCTGCCAGTTGGAGCACAGGGATCTGGGCAGCAGAATGGTACAAAGCCAAAGTATGTATAGGGTGCGTCCTATACAAAGTAGCGTCTTATGGTCCGACAAATACAGTAACTCAAAATGTCTGCCAGCGAAATTTCGCAATTTTTTTATCACACATATACAGTATTTAAAGCGGTTTTAAACATACATGAAATAAGCACATTACTTACCTGTCAGCAGCTCAGATCCTGGAAAACTGCTACACAAAAACAAATAAAATGACTTACCTTCTTCATGTTTTATCTGATGGTGGCAACATGTTAAATAAGGTCAGAGAAGCCACTTCCTGATCGATTTTTCTCCGGGCAGCAGCTAAAAACAACCCACCCCCCCTTTCTCCCCCGCACTCCTACACAGATAGAGACTCCTCTGCAGCTCCATGGGGGGCAGTCGGCTCGATCCATGTAGCTGTGTAAAGAGAGGCTTCTCTCTCCTCTCTTCACAAAGTCTCACAGACGTGACGCTGACGTCACATCTGTGAGACTCAGACACAGGGGCTTATGGGAGAGAATTCCCAGTAACCCCTGCAGCTTGTTTGTTTTTTTTTTAGTCAGGGATCTCTCCAGTATCTGATACTGCAAAGAGACCTAACAAGTGGTTGGTCGGCTTTAAAAAAAAAAAAAAAAAAAAAAAAAAAAACTTACATTCAATGAGTGGTAAGCTGCTATCATCAACAATAGTACAACATAAAAAACTTTATAACCCGACAACAGGCGGTATTGCTTTTAACATGGTGTAACACTAACCATACATTTTAATTTTCCAGCTGCCAGGATTATGACTTGTCCTTTTTACATTCTCTGTTGCCCAAAGTATTGCATATCATTCAAAATGCAAAACAAGTCCTGCTCTTTGATTTCAGAGAGAATGTGGTGTTAAAAAGAAAAAGATCATGGCCCCTTAACCATAAAGTACTTAATGCAAAGCTCCAATTTGTGCGGAGTAACTAAATACAGCGGCACACGCCCACCCGAATTTCATATTCCCACTGTACAAAAAGGAAAATGGAAACAGCTTTTGCTAATACCGGCCCTGCTGTGCATGAAAAGCAGGCAGGACAGTCCATTTCAGCTCAAGTGTTTACGAACAACTGTGAAATTGCAAAATGTGCAGATCTAATTTGTCAATGACTTGGCTGGCTGTGCCTCGGCCAGGGGGAGGCACGGAAACCGGAGACGGTACGTGAGGAAAAGCCGCTATAAAAATATAAATTAGTTCTGTGCAGAAGATTAACTTAAGGGAAAAAAAATTAACTAGACCAGCGGGGCAATTAATAGGTCCAATGGTCCAGATCACATTTTCCATTTGCAGTTTGCTATCTTGCCTACACAGGGGGAATGTTATGAATGGCGGGGAAAGCAGCAGAACTGAGGAATCTTTAAGATTTTCGGCTCGGCACCTGAAGCGACCACCTCATCATCTCTTCCATGGAGATCCGTACAGACAATTATCAAGGGGACCATTAGCATGACAAAAAGCCTGCAATTTCAAAACACAGAGTTTGAAACTTTACTGAGCAGATACTTTAATCATATTTTACCACCATCACTTTTTTTTTAATTACATTAAAGAAGAACTGTAGGATCACATGATCTCTGGATGGGGGAAAGGGTCAACGTGCTTCTCCAATGATATGGCCTGCACATGCAAAGTTCAGGTGTCAACATATTTTGGCTCTCTAAAAGCAACTGGAATTAGTTCTTCGATCCATATAAAGGTATCAAGAGTTAAAAGCAAAAAAAATAAAAAATGTATATATAAAAACGTTACCAGGCCTGAACATATGTTATTGTGGCTGCATTCATTTTCATTAGTGTGAATAACAGTTCCTATGCCCGGTGTGGTACCATGTTTCTGGTAATTTACACTTTCTGGAAATGTTCAGTGTAAAAAATTACCGTCAGACTATAAGATGCACGCAGTTTAAAGCAGGGCTGTGGAGTCGGTCGATAAATTCCCCGACTCCGACTCCTTTCAGATTCTCCGACTCCACCTCTACTGCCGACTCCTCTTAGTAATATGCTAATGTATACTGTATCCACCATTGCAGAAAGGAAGGCAACATACATTAACCACACAGAACCTGGCTAGGAAACCAACACGGTAATGGCAATTAAAGCAAGAAGGGAGTAGGCAGAAGAATGCTGTCTCCTTTTTCCTAAGCTAGGCCACCACGCTGATGATTCAGGATCCATTAAACGGAATCATGTGCACCACAGGCACAAATCGATAATCCTGTCATGGCGACCCGTTCTAACCCCACTACAGCAAATGTGTGATTTACAACACGCCACAAGCTGGAGAAGAGCCTGTCTACACCCCGCTTCACGAGAGGGTTCGGCTCCGTAACCCTTCACAACTGCAGCCGACGGCTGTGGAGGAGCACAGCCCGCAGCTGTTTTAATACTTTCCATGAAGACTTTATGTCTCCATGCAAAGTATTGGAGATTGAACGGGGGTTCTTTCATCCAACATTTGGAACCCCGTTCAATCAAGTTCCTTTGAGCCGCTCTATTGATCCCGCCCGAAGGAAGGCACACAAGATAGGTTTGTAAACAATTACGAGTACATCATCAATCACCGGAGCGCACAACTTAATTGATTGTACTCACATCTTGTCAGATCTACCGGTGTTTGCCAACTTTAGTGTTCTGATCTTCTGAAGATAGGCACTGGAAGGCTCCAAGAAGAGGCAGGCGAAGGGGCCTTCAAACATGATCATGATTTCCCTGGAATACCATAGTCATGTGTAAAGTGAAGCTAAACCCCTCCCCATAGACGCAGTACTCCCGGCCATAGTTGTAGCAGACCACCTGCGTGGCTCGCTACACCACGACGGCACCATCAAGGTTGGTCCTGCCGCAACTATGTGGGAGCCCACCTTAATTATGTAGAAAAAAACCCGCAGGTCGGATCGCACACGGATCCGAACATGCCGGTTTCTTTTCTGCCTGACTGACAGCAGAACAGCTGCAGGCTGTTAACTCAGAGGGGGAGTCTCCTCCCCCTCCGAGTTAATGGCTAAGTCTTGACGGCAGTCTGTATGTCAGTGGAACACAGTATCCTGTCTGACATTTAGCAGCCTGCTCACAGCGTGGTGACGTCACCATGCTGTAATCAGTCTGCTAAAGGTCTGCCATAGATCGAGGTGTCTATGGCAAGCTTAACAATCTAAGTATTTGTCGCCCTCAGCTGAATGACAGCGGTTTTCCAAATGCTTTAACGGTTCAGTCTTGAACTATGGCGATCCACCCTTCCCTTATACAAGCGTCTCTAGTCCGGCACACAAACATTTACTCTCATTATCAGCGAGAGTTACCAGGCTGCCATACACCACACCGACGGCGCGGCCGATTTTGCTGCCGACATAGGCTGTGGTGTATGCCGATCGGGGGAGCCCACATGGGCGGAAGATTGCTGATTGCCCCACAGCTCTCGGCGGCCAGAGAACGGTACATGTCCGATAATCTCTGGCCGATGCTGTTAGTCTCAATTAAGACCGGCGTCTTGCCAGCTCTGGAGAGCAGCGTGATGATGTCATCACTCTGCACTCTAGAGTTCATCTGAGCTGGTCTGTCGGCCCCCACTCGGTCCCTTTAGGATAGGGTCACAGTGGGCGCTGTAATGTTATGCGCTGCATGCATTTATTCTTATAGCAGAGAAGTCATTATGTTCATTATGACTGTTTGCTAATTGCGACATTTGAAGTAAGTTTTTTTTTATTTTTATTCCCACCAGAAGAAAAAGAATTTATAGGTTTTCACATCAATTAGGTTAATGCAATGTATTCAATGAATGCAATATTCAATTCAGCCAGTAGGTGTCACTAGCAGCAGTACATTCTCCACACTGATCGGTATGAAGAAGGGCCAACAGCTGCAGAGTCTCTGCTTTCCGGCTGGCTGGTTACTGTGTCTGTGGGAGCTGCAGAGTGATTGCAGTTTCCACGGACAGGAGAGAAGTATAGATACCAGTTCATCTATGCCTCTCTTTATGCCTTAGCCACCAGGGCCCTGGGCTTTGCCGGCATCTCTCAACTGACAGCTCATCCAGCAACTCGGCTAATCTCCATGCCAGGAGAGCTGGTGGGAAGCCGAGTGGCCGCGGGGTTTGCGCATTCAGACCATAAGACGCAGGCCCCCCCCCCCCAATTTTGGGGATGAAAAGTGTGTCTTATGGTCCGAAAATTGCGGTAATTAATAATTTCTAATAAGTAGAACATTTGTGCAGATTAGGCCAAAATACATTATGGTTCTGTACTTCCGTTACCTTTGAGGTACTTGAGCCATTAAGATCTGACTGATCAAGAATAAGATGTGCTGGTATCTGCAATATATTTTTCGGACCATAAGACGCACCTGACCATAGGAGGCACAGCGCAGGAAAACAAGAAAGAAATATTGAAAGTATTCAAATCAACTGGGGGGGGGGGGATCCCAGTGCAATTTTTTAACTTAGGTTGTAGAAAACCATGCAATACTCGTCAGAAGCTCTATAGGCTGCCATACACGGCACGGATTCGTGCCGGATTCCGGCGCGATGGATTCCGGGCGCGTGCACGCGGATCCATCGTGCTGGAATCCCCTGCAGCCCACCTTGCCCGTCCGACCGCATCCGATGGATCGGGGGCACAGAATCGGATCCGAGGAAGAACCAACCTGTTGGTCTTTTCGGGTCCGATTCTGCTCTGATCAGGGGGCATTGCGGTCAGGGAGGCGATCCATCGGACACAGATCCGGCCGTGCAAGGTGGGCTGCCACGATCGGATTCCCTAATTGGCTGATTGTTCTCACCTGTGGATGCCGGCGGAATCGCCGGAATCCATCGGTGCTGAATCGATCAGCCAGGCAATCCGTGCAGTGTATGGCAGCCTTATGATCTCAACAACTCATGCACCTTACTTCTGTGAAAAGGTACTTTTTAGCAGAGCCAGTCAGCCAATCAGACACAGATAGAACACATTATATAATGCTGTTCATATTTTGATGGAAAGAGCCTGGAGTTCTGGAGTGGACAGTAGAGTTTTAGCTCATATGTGTTGATTTAAGAATATAAAGGAATATAAACCAGGTAAGGAAAAGTGTTGATTGGGAATATTCCAATCATTAATTTTTATTGTGAATTTCGGCACTTCGAATTCGTGAACATCTCTAATATAGTGCTATATCTTCTTAATCGTGAATATTCTAGATGTTTTACATCAGTTCTCTGAACTATTGTGTTTGCAATATGAGCATGCACAAGTGCTGATTTAAGCAGAGAAGGTAATGATAGTGTTGATTGCAAAAATATAGCCAATATCGACACTTTAAAAAAAATGAAGGTAATAATGACTGGAGATCACAAATTCTCAAATGTACAAATTTGTTGTGAATGTTTTGCAATATTTTGCCAATACAAATATTGCCAGTGCTGCTCATCACTAGTAAGGAACATGTATAGAAATGCCTTGAATATTGACATATCGTATTTTTCAGACTATAAGACGCCTTTTTTCACTCCAAAATTTGGGGTCCGAATGTGCAACCATATTGTGCGATCGCAACTTGGCTCCCCACCAGCAGATGGGAGATCTGTACACAGCCGATCTCCCATCTGAACTGTATTGGCTATATTTGCAGACCCTGCAGATATAACCAATGCAATGTGCGGGGAAATCTGCACGCTGACAGTTCCCTCACACAAAAATCGGAGAGGAGAAAGGAAGATTCCCCTGCCAGCAACCCCCCTCCCCCATGTATGAGGAAGAAGAGATGCCAAAGTGTGCTCTCTAGTGACACAATTTTTGTGGCTGAAATTGGGTACTGCATGGGATGTTTTCACTAATTAATTTAAAACTATGAAATATTCTTTTTTCAGATTTGCGTCTTATAGTCTGAAAAGTACAGTATGTTATGTTTTTTTAGTGAAATCTATTGTATAGATATATAGATACAATGTTTTATCTCGTTCCCTTTCCCTATCCTTTTTGATGCATCTCCCTCTATGTCTACTGATTAATAACATTAGCCCAGCCCATGCTACTATAAAATAACACATGCTGACAGGGTGATATATACTTCTCATTTGCCATGCATCATGTAATGAATTGAACAGATACGATCTAAAGCAGAAATATATTCTCCTGCAGCAATCACAAATTATTCGGCTTGGGCACATGGTCCACTTAATACTCATAACATCTCCAACCCCTGATCTCCGAATCCCGTATCTGAGGTTGGGGGGTAAATGGAAGGATATCAAAGCTTTACTGGTAACTATAAGAACATGGTGCTATAAGCATCAATGGGGGGGTGGGGGGGGGGGCGATGACGATGAGTATTGGTCTCACTAATAAGATACAGAGATAGAGAAAGAAAGGGTCGCTCACAATTCCTTCACACAGTCACACTGCAGTGGAGTCTGCAGCAGCCAAGTAGCTGTACACTAGCAGAATCCCTAATAAGCAGGAGTCTTTATACCGTACCTGATGTTGAGTAATATGCACACGTTTACTTTTTTTTCTGTTAAATGCAGAGTCTAACTGATGGTAATGTGATTTTTTTTCTCTCAACAAGATCTGTAAGAAAATATGTGTGTTCCGCAGCACAGTCAATGCATTTGTTTCAACAAATCAAGAATACCAGTGTGCAAGGGATCAGATATCTGGTGCTACACAGAGGATACTTCGTTTTTCTTTTTCTCTACAATCTGAGGGAAACTCTGTACATTTCCTTCCTTTTTCTGAAAAAAAATACTTTATTCTGCCAGCCCTTTTCCTTCAAACCAAACTCCAGATGGAGCAGCACATGGGGCTAGCCCAGGGGTGGGCAAACTTTTTGACTTGTGGGACACAATTGGTTCACAATTGTGACAGAAGAGCCTGTAATGGCAGCACACGATGACTGTCTGGATTTCTCACATGCTCGGCTTCATTAATGATGCTCTGGACATTGTAATCTATTTTAATTTCCTGTACGCTTATAAAAAAAAAAACTGCCAGAATCTTAAAAAAAGACCTTGGTGACAAGACACTGAGTCTGCTAGTTCACTGCATTGAGCAGAGAAGAGGTAGACGTCGAGACTCCTATAAGCACTATGCAGGCTCTTTTCAGGTAACAAGTAGAGGGGACCCAGAGCATCTTTTTATCAAGGTGACATCGGGCCAGATTAACAAGCTAAACGAGCCAGATCTGGCCTCTGGGCCTTAGTTTGCCCATGCCTGGGCAAGCCTCACTGCATTAAAGCAAACCTACCACATTACATTATCGGCAGCAGCACTGTCGATAATTAGGGCAATCATTGTTTAGAAATAAATTATTTCTGAGAGCAGGATTTTTCAGGGACTTTTCGCCACTCCTTCTGTGTGACATGCTACAGTGACAGGTGTAATCACCGTAATCGTACTTGGGACTGATGTGTCACAAATGCCCAGTCTCGTGGGATTTTGATGCCAGCGTCACATCTGTGGAATGTAATGTAATGAATTCTGTATAAGAACAGCTCAATCGTCAAAATGAATTCTTCCTGAAGAACTGGCGGAACCACCTTCTCTTTGCCAGTACTTAACATGCTGGCGCCAGTAATGAGGAAGTTAGTAAGGCAAGTACTGCTAAAAGAAAATTGTATTATTGTGTTTTTTCATCTTGAGTATAGAACTGCTTTTTTATGGCTCATGCCTAGGAGTATATGAAGAGTATTTAGTACTTAACATCTCCCTCAATCCCTCAAAGCCACCTACTTTGTAAGGCTGGCACCGCTGGATACTGCTACCTCTAAATTATTCTTGTACAGTTTAATGCAAAATAGTCCTGCATTATAAGAGAAAAACCTAAAGACCCATCCACAGGCCAGAGTGCTGGATCGGAGAGGGCTGGGGTGGACCAACGTTTTCTGCCTGCCGAGATCTGCTCCCTCTGTAGCGGGGAGTCATGCATTGCAGTGGAGGGGCGTGGCCTGATGCCGAAGCTGATGGT
>CM070039.1:35931308-35959166 GCA_036250615.1 Ptychadena robeensis | reverse complement strand
TTTGGGGAGGATTTTAAAGTACTGAAAAGTCGTCTTATACGCCGGCATATACGGTAGTCTGTACATGAATTGAGTTTTTAGAGGTAGGGCAAGTGCAGAGAGAAAAGAGCTCTGCTGTTAACCTTGTCAGAATGAGTTATGGCAAACATCAAATGCATAACGCAGATCACCTTTAGGCTGGGTCATTACTACCTTTTACCCCATGTTCAGCTTGTGGGAAAAGCGTGCAATGCGGATGCCTTTCCCTTATGGATAATGACGTCTATACTGGTGCATCCCTGTGTCGTGGTACGTCGTGCCAAATGTGATGCAACCACAATGCCTGCCAGACTGTGGGTCCATCAGCAGCACGCACAGGCAGGACAGTCACATAAATGTCCATTAATTAACATCAGGCGTGAGCAAAAAGCAATGGCCGTGGTTTGTTCAAGTAAGGGATTGTGTCCACTGCTGCGTGTCCACAGGGGGGGGGGGGGGGGGGGGGGGGGGGGGGGGTGAAGACAACACTTCATATTCTGCTGAATGGGAGAGTGTCCATTCTGCGTTATCGGAGCGGCGCTCCAGAGGTGCGGTTTTGAAATTCCAACTGCAATTGCAACACCACGCAGTACCTCGGGAGACACATCCATTGAAGATGGGGCGGGCGCTGTTTTTCCATGTCTTTAGTATGCTACATTAAACTGCCCGCAAGCAATGGGGAATCCACTGGAAACAGCAGGGGACATATTGCCAAAGTTAATACGGTGCAGTATTGCCAACATGGCCCTAAACTGACCCAAACAGCGGGTAAACTACAGGCAAGCGCGATGGACACATCACCCATAACTCCCGCCCTATTTGCGTAGACCCAGCCTTAGGAACATCCTACAGTGGAGTCTAGCTTTCAAACTTTTAATTAAGACTTGAGGACTGTGTCACATAGCTGAAATAAGACTATTCCTTTTTGCAGAGAAGCGATGAGTTCCTGCAATGAAGAGTCTTATCTAAAGAAAGAAATATAATGCTAAAATGATCATAGATTATTCTTCATCAACAGGAATGATATAGAACAAAGATCCAACCTCCTATTCTTCTATTGGAAAGGGTCATGCTAGGTCAGCCTGCAGTCAGATTTGTGCCTGCATCCAATCCGGAAGGTGGCAGCGTAACCCTAAAAGGTAGTAGAATTCTGGTGTCCCTCGCCAAATGAAGGAAAATTAAAAAATAACTTGCTTTTTCGAGGTATAGTTTTAATTATGCCATTTCCCTCATCACTTTGTTAC
This sequence comes from Ptychadena robeensis, assembly GCA_036250615.1. Classification (NCBI taxonomy): domain Eukaryota; kingdom Metazoa; phylum Chordata; class Amphibia; order Anura; family Ptychadenidae; genus Ptychadena; species Ptychadena robeensis. The sequence goes on along the minus strand of CM070039.1, from coordinate 35,957,904 downwards.
AGAAACAAGCCTTGCTTTTTCAGAGACAGTTATGGGGAGAAACTAATGATTAAATCAATTTCTTGTTCAACGGTACAGTAAAAGTAGAGAACAATTAAGAATGCTTTCACAGCTCCGACACATCAAAAAAACATTTCTCCCAATGTAATTGCACAGAGATATACTTCAGATATATAATAAGCAGGCATCTTTACTTTTAGAAACATTCTTATATGTGATACAACACATAGCTGTGGAACTAAGACTTACCTTTTTATAGAAGACTTTGTATGTTATGTCATAAATGTTCTCCCTGGCTCACAACTTTTTTTTTTTATGTTCCTAATAGTACAATAAGACGCACAGGTACAGTTTACTCTATAAGACACACTTTTCCCCACATGGACCCATCGATTCCCGTTCAATGGGGACCTGTTCTCCCCAGCTTGCGTGTGACTCACAACACGCCACAAGCAGCCTCACACACACAGCTTCCGAGTGAGGAGTGGTGGCTCCGCCCCCTTCACACTGACAGTCGACGGCTGAGCAGAAGGCCGCAGCTGTTCCAATACTTTCCATGAAGACTCTTATCTCCATGCAAAGTTTTGGAGATTGAATGGGGTTTTCCAACATGTTGGAACCCCGTTCATTTGAGTTCCTTCGAAAGAAGGCACACACGGGTAGGTTTTTGTAAACAGAGTGCAATCAATCACTGTGACCGTTCAAGTTGATTGGTTGTACTCAAATCTTTTTACAGATCTACCCGTGTGTGCCTAGCTTTAGAGTTCTGATCTTCTGCTGAAGATAGGGCAGTTGAAGGCTCCAAGAAGAGGCCGGGCGAAGGGGCACTTCAAACATGATTCATGATTTCCCTTGAATCCCAGTCATGTTTAAAGTTGAAGCTAACAATCTAAGTATTTGTCGCCTCAGCTGGATTACAGCAGTTTTTCAAATGTATTACAGCTTCAGTCTTAAACTATTGGCGATCCATTCCTTTCACTTATACAAGCCTCTCTAGTCCTGCAAAATACATTTACTTCATTATCAGCGACAGTTCGGCTAGGTTCACAGTGGGCGCTGCATTCCCTGTAACAGCGGAACACAACATAATGGAGAGCGGTACCGCACCTTCACTGTGCATTATGTCCCATGTAGTGTTGTATACAGTCAATGTGCAGCATGCTTCATGGTCATGTGACGTTTGCGGTAATGTTATGCACTGCATGCATTTATTCTTATAGCAGAGAGTTGGAGTCGGTTCATTTTTTTCCGACTCCGAGTACCCAAAATTGTGTCCGACTCCAACTCCTCAACTTCGACTCCACAGCCCTGATACAGGGATGCGTCTTTTCTCCTCTACAATCTTATCACTCCCTGCTCTCCCTCCTCCTAGGTGCAGTCTATTAACAATTTGGAGGAGGAAGCAGGCAGGAGAAAAGATGCGTTCCCTATATACATATGCTGTATACAAGGGTGCATCTACTTTTGCATGAAATAGGGTAGTTCTTTACCGAGATTAAATAACTGCCGTGCTTATGACAGATAGGACCTTGGATACACAAATGGCAAATATGCTACACATATTGGCACTTAATGGAAAAAAATCTCTAGAAACAATTACACTCTCTCTAACCAATTGGAATGAAATGTTCAGTCCGCACTTACACTGCATGTGGGGATGCTCCATTGGCGAGTAGCAGCCGGACAACAGCTACATGGCCGTTTCTTGCAGCATCGTGTAAAGGAGTGTCATTCTGGTAACCAGCGGTATTCACAAGAGCTTGGTACCGAATCAATAGTTCTACCACATCTGAGTGTCCATGATTACATGCTTCGTGCTGGCAATAAAAAGAAAGAAAAAAAAAGGATAAATTAAGGTAAACTGTGACAAAATTGCATGTTATATAAAATTTTCAAAAGGGTCTTGTTTGTCGAATTCAGAGGGGTGGTGCAGTAAATAGTAGGTGTAATGCTTCCTCACTGCCCCTAATCACGCATGCTGATATAACGCTGAAAACAGTGTCTCAACAACAGGCAGTGACTACAGACATGGGATTCAAGTAAAGACAAAACAAAACATAAAGCAAAATGGCGCACAACTTAATGCATAAACAACACGTAAGAGCCTTTTTTTTAATCCTCCCCTACATCTCTTTGCAATTAACTCACAAATCAGGAAGTAGAAATGTCAGGATCATCTTGAATACTGACATCCCCAAACAAAGGCACATGATGCTGATGCATTTCACACCCTAGGCTTATACGGTAATTTTTCCATGTTTCCTAGGTAATATTACATATCTTGTGTTATATTCCAGTCCATCATTTAGATATTTCCATATTTTAAATTATGAGGACAGCACTTACCCTTTCGTTATTTCTTGTTTTTTATGCCATGTACATATAAGGATCTAATTGCAGACCCCTTAATAAAAACGTCTTGAACTGCCCTAGACAACTGCAGAATGAAGATCTATATCAAAGGCCACTGTAGCACATCCTAAAAAGAAGAGGTTAATAATTTCCTGTCCCTTGCAGCTCCTATTCTAGAAAGGTATAAGGCCAGTATGATGGAGAGATCCTTCTGTAAATCCTAGTCACCTATGAAGAATCAGAAGTAGCAAACCATGCCATACTCATTCCAAGAGTGCACTTTGTAGAATACTACTCCCTGAAAAGCAAAAATATTTATTTTGTAACATGTTTCGTACATTTCCTATCTATTGTATGAATTGTCTATTGCAGCACTAGACAAATAATAATATTCCATATATCTGTAATCCAATTCCTATTATTTCTACTTCAGATTTAAAGTTTTTATTTTATCTTCAAGACCTGGGGGCAAAGGCTGACAACTGAACGCTGCTCCAGCCGGAAAGGAAGAGTGATAACCGCAGCAGAAAGAACTCCGATCAGGTCCTCCAGTCAGCAGATCTGTCTGATGAAACTCCAGGGAATAAAAAAGCTTGCCATACATATTAGATGATCAAAGTAAGAAAATACATGTTTTTTTATTCATGGCACACTCATAAAATGACATGGCCAAGAAAGGTGCATTTACAAGATACTACTATTAGCAAGAGAAAGTTCTAATAGTGTTCTGAAAAGCCAGCTGCAATACTGCCAGCAGAAGATGACAAGAACCTAAATGAAGACACTGCAATACTGGTTGGAAATCGATCAAATATACATGCTGCGTGCAAAGTGCATATCATTAAGTAGTTGACATGAAGGTACAAGGTTGAATAAAGCTAGTCCATATGATCCCATGGAAGAGCTAGCGTAGCACAAATTCTGGAAAATGGATGCTGACCATGAGAGAAAGATGTAGGAACATAGAGATGCCAAATTTCTCCATAACATGCAAGTTGAGCCCACCAAACTCTGCAGCTGCTGTGCATGCCTCAACTTCCCGCAATTTGCATATTAATGTCAAAAGTCATGAGGCTATAGAAACTGCACACTGTGTCCATGTTGAACCCCTGCCTGTGCTAAAAGCACCCACAATGGGAATAGGTGCACGGTCCACTGGGTAGTAGAGTTTTTCCTTCTCCCAAGAATCACATTTTCTTTTAGATCATGTAGCCCGCGAAGAGCTTTTTTTAAACAAATACCCAAGTAAAGGCACCACCTCGAAATCTGCAGGGTTTATAGGATCTACTGCTAATATCTGTATGTCCGATACCACCAGACACCTTCCACGATCTATGCCTCAATAGGTCAGTGCTGTTTTGGTGGCTCTGAAACACCAAACACAATATTTGACAGGAGGTTTTAACGTTGTGCCTAATACTTATAGTATTTTCACATCACATAAGCACGATACTTGCTAAAAAATTTATCTAACACAAACTTCCTCTGCTCGACAAAGTCCAGCATAACTCCAAGTGCTAGGGCCTAAAAAATTTACTTCCACCTCCGTGCAATCCAAAAAATGCAAAAGAAACGTCTGCACTCCAGAGTAAAATCTTCAAAATTTTTTTTATTTCATATTATTGAAAATCAAAGCAGACACATACGACCCCAATAGGGATCACCCCCTCTGACACGTTTAACTCATTAAGGAGCATTTTTTGGATCACAGTAGTTTCATGTGATGTAGCATCTCTATGGCATTTCTCTTACTTGTGTCTGTAAGCGCTTAAAGCACATAAATGCGTAAAAGATTATGTAAACTTATAGAACTGATTCTATAACATATTAAGCAGCGAACACATGTATAGATATGGGCCAGATCGATGGCCGTTTCGAGAGCTGTGCGTGCTCACAGCCATCTATCTGGCCCATATCATATGCGGCCATCCCTGTTTTCGAGCGCTCAGATGCAAAGCATCGTCAGAGCTGGAGATGCAAAGCAGTGCTGTGTCTCCAGCTCCTCCAATATAGGCCAGCAATGACATCATCGCGCTGCTTCAGGGGACCTCGAACGGGTCCTATATTGAGCCGTGTGTTGCCTGCTTTACTAAAGGCCCCATACACCTTGCAATCTTTATCATACAATTTCTGTACAATCAACTTTTCTTCTACCAAAACCATGTAATATGAGGACCTTTCTAACCCTACCAATCACTATGTATTCTATCAGGGAGGACCCGGCACTACATAGCAGTTGGTAGATCTAAAGGAAATTGTATGGAGTGATCTGAAGGTGAATGGTGGGGTTATCTGGTTGCTGTTCTGTTCCTCTGCCTTTAATACTTTCCGATTCACTAAACAATAACAAGTATATAGCTCAGGAGTATTGCTTATTTCCTCACAGCTTATACTGCACTTAGCTGCACTATTTTTTCAGGTGTGTGACTGAAACTACTGAAGCCAAAAGATCAGCATTAGCTCCAGGCAACTTGTATTCTTTAAAATAAGTTCAGTAATTACATCTTTTAACACAACCTAACCAACTTTCACTCCACTCCATGTCTTAATTGAAGGTATAAAAACAAAAAAAACACACAGAGCGACTTACCAATGGTGTCCAGCCAGCATTGTCCTTGACATTGGGGTTAGCTCTATTTTTCAGAAGTTCTTCCACAGCTTCCAAGTCCCCCTGTGTGAGATGATGAAAGCAGTGTGATAAATTCCAGAATAACTTTATGCTTTAGACGTGTGATAATATGCCAGGAAGCCAAGCTCCACATTTTTCTTATTATTACTTCTAGCAAAAGACAGCTGCTCTTTAGTAGTGTATTAAAAATATTACTGCAACCACCAAAAGGCGAAGCCTTTATTATGATTAGAAATCAAACTGGTGTTGCTGTACAACTGCCAGAGAACAAATATCATCTAACTGCAGAGTCCTAGTCCGTGGCACTTTACAGATGTAATGAATATGGTGGAATGAAAAGAACATTTTTTTTCCAGCAGATTTCAGTCCTTAGGCTCATCTAGTCGGTCTCGGAAATGTTTGATGCAGGTATCTCCAGGGTGGACTCTGCTCTATAATAACATTGGGTCTGCTGTTTTGTACTTTATGTCAGATCCCAAGGTAGGGTAAGTCTCAGAGTTTTATGTGTAAAGAAATCAGAAGAACCAAGATGCACTATATGATATTTATACACACACACTAAATGCATACATTTTATACAAAAAACACGAAGAAAGGAGCATTTTTCTACATATTTTAAAAAGCTGAAGCTGGAAATCGCCTGCTGAAATGTAACTTTCCACATTTAAATAAATACATTGCTTTCAGGGCTCAGTTACACTAGCTGCGTTGCGGTAAAAGGGTAAGTTTCCACATACGTCGGGACCCTCTCCGCTAAGCGTCCCGACGTAGCAGATAGATATTGCCTGCTCGGCGGATGGTCTGTTTACGTTGAGCCTCTGCACCGGCGGATGTGTATTCGACTACAGCGGAGCGGCTCAGCGCCGTGAAGACAGATCCTCCACCGAGCAGGTAAGTCTATCTGGAAACAGGCCCTAATACCGCAGCCCTGGGGAGCTAGGGTCAATACAAGGTACACAGGTTTCCAGAGGAAATCTTTCACACTAGACCCGCGTTGCATTTCTGGTACTGAAACGCCCTGCAGGCCCTGTTTTTGCCGGTGCAGAGCAAGCATCTCACATATACTTGTATGGGAGATGCAAACGCACAGCAAAATTATTTTTTTGCTGGAAACAGATAAGGTTACTGCTACATAGTCAGTTATCGTCAAAAACCGCAACTGCAAGCACAGCGTGGCTTTTCTGTAAGGACATCCATAAATAGCCCAAGCAATGCCCAGGTGGGAACCACACATTAATGCTCACAATTGGCTTTGTATTCTGCAGCATTAAGCACGAAGATACATGGCCGGTTGGAAACGTGTTGGAAACCACTGCCGCCTGGGCAACACAACATTAGAAGCTCCCTAGGCGGTTTTCAGGCGGCTACCCTTTAAAATATCTGACAGCCACATCCCAACACAGGGACTAACTTGTGGAGAGACATATGTCTGGGACTAACAACTTACCCATGATCAGCTATTTACAGCAGCTATTTTTGAGGAGAAATGAGTATGTGTCACATTATTTTTGACTGCAATGAATGTCAATATACAAATAACATCAAGTTACTCAGCAATTACTATTATGAGCTTGTTGCTGCAACATTTCTCCATGTGTAAATAGCTGTGTAATAGCTAAATGAATTGAGGCTATTCAGATAGCATGAGTTGTGTATTTACATCAACATTCTGCATTGCAATGAAAAAAATTATGTGACTATCATCTCTCCTCCTATATGTAAATATCTGCGCATGGGTAAGTTATTAGTGCCAGATTGTAAAATGTGTCTCTCCATAGGTTGGTCAGTGGGTTCAGAGAATGGGTGCTTTTAGTGTATAGAAACATGCATACATTTTAGCCCTGCAAACCCTGCTGGAACTAAGACCTGCCCTCCTGGCTGAATTGAGTAGAACAACCCTTGCCTCCAGGAACTGACCTTTTAAGGTTGACTTACTGCCCTGCATTATCCTCTCCACCAGCAGACCCGCTGAAAGCCATGTGAACAGGCGGGTCGACATCCCCCTCAAGGCATGTGATTAACGCAGGGAGTATCGGCGCATCCCTAAATGCCATATTCACATAGCCTTATTCACAAAGATGACTTTGTTTGGTATGCAAACTCAAGGCTGCCAATGCTACTTAATCTAGGCGCTACAGTGCCCATATTACACTTATTTTTAGACAATCGCTCAGATTCTAAATAAAATGCAGGACGTGGTTATTTTTGTTAAAACAAAGCCATGCATTTTCCTTCTCCCTTTCAGCAATAATGACACAATGATTACGAAGGAAACTTCAAATTCTAGAAATCACATTGGAAATCGCAGTCTGGAAAAAAACATTCTTGTGGGCCAGGTTATCAACTTGCATTCATCTTTCTTGCACAGTTATTGTCAGTCACACAATACTTGCAGATAGCTTAATTGCGGCAGCTTACATTTTTTTCTTATAGTATTCTCCTGGAGACTCGATGAGTTCCAGACCAATTTTCTTACCAATGGAGCATTTCCTGGAAAATGCACGATAATCAAGCACAGCTCCCATTCCCTTCCAAAAGATTAAATTAACTCAAATCAGACGCCAAAAATGGAAGTAATAAGCATCCAAGAACGGCCATAAAATGTGGTAACGATTGCTGCACATAAAAGAATTTTAGCTCTGACAGCTGGGAATAACTACAGCTTTAAAACTCGGCAATAAAAACTTCACTTAAGATTTTCTTTAACCCATAGCGAATAATGCTAATCTTAAACATGCTTACCTATATAGCCTATTAAGAAATGCAAATACCAGCACTTCTTAGAGGTATAAGAGAACGTATACATATTTAGTGAGATGCCGTGATATTTTGAGGTTTGCCCGAATGCACTTTAGCAGATTACTTTAACATTTTGGTTTGCTTGCTGTTCCATATTCACAATATTGGCTCACAATTAAATCTGTATATTCTGCCCTCTACTGGTGATCTGGAATAGTGCAGTTACATCCCTTGCTGGCTGGACAAACCAAAGCCATTTAGAGAATTACAATAAAAGATTGACATTTTAAAACTGACATTACTGACTGGGATTATATTAATTTAACTCCAAGATTTTCCAACTGCCTGTTTTATCAACCATAACCAACAACTTTATCACATGTTCAGGTATTGCAAGAGGAGAGAATAGTGTATGTCTGGGATATACATATGTTTGCATTGTTAATTTCAGGTTCTTTAAAAGGGCACTAGGGTTTTGAGCTACAATTAACATTTCAGTCAAAATATTTACAGTGGAAATATTCATATACACATAAATAACCATACTTGTGTCTGCTAAAATAAACCATGTTCAGTCTGTTTAGTTTTTTTCCCAACATCCCAAATTGATGTGTTTATTTTCTCAAGATTTAGGCTAAATGTGCTTTTTTAACATGCTATATACTAGGGCTGGGCGATATGAACATATCATTTCCCAATATAGCCCAATTTATATCCCGATAAAGATATACATGACGACATAGAAATTTTTTGTTGATTCAATTTATTAATAACATTTCATGATTGGCGGTGTGGAGTGCTCCCAAAAAGAGGTGGGGGATGTGGAAATAAATCTCGTCACCAAATGCTCCATAGAGCCGATATTAGTTTCTATACATTGTGTGATAGGTGACATACTGTACTTATTGTTTACAAGTATAAAATTATATAGGCGATAATATATCTGCTGCATGCATAGTAGGAAGTCTTGCAGCCAGGGGGTTGAAATTTTGCATGAATGTAATCTCAGGGGTGAATTGGTAACCCCTAAAGTTTCAAGGTTTTACTATGTAGGATTTCAAAGACCTGGGTGTCCAAAGTAGGCAAGTGAAATAATGCATATAGGAGGATAGCACTGTGGCCATTAGGAATGATTCTAGATAGCTGTAATTTTAGCTGACAATGTACATGTAAAGGTGGGTTTACACCTGTAGATTTTTTAGTTCAATCAATGAAGAACGAACAATTTTTTGGTTGACTGAACAAAAATCTGCAATGGCCAATTTGAATACATTTTGTTCAATCTCGAGATCATCGAACATGTTGGTAAATTTTTATCAGTCATAGTAATTCTGAATGTATTTTCATTCGATATCGGGATGAACGAACAAAAAAATCTAAAGTTCCATTCGATAAATGGACAAACGATGTTCGACAAAAAAATCTATCAAAAAATCGAATTGGCAGTTGATCTAACAAAAAATCTATACCCACCTTAAGTGTTGTAGCTATGGGGGTGAAACTTGGGGTGTAAGTAGTAGTAGGGGTACATTACTGACCCTGAAAGCTTGTTGTACCATTAAAGTTTCCGGGATAGGTATGTTAAATTTGTTATAAAGCTGGTTTTGTTTTCAATTAGGTTAGGTTGACATTACTTTAAACTTAATTTATGCAAAAACTACACCTAAAGAAGTTGTGATGATATGTTCAGGGGCTTTGCCTTTAATTTCCAAAATTAGAATAATGACATCACAAAAAAGCACATTTGCTGTGTGTTTCTAAGCCTTAGCTGCTGCATTTCCCACACTAGGATTATAGTCATTAAATTTTTTCAGGTTTTTGGGCAAAATTAGTTATCTTATAAGTTGGCTTATATTCGAGTATATATGGCTGCATTAAAAATAGACTGCTGAGAAAATCCACATTTTTTTTCAGTACCATAATACCATGCAGCACCAAATGTATCCACCCAACTTGTAAAGGATTACCTTTATTGAAGCAACATGGAGCAATGTCTCTCCCTTGATATTCTTCTTAGAAACATGAAGGTTACCCGGAGACTTCGGGTTAGTGGCACTACTCAGGCTTGTTGTTCTTCCATCTTTCTTAGAAGAAGGTGTGGAAGCCTTAGAAAGAATTTCTGCTTGTTCAAGCTTTGGATCATCCATCTCTTCATACTTACAGTTGCCTATTGGCTTCAGAGGTCCTTTTTTCGAACGTTTGGAGGTACGGGAAGCCGGAGAAAAAGATAAACGTCCTTTGCGTTTTCCAGCCACGTTCTCTTTTTTTGGAGTTACAGATGAGGCATTTTTTTTCTTTTCACTTGGTAAGGATTTTTTGTTATTTGCTTCATCTTCAAAACCATTGACTTCACCATTAGCCCCGTGTGGAATTTTTTCCTCTGCCCATCTATCTTTCAAGTCACCATTTTGACCTGGCAAAGAATCCTTTGGTTCCAACAAATTGACATGTGTCAAGCTTTTACTATTTTTAGGTTCATCTTCTACACAGTCTTTATTCCTAGACTGTCCATTTCTCATTGGTGATTTACATTTTTGGTCACTTTCCTGTTCACTGAGGGACGTTGAGACTACGTCAGCAGAAGTAGAAAAGGAGACAGATCTAACTTTTTCTGAAAGATTGCTTTTGTTGACATCATTACCGTTCTGAATTTGTTCCCCAACTCCCCATTCTTGGTTGATATCTTCTATTTTCTTCTTTTTAGATTTTCTTTGTTTGGGATTTTTTTTCACTTTCATGGGCTCCACAGTAGGGGAAGAGGATACAAATTCATATGTTTCCAATGCTGGAATCTGTTCCTGTTGTGGTGGAATCTGTTGGTTGGCTTCTTTTTCCAGGACATACCTTGCCTTTCCCCTACGAGGGCTAAACCACATCTTTATCTGTTTTTTATTGCACGTTTCTTTAGTAGTGCTCGGTTTGAGCGATGATTCTTGACATAAATCCATTTTGTTTTCTGCTAGAGAAAGGGAAATTATAAGTCATTTCAGCAGTTTATGTAAGCACCATTACTTTCCAATATAAGCAATTGTTTTAAAATGTTACCCTTTTTGAATGGTGTTAGAAAAGGGCACTTGAGGGAATACATTTTACCTGTTAGGAAGGGACTTCATGATTTGGCTATTCTGTGATGGAGAGTTTTAAAGCGCCTCAAAGAATTTATAAATATAGAATAGTAGATTGTTGTAAAGTGTAAGCCATCGATGAATACAGAACGTTTGGAGCTTCAGTAAGCCAATAAACAGTAGCACTTGAACTCCAATCTTTCTAAAGATTAATACCGTATTTTTCGGACTATAAGATGCACCGGACCATAAGACACACCCAGTTTTTAAGGCAGGAAAACCATATAAAAAAAGATTTAATTTATAAGTTTTCACATCAATTGGGTTAATGCAATGAATTAAATGAGTACAATATCACATTCAGCCAGTAAAAGTCACTAGCAGCAGTACACTCTCAGCACAACACGCCATTCTCCACACTGATCGGGAGGAGGGGGGCCAGGCTGCACAGTCTACTCTCCTCTGCTCTCCCTATCTTGCTGGTTGTTCCTGTGTCTGTGTGAGCTGCAGAGTGATTGCAGTTTCCACGGAGGGAGAGAGGGAAAGATGCAAGTTCATCTTTGCCTCTCAACATTGCTTATTCCAGCAGGGCTCTGCTGGCATAGGCAATGATGCAGTTCAGATGGGAGATACGGACACTGGCTGTCATCTCTCATCTTGACAGCTCCCTAGCTAATCTCCTTGCCGGTAGAGCTGGCGGGAAGCCACTCTCCCACCCCCCCAATTTTGGGGGTGAAAAAGTGCACCATATAGTCCGAAAAATACGGTATTTAACAGTGTCAGGCCAATTAAAATAACTCTTCATCTGAACTAAACACATTGTGGTAAAAGGACTAATCTAAGAATATGATACATTGACAGCTCTCTTCTATTTAAAGTCTCACTGTCAAGTAGAATAGAATTACTTCAGATAATACAAGTCCCCAAGTATTATTATCAGGTGTGCTGTCACTCATTCACAAAATGCTGAGCCAGACAGAGAACTAGTAGTTCCAGAAAGATTTCAAGAATGGCAGGCACTCCTGATGGTGATATCACTGGAAAGTTATAGCAAGATTAAACAAAACATTCTATCTCTAGGAGAGCTTTATCCTTAAACTTGTTTGTAAGTTTTTTATGCAAGGTTGTTTAACGGGAAGGTGTAAAACCCCCTAAAGATGGAAGTGTTTATTTAATCTTTCTATAACCTTTCAATGACCATCACCATCAGGAGTCCTTATACCTGCTGACTGAGCTTGTTGAACAAAGAGAACATACCACCAGAAGTTCATGTTTGCATAAATGGAATTAGAAGTGCGATAATAGGGAGGATGGCATTAAAAAAAATTACCAGTAAGATAAGAAGATCCCTCACAGCTCCTCCTCTTTCCCTGGCTCTTATGACATGCCCTGAAGAGCCCGACATCTCTGAGCGCAGTGACAGCCGGGTAAGTCCCTAATCTCAGCTCTCCATTGAAATGTACACAGACCTATTTTCCTAGAGAAAACCATTATAATGCACTCTGAGTTACTGCATTTTCCGGACTATAAGATGCACTTTTTTTCACCCCAAAAATCGAGGGTGAACAGTGCCTGCGTCCTATGGTTCGAATGTGCGACCATTGATCGGCCTTGACTTCCCACGGGCTCTCCCAGCAAAAATATTAGCCGGGGATGTGAAGGAACTGTCAGACTGGAGATCCACCAACAGCCGGATCTCCCACCTGAACTGTATTGTCTTTATCAGCAGATCCTTGCTGATATAAGCAAAGCAAAGGGAAAGTTGCACTCATGCTGGCAGCTTTCTCACACACACGCAGCCGTAGAGGGGAGACATTTGCAGCAGTGCCCCCCCCCCCCTTGTGTGTAAGGATGAGATCTGCTGTGAAGTGTGTGCTCTAGTGACACAAGTTCGGTTGTGGCAGAAGTTGGTACTGCAGGGGATTTTTTTCCAATTAATTTGAGCACTTCAAATATTTTTTTTTCCGGCTTTAAAAACCTGCGTCTTATAGTCCAAAAAAACGGTAACCCTTGGAAGCCTGGCAAACAAAGAATCTCTTATATGATTCCAGGGAACTGGATTGTGGAGAGCTAAGCCACCACCATACCAGCCTACAGGTAGGTCAAACTTTAATTTTACATATATATTTTTTAGATTTTGAGTGTACACCGCTTTAACTTAAAGTTCACTCACTTTAGATGAGGAAACAAAAAGGTATTTTTAAATTTGTGCTTCACTATAGGTTTTGCTTACTTGCGTTACTGAGTTCAGGTACATAATATCCCTACATCATGTAATGGAAAACAGGGATGGATAGAGAACAACAACCTAACAATGCCACTTGAAAGACAAATGGATTGTTCTCTAAAACTGGCAGCCACCCAAGTCTTTCCTTCATGTGTATGAAAACTAAAAAAGCCTAAACCAGAGCTTTCCCACCATGTTAATGTAACAAAGGAAAAAAGAGTCTATGGCAAAATGAAGCAATTACAAAACGCTGTTTTAGCTGCCATTAATCTGCATCAAAGAAATAATGATCCACACTGTGTGCCTTTCAAATTATTTCCCATTACCAACAGTAAGTTGAGAAATCTCTTTGATAAACGCGCCTCTTATTAAAAAATCAAAGGAAAATGCTTTGGTGCCATCTGGGTAACAATTTTTGCCGTCACTGTGGAATGATTATTTTGCATTAGAGAGAAAAAAAGGAGAAGGCAGCCGTTTAAACACTCATCTTAAGCTATTATGTGGAATGCAACACATACAAAATAAGTCATATATAACCAAACAAACGTGTAAGTACTGCTCAGAGAGAGAAGCACATCACAACAGAAGGGGCCATTATAATCTACTTACTTTCAGCATCACAAAGGCAAAAGAATTCTGTTTATGGTAAGGTGGTCAAAAGTAATGAAATACCCAATACTAATAAAATAAGCAAACATTCTTACAGCAAATTTATAGTCTGACATAACATGCAGTAAAAACAGCTCTCTATTGCCCCTGACAGTGGAGAATTAGGCCTGTTTTCCACTGTGGCGAAAAGTAGGGCAGACACGGCCTCTAGATCACTATGGGATAGGACGCGCTTCTCTCCACAAGTGAACCATAGCGCGCGATCCATAAAAATCAACAGTGGACCCCACATTGTTGATGCCTAGCCTATCACTAGAAGATTGTATGTGCCATGTCCATAGGTTAAAAGGGGGCGCATTATTGGCCCATTACAATAGTAACGATTAATGTGGCTTTGATGTACCCTATACACTCGAGTATTACCAGGCCTGAAAATAAGACGAGGTATCTAATTTTATCTACAAAAATGGGGAAAACTTATTGACTCGAATATAAGCTAAAGGGGAAATGCAAAGTCGGGTAGCAGAGTTCTCTTAATGAGAAAAGTAGAGAAAGCACCATTTCTCTTATTAATTTATAAAACAGGTGAATCTAAGTGCCACACCCTCAATAAAGTTAAGAGAACACAGGTTTATTGTTATTACAGGATGGGTTTTCAAGGCATTTCTTATGATTCAAACATGAAAATAAGTTTCCATTTTAAAATTCTTTATTATTATTATTGGGACTACCGTATATGCCGGCGTATAAGACGACCCCCCAACTTTTACAGTTAAAATATAGAGTTTGTTATATACTCGCCGTATAAGACTACCCCCTCTTCCAACGCTCACCAAATGAAAATTTTTTATGTCTACTCTGACTTTTAACCCACAGATCTCCAACACCCTTAGAAGTCCGATGTTTTTTGTATTAGTAAGGATAGGATAAGTGAAAGCATGTATGCAGCATAGTAGTGCTTTATGCTAATAGGGAAGCAATATTTTATAGGGGGCTATTAGTAGGAAGGATTATGCTCAGGGACCTGAAAATTTGCATGGATATAGTCTTAGGGGTTAACTAGTAAACCACAAAAATTTTATTTTTATGTTTGAATCATAAGTAGTGGAGTTTTCTAATTGTAGATGTAAAAATTAACATAGTACACTAGACGATTTTGTGCCGCTTGCTTACATTTCAACAGCCGATCTCGGAAACGAAGCATTCACAGAGGCTGCCGGTGTTCTAAGAACCAATGGGGGCAGGGGGTGCATGTAAATAGAGCATTTGTAAACCTATGTGCAAGACGCGTACAATATGCACCCAAATAACAACGAGTGCGTAAAATAAGCAATATTCCACAAGCTATAATGAGCCTGTGAAGACAGGCATATCATAGTCTATAGCTTACAATAGGCAGCGTTTGCACTGAAGCAAAACCAACGTAAAGCAAAGGCCTTAGGCTTAGGATGCAAAGCTTTCAGTGTCCGGCAAAAGGAAAAAAATGGTACTGCAAAAATAAAATAGAAAAAAAAAAGTTTTTTAAAAGAATCACTTTATACATAGATGCACTTTTAAGAGACCCTGTCTCTTGAAACCTACCCTGTTCAGTAACTAATCCAAAAGTTGCTGCCATGGAGTTTGTCAGGAAAGGAAAGTTATGGCAAGGCTGCTTTCCGGGCTGCCATCAGTGGTCAGCAACCCATAAAACAACCAGGCGCTGTGGTCTGCGAGTGCCTGCAAACTAGTGGGCATTTACAGATGATTTGCTAAAAATTTGAATATCCAATATTTGAATGTCCAAAAGTTCCTGTATTTCAACTTAAAGCGGACCTACCACCAGGAATCTATGTTTTCATGAATGGCACTAGAAGGGAGGAATTGCAGGTGAAAAAACCCAACACTGTACCTGTAATGAGCAATGTAGGAATATACCATCGCCTTTCCTCCTCTGGTTAAGGAGGAAGCAGAAGCGGGGCCAACGTCACATGACAGCACGTGATTTCAGCTGGACGGGCGGGAAAACCTTACATGGGGGTGCAATATGCGGGTGGCCACCTGGGGGCTTCAGTGAATCTTCTATTGTAATTTTCAAAGAAGCCTCACGAAAAATTCACGTGCTGCTGTGACGTGGTGCCGGGGTTCGCATTCTCCATTAACAGGAAGTGAGGGAAGATGGCTGATTATATTCCTAATGCTCATACAGGACGTTTTGGGGTTTTTCACTTCTAGTGCCATTCATGAAAACATAGATTCCTGGTGGTAGGTCCGCTTTCACCCCCTGGGCGTTACGGGCTTTTCGCTGCATTTTTTATTTTCTGCAATCACGGCGGAGTAGAAATGCTGCAGGCACGCGTCAAGCCGGCGTTTGTGCCCGATCCCGGCAAGGGCACAGTTTCATTCACCATTAAACTGTGCCCATACTGGCTTCGGGCATGATGCCAAGGAGGTTACACTAATATATGAAATAGATTGGTTACATGCCAAGTGAGATATTTCAAGCATTTGTTATCATTTGAATACTACATCAGATCACTAGCATTTAAATTTAGCATTTGGGGGTTTTCCTAAGCCATAATCATCAAAATTAAAACAAATATAAATTTTCCTATTAAACTGATGGCTTCATATCAGAACAGAGTTTCTTATATGGTTATTAGGTCCTTTGAGAATTGTAGAGGCAGAGCATACCCATCAGTGCTGAGATGGAGTCATCAAGAAAATTGTCCTTTTCTATATAGGAGCATTATCGAGCCAACCTGTGCCATTTAGGAAAAACAAACTGCCAAGCTGCATATGCCATTGCTGGGAGGTAAAATAAATATAAACTACTATCAGTTTATAGACTTTAACTTATTCCACGTGATAGTGTGGAGCCAATTAGCTCTCATAAGGGAAGTCCATAGTCCTATATAAGCTGTAACTCTAGGAAGTGAGAGCACAGGTAGGTGTTTTTTATTTTGCCAACAGAAATTATTCAAAACCAGACAATGGAATTTAACCTCCCTAGCGGTTGTGACGAGCCCAGCTCGTCCAGAGTTTGTGTGAAGAACGTGCATGCCGCATATCCCCGGAAAGCTACGGCGATTCTCTTACCAGCTGCAGCATTTCCGGGGTTGCGCGGCGTCACCGATCGCGTCACGGTGACGCAGAAAGGGGCGGGGGGTGGGCGGTGCCATAGCGCTCCATGTTAATGGAGCAGCTCCGGCTTTCAAAGCCCACACAGTTAACATCATTAATGATGCCGGCTGTGTGGAGAGAGGCAGGGGGAGGGGGGGAATTGCAGGCAGTGTACTGTGTACACTGCCGCGATTGCCCGTACCGTGCTGTTAAAAACAGCACGGTATGTGCAGTGCGCTAGAGAGGATAAGAACATGTTTCTGCGGAGGTCTGCACTAAAGCAGTTATCACTTACATTTACCCTTCATGGGCAGAACAAGTGATGCACATGCACGTATTTTTAAAAAGTAAACAAAAAGATTAAAAACTGGCACGTCCATATTAAATAAAAGAGTCCAGACAAGCTAAAATAATGTTTCTGATAAATATTGCTTTAGAAGATAATGAACTGGCACAAGTCAAGTAGATTAAAACATGTTTATACAGCCTTGGTTTGTATCTGGCAACTCATCTCTATGGCATGCCCTACTGTCTCCTGATCATTTTTTTTTCTTCTAATTACCAATGTAATTGCACTAATGATACTTTACAGAAAAAGTGGTTAATAACAACCGTTTGCAGAGTAGAGTGTCAAATACTTCTAATCTGTGAAAGAAGGCAGAGCTGCAGTAGAAATTATTAAAACAAAGAACACAAAGAAAATGAAAAACAATTCTCATTGGGTTCCAATGTAATTATGTTCGGGTGCCTTTATCATGTAACTGCTAATTCCTACACAGTCAATTTGTTATGTTAGTTCCATTGTTAAGCTTCATTTTGCCTATACCTCTTCAACCTAACACTCCCAGTAGTTGAGTGTGGGGCAGAAGGGAAATAACCCAGTCCAAAGGAATCTGATAGTAAATAAAAGTAAAACAAAAAAAAAAAGTAAATAAACCCTAAACCAAAACAAAATTTTTATTATAATGTTAAATTAGGCAAAACATACAATTAAATGAATCTTAAACAATACAAAGAAGTTCAGTGAACGGAAATATAGTCACATGAAATACATAACCAACACGACCACCCCAAGAACACCTCCCTGCATATGCGTTTCATACTCGGCTCTGTGGCTTCTACTGTAGAACCCTTTAAAGTTGGCCTACTGTTGTCCGATCATGGATCCACATATCCCATTAGCACCTGTAGTTCTCTATCTCCAGGCAACTTAATTTTCCTGTACTCAACTGTATATAGAGGTGCATACGGGGAAGCTAGATGATACACAGATATAAAACCACCGCTGTGTATGGCTTGGAGGGCAGGTACTTTTGCTTTCCCTAATCAAAGTCCCATGCAGTGGAGGGTTTGTCTCCACTGTGTATCAGCCACACAACCTGGAACTCTGCCAAATGGGAGTCTCAAGGAGGTGAGGCCAAGCATGGAGCAAACGGTCGTGCAGATTGCCTGCGCTCCATAAGACTCCATAGATCCCCCCCATTTTAAGGGGGAAAAAGGGTGTTGAACGGTCTGAAAAATACACAAAAAATATCACATATAGATAATTTACCAATACAAAAAAAGTATTTTATTTTACCACTGCAACTAAATTACAGGCAATAAAACTTCCTCTCCCACATCAAGCACTGTAGCAACCCTAGATTACCTGAATCAGACACCTTAAAGCAATGTTGCAGCCTACTGTGCTAGAGATATGAAAAAAATCATAGGACCGAGAAAACTTTCTAGGGTAGTTGGGTGTACTGAAATACTTATGGGGCAAAATATTCTGCAAACTTAACAAACGAATATTTCTGCACTTAAATTTAAGTTTTTCTTTAGTATGTTCAGGCAGAAAGCAGAGCTCAGAGGTCCTATCACATCAAATATAAGTACTATTTAGCCTACTGACCAGGATAGGGGTGGTCTGTGGCAGTGGAGAATGAAATGCGAATTTGTTGTGCTGGAGCAGAAAAAAAAGCACAAGGTAAAACTCTTCAAGGAACATTCCATATAACAGAAAGCCAAGCAATCTGTTAAAAAACGTCCACAACTAAAAAGAGGATGGCCCCCCTGGACACCTATGGGATCCAAGGCAGACACAAAGATCGCATCACATACAAACGTTAATTCAAATGCCAGATGTTTAAATTAACTGGAAACAAACAACGTTCCGTTTTTTATCATTTTTCCTTCTACAGGGAGTGCAGAATTATTAGGCAAGTGGTATTTTTGAGGAATAATTTTATTATTGAACAACAACCATGTTCTCAATGAACCCAAAAAACTCATTAATATCAAAGCTGAATATTTTTGGAAGTAGTTTTTAGTTTGTTTTTAGTTTTAGCTATTTTAGGGGGATATCTGTGTGTGCAGGTGACTATTACTGTGCATAATTATAAGGCAACTTAAGGAAAAAAAAAAACTAATTTATACCCATTTCAATTATTTATTTTTACCAGTGAAACCAATATAACATCTCAACATTCAAAAATATACATTTCTGACATTGAAAAACAAACAAAAAAAAATCAGTGAATCACGTGGACCATATAGCCACCTTTTGCAAGGACACTCAAAAGAAAGCATTGCCATCCATGGATTCTGTCAGGATTTTGACCTGTTTCACCATCAACATGCGTGAAGCCCAGCAACCACAGCCTCCCAGACACTGTTCAGGGAAAGAAGTGCTACTGTTTTCCCTTGTAAATCAACATTTGAATGATGACCACAGGTTCTCAATTGAGGGTTCAGATCAGTGGTGACGAACGCATGGGCATGTCATTAGTTTTGTCTTCTTTTATACCCTTTCTTGCCAGCCACGCCTGTGAGCTACTTGATAGTGTGTGATGGAGCATTGTCCTGCATGAAATTCATGTTTTTCTTGAAGGATGCAGACTTCTTCTGTACCATTATGCTTTTGAAGAAGGTGTTCTCCAGAAACTGGCAGATAGGATCGCGGAGTTGAGCTTGACTCCATCCTCAACCCGAAAAGCCCCCAGCTCATCTTTGATGATACCAGACCCAAACCAAGTACTCCACCTCCACCTTGCTGGTGTCTGAGTCGGATGCGAGCTCTCTTGCCCTTAATCCAATCCAGCCACGTCATGCCCATCCATCTGCGCCCATCAAGACTCACTCTCATTTCATCGTCCTCTAAAGCCTTAGCAAAATCAGTCTTGAGATATTTCTTGGCCCGTCTTGACGTGGTTTCAGCTTTTTGATGGCGTTCTTGTTCAGTGGTGTGTCTTTCAGCCGCTTTCAGCCTTTTTACCTTGCCATGTTCTTTCTGAGTAGTTGCACACACCTTGTTGCTTTTTGCGGCACTCCAGATTGATTGGTTTTTTTTTTGCAGCTCTGGAATATGCCAAACTGTGGCACAGTGGCATCTTGCAGCTGCACGCTTGACTTTTCTAGTTCATTGGGCCGAGTTATTTTGCGCTCCTTGTCGTTCCACACGTTCTTGCGATCCTGTTTTGTTGTATATTTTGAATTGAAACGCTTGATTGTTCGATGCTGATCATCGCTTCAGAGCTTTTGCACAATTTTAAGGAGTGCTCTGCATCCCTATGCAAGATATCTCACTATTTTTGACTTTTCTAAGCCTGTCAAGTCCTTCTTTGGACCATTTGGCCCAAGGAGAAAGGACGTTGCCTAATCATTATGCCACACCTAATCTAGGGTGTTGATGTCATGTAGACCACACCCATTCTCATTACAGAGATGCACATCACTCTATATGCTAATTGGTAGTAGGCTTTCGAGCCTTATACGTTGCGAGGAAGGGACAACATGGAGGATGATGTGGTCAAAATACTCATTTGCCTAATAATTCTGCACTCCCTGTAAAATAATTGCTGCTATACACTAAAATTTCAAAGAAATTAGAATGCAGATTCAGTTGACTGAATCCTGAAACCTTCAGCACTGAGCCAAATTCCAGAAAGAATCCTGCATTCAGTGCATCACTAATTGAAATATGCAAGTTTTGGCTGACAAATGAAGGGCACCAATATTTTATCTAGAACTACAGAAAAGAGACTCAAGAAGGCATATGGACACATAGTAGGAGCCATTTACTAACTGAATAGAACAGTCTGAACCAAGACATGCATCTTACTGCCAATGTGAATAGTTAAATCGGACCTGCCACTTGTTAGCTCTCTCTGCAGTATCAGCTTCAGCTCAGTTGATACTGCAGAGATCCCCAAAAAAAAAAAATGATTCTGACAGCTGGAGGGGTGTCTTTTTAGAGACAGCCCCTCCCACTGTGTTAAGTCTCGTCTAGGCAGGATGTAACAAGCTGCAGGGGTTACTGGGAATTCTCTCCCATAAGCCCCTGAGTCTCCCAGATGTGGCGTCAGTGTCACGTCTGTGAGACTTTTTAAAGAGAGTAGAGAGAGACAACATGGGATGGGATGTCCATTGCTTAATATACAGTTCTGGTCAAATCAGAAAGCATATCTAAGATTATAAATAAAGGGTTTGTCTAAACCTTGAGTTTTAGGTTTGCTCAAAAGATGTTTAGACAAGAAAATATAAGAAAGAGAGGGTAAGATTCTCTATTCAAGAAGACAGGAGTGTATTAGACTGTAAGCCCGTCCGGGCAAGGTCCTCTACTCCTCCTGTGTCATTACCTGTACCTGTGTGTTATTGTGTTTTGTATCTCCACTCTAATGTATTGTACAGTGCTGCGTAATATGTTGGCGCTAGATAAATAAATCGTAATAATAATAATAAGTGTATCTATGGTCAACAATAGGATTAGGAAAATTTTATTTTACTTAGATTTTCGACAGTTGGGACAGTGGGTGTAGAATGGGACACCACCTCTATTTGGTGAATTTATCTGGTATGGTCGCACTTCTCAGCGGTGGAACCGTCTACTTCCTTGGTTAGGATACTTTTTTTGGGTTGGAGATCCCCAGATAAAAAATGAGTTTATTGGTAGGATGAAAAACATGAAGGAACCACTTCCTTGAGATGATATGGTATTTGTCTCCCGACTTTCTGTTCTGAGAAGTGCAACTGTACGTAAGAGCACAGTCTTTGAGTAAGCAGAAAGACGTTTCAAGAGCCTAGATATCAGCTGACATCTACTTCCTGGTACATAGATTATTCATCTCCTGCAACCTCCATAACTCTAAGGCTATGTTCCCACTTAGGCGATCAGCCGCGGAGCGGGCGCGATTTTAATCGTGCATGGATGCAGTTGGGCCTGCGATCAGAATCCCAGCTCCCTGCATTCAGATCGCGGACAGACACAATTTTTCTGCCCTGATTACGCCAATAGGCATGAATGGACGCAATTTTTGATTCTCTATGGGTGCAATTGCAGGCGATCGGCCACCTACGATCTTCGCCTGATTAAAAGTGGGAACATAGCCTAAGTGTTAATACACATGGTCAGTTCACAGAAGTTATACAAAGTATATGGGCACTTGACAGATAAAGACAACCTCCCACATGTTATCCGAATAAGAAACTAGCTGAAAACTAATGGGGGAACAGGTAATGTTGTGTTACCCATGTGGTGATGGTTTTAAGGTGGCCGGTGGGTGAAAACGACGCCTTACCAACCATGTGAATCAGTTCTAACTGATGATGTGAGAGGTGAGACAGAGGAAAAGCTCTGCATTGTCCAAGAGAAATGATATTCCTCTTTAGCTTTTGAAACCTAGACAAAGTCACAATTTATCTGAATATTACACATAGTAAGCACAGAGTGTACAACTATAAAAAAACAATTATTTTAAATTGTGCTATTATCACATCTGAGGCCTTTGACAAACAACATTTGATACGAGTACATTGAGTCAGTTTTAGTTGTGATAAACAGTGACAAAAATATGAAGGTAAAAGAGAAGATAAAAAGAACACAAAGGAAAAGAATGTGAAAGATTAATTACCATCAAAGCATATTTGCATATTTCTTTATTTTATAATCTCTTTGTTAGTAAATTAAATTTACATATTTATTACTGATCTAGACACTTCCTGCCATGACAATAATTGTAACAAGAAAGCTAATTTAAAGGTGAGAAAAAAAAACCACCTTTCTTTATGAAGACATCGATTGGCACAAACAATAATTTTGAGTATAAACACTATCAGGATTCTAGCCCTCTCAAAACTAAAACTGTAAAATCTACCTCAATGGTAATTTGCCTGATCAACTTCTTAGATCTGGAGGTTCAAACGTTGTTTACTCTTAAAACTTCACACCATAAGACACTAACCCCCTCCCCCATCCCCAAAATCAGGGTAGAAAAGTGCCTGTGTTTTATGGTGCAAAGGCGCGTCCTTCTTCATCTGTTTGGCCAAATGTGGAAATAAGCTTAGCCGGGGAGGCAGAGGAGTTGATCAGTCAACAAGCGCATTTCCCATCTGTAGTTTATTATCTATGTCAGGAGCCCCGATGACATATACAATAATGTGGCAAAGCAAGATGAAAGACACAAAGAGGTGTGGCTGATTACACAGTGCATGGGAAGATTCGTTCGCGTATATGGGAGAGCCGCCCAGCTCAGAGGTGGGGAAGCTGTCAGATGCATATCTTTCAGAGCATCAGCCTATACAACGGAAAGTCTTATGGTCCAAAAAGTACATTCCGCAACTTGACACCAGCCAAGGCATACAGACCAACATTGCAGTTCTTCATTTAAATGTAAAACTTGCTTTCACAGAGTTTGTATTTAAGGGGCAACTCCACATTTGCTATTTTGTTAATGAACAGATAGATAATTAAATCTCCAATGCAGCAGAAACCATAACAGGCATGTAAAAACTATTTTACTCTCTACCAGTATGCTTTGTACACCCCCTTGATCAGGGTCTATACAACTGGCTAGTAGTGCAAACCAAAAGGTGGCTGTTTTCATCACAGCAGGAACATTGGACATCTGGTAGTTGTCAACTATGAATAAGTTATGAGGATGTTTCTGCAACATTAATGGTAACTTCTATATATATGAACACAAGTATAATGCCTTTAGAAGGATAAAAGAGGTTGGCTGCACTAGGTTTCTTCTGCATGCCAGCAAACACAGGGAAAAAGGTACAGTACACGCGCAGCCTTTTTTTTTTACTATGGCTATGCAACTTTGCCATTTTGTATGATGGAGTACTGCTTTCATCTTTTTCCTGAATATGTGGAAACGCAGAAACTTCTTTATTTGTTCAGAACCCTTCCTGTCCGTATCCCCCCACACACCCTTCGATCCTTGCATCCTCGATTCCCCACTCTCCATAACACCTTTTGAGCATATACATGACCCCCTGGGTAGAGGATCGGTCTCATCTACCAGGAACATTTAGGTGCTTACTTTCATTATCCACCTTCGTATATATCTCCTGTTGGGAATCTGGAACATCACTGCTCTTGGTTAGCGGACCACCTCCTTTATGGAGGCAAATTTAATGCTTTTGATCCAATGGTACATGGTGCCCCAGAAATTGGCAACATTTACTTCTCATGTGTGCGTTATCTTTCTGTGGCTCAGTTGGTTTCTTATTCCATGAGTGGTGGAGCTGCCCTAAGATCAAGAGGCTCTGGACAAGGGTGATTTGATTCATCCACATTTTACTGGGGAAAACTGTAAGGAAGAACTTGTATGAACCCTTATTGAATTTAAAACCTCCGAAATTGCTGAAGCCGCCAATTTCTCATCTTAACTTCTATATTCATAGCAGCTAAGCAGACTCTGGCAAAAGCCTGGTGGTCATCCACCCATACAGAGCAATTTGAGGACGTATGGTCCCCATGGGCAGAGCATTACTTTCCCCATACTTTTGACATTGGCCTTCTGGCATTGATTATTGGCAGCATTTCCAATAGCCTCCCCCCGCCTTAGCCCCTCACTCCTTATGTTACGGACAACCTTATTCAATTTAATTTGGTTTCCCTTGTTGTTCCCCTATACCCCCACTCCTATTTGTTATTGTTGCACAAGTAACTGCACAAGTGAATTTCTATTGTATTGTGCATATTTGGCGGTTGTTGACTGTGCTGTTATTCCCCTGTTCAGAAATAATAAAAATCTATAAAAAACCTATGTGGAAACTCAGTGGTGTTGATCCTGCAGCCTCTTCCACTCTAGACTTTTATTCAACTGCCCCATGGTACTGCCCAGGTCAGATTTTATGGTGACAACAGAGGCCCCATGGCTAAATATTTCAGTGCAGCAGTTGTCAGCTTACTACAGGAAAATTGTCTTTCCCTGTATTTCTGGAAGAATTAACAAGTATATCTGCACTTACACGTAATTACAGTATAAACAACTATCAATGGAAAATGTGAGATTATTTTCTAAACAAAAATTTTAAGAGTTTATTCACTAAAAAAGAAAAAAATATCAAATGTAAAATAATTTACTAAATTAAAGCATCTATTAATGTGTGTTTATTTTTCAACAGCAGGCCCCTAAAGGCATAATTTTTTATATATTGTGTGTGCCCAGGGGAGTCCCCACTGCAAACATCTCGCAGGTAAATCTCAGCTTCCAAGCTACACTAATACATTGTGATGTGCTCCTTTGCCCTAGGGTATCTCCTAATTCGCAATACGTGTAGGGCAGGCCATAAGTCCAAGAGGCAGTATTTGACCTAGTACATAGTACACTCTCTCAGGGCCCTTCTCTACTACAACGCTTGGTAATATGTCTAAGCAATAAAGTAACGGCATCTTGACATAGAGAAAACAAAACACTTTTGCAGCATCTGGGAAAAGAGAGGAGGAAAGTCACAAGCAACTGAAAGTCAAGCGCTTCACTGAAGCTCGTCCTTGGATATCCGGGGTCCCTGGGGCATGGCACAAGCTGTTTATAGTTAAAGTAGGCCTAAAGGGGTATTTTTCAGTAACCTCATCTGAATCTCTTAAAATCAATCCCTTTGTTATTATTGTTAACATTCCTGAGAGCACCTCAAAAACTTTTAAGATGGAGCATTGTAAAGGTCAGGCAGTACTGCAATGGCATAAATAAAATAAATACATTTGCCTCATTGGGTGATTAACCAAACAAATGACAGTTTATTTTTCCTCTATTTTGTTACAGTATTTCAGATTCATATATTGTGAATACTTTTCTAATGCAACAGAAAGTCACTTTTTATTAAAAACAACAAATATTTTATTTAACATACGCAAAATTGGGGGGAGAAAGTGCTGTATATGGCAAATGCCCAATGGAAAGTCTATTTGGCCAGAGGTGGTCACACATTCTATGAGCCCCTCTGCCTCCCCAGCCAAGCACTGCCTGAAAAGAGATCTGCCTGAAGGTGCAGTCTACTTTCTGAATCTCTTCCTACTCTTGGCTCTGTGCTACCAGCCACCCACCGAGTGGGAGGCAGGAATCCACCAGGGTGTATGTCCCTAGTGAGCAGGACAGAAATCCGCTCAGCTGGGCAAGTGCTGACATGCTGGGTAATTGTAAGCTGAGCCCAGAGCTTTGTATGTCAACTTAAGCTGGCATACACAGTTTCGTATCTTCATAGACAAAGATCAGTTCTCAGTGAAGAAAACTGCTACGTATGACAGAGCATGGTACGGGGAAGCTGACAGCTTCCCTGCCTCCTTTAACCCCTACACTGCCAGACAGACACTTTGAGCTTCACCTGACAGAGAAGGGGTTTTAACATACTTTTGCCCCAAATAAGTCAAAGACAATATTTACCTGTTTTTTGGACCATAAATCAACTTCCCATCAACTCCCCCGAGCTGTCAGATGAGAGATCCGGCCACAGCAAGATCCCTCATTTGTACTTTACTGTTCCTACCAGCAGAGCCCTGCTTATAGAAGCAGTACAGCAGAGAGACATACATGGAAGCTGCCACCCAGCCTGTAACTGCGATCATCGTTTCGTTCACAGTTGGCAAGGAGGGAGAAACAGTGCAGA
>CM070039.1:35920531-35931298 GCA_036250615.1 Ptychadena robeensis | reverse complement strand
CCCCCCCCCCCCCCCCCCCCTCCTCTTCTGCCTGAAGTGTGCTCTTTAGTGACACCATTTTTGTGGCTGAAATCGGGTATTTTTTTCCCCAACTCATAAGAACATTTCAAATTTTTTTTCTGCTTTTCATGCATCTTATAGTCCAAAAAATATGGTATTCTCCATCTTCCCAGCAAAAAATATTATTTCAATTTGGATATGCAATCTCCAAAGATTCTCCAGTGTTCTCTAGACTACGAATACCAACTTTTATTTAAATATTAAACTTCCTAATATATATTAATATTTTTTTAAACATGTTGAGCTGCCCTTTTTTTTTGCGATTGGCAGTTTTAACATCTCTGGCACTATCTGTCAAGGTTGCCAATGTGCTTTTGTCAGCTTTAAATTGAACTAGTAAACTTCCTTATTGTCTTATCATTTATATATTTTTTTTAAAAAAAGCACAGAAAATGTAAAACAAATTACTTAGGAGGACTCAGGACACCTAGGCACTTCAGGAATTATAGGTAAACGCTGTGGAAAGCCCCTACATCCCCGTTGTCATAACTGATGACCGAGATATGCATTCAGGGAGAGGGCAGACAGGCATTGAAGTAGGACACTGCCAGCTTGTCTGGAACAGGTATGCAGTTCTAAGTGGGGTTGCCGCTTTTGGTTATGAAAATCTCCCCCAAGCTACACTCGAAAATAACCCCGAGGAGATAAATCCCTCTAATGACTGGGGTCATAACTGGTTACATGACAAGACTGTGTTGCCCTGACTTGTCCAATGGGAGCCGTAGGGATGGTTTTGCCCATGATAAGGGTGCCAAGACTGCCGCGTTAGTAATAACCATAACACATTACATTAAAGCGGACCTACCACCAGGAATCTATGTTTTCATGAATGGCACTAGAAGTGCAGATAAAGGGAGAATGCAGTGAAAAAAATCCAAAAACGTACCTGTAATGAGCAATGTGTTGGAATTATAAATCAGCCATTTCTGTTCACTTCCTGGTTAAGGAGATGCAGAACCGGCAGCACGTCACAACAACACGTTGATTTTTCATGAGTGCCAACACATTATACACATGGTGGTGCAATATCTCGGGTTGGCCATGGGGGCGTTCAGTGATTTCTATGGGAAATTTCAAAGCAGCTCACTGAAAAATCATTGTGTTTGTTGTGACGTGCTGCGGGTTCTGCATTCTCATTAACAGGAAGTGAACAGAATGGCTGATTATATTCCTAAATTGCTCTTACGGTACGTTTTTGGGTTTTTTTCACTGATCCCTCCCTATTATCGGCACTTCTAGTGCCATTCATGAAAACCTGGTGGTAGGTCCGCTTTAAATGCTAAGGCCATGACAAGTACAATACGTGCCAGAAAAACAAAGGGTGTGGATTCTACAGGTCCATTTATATAATGGGCAGCATTTGCACTGATTTAAATGCAGTGGAGACAAGGCCTAAATAGAGATTTAAAAACAGGCTAGGATGCCACCTCCCATGGCTGCAAACAAATAGGACTGTAAAGCTGGCCACACACTGGTCGATTTTTCATTTAATACCTGAGCGATCCCGCTCAAAGAAATGTCGATCGAACAGGGAACCAACATGTTGGTAAATCCCTGTTCGATCACCATTACTTTGGATGAGGGCCAGAATCCCCATCTAAAGTATTTTATTTTTTCTATTTTGCCAACGTTTGAAATATTTTTCTTTTAGGTTTTCCAGGAAAAAAAATTCTTTCATCTGTAAAATTTCTTTCATCTGTAAAATCCTTTAAAACACTAATAAGATTTTTGATATATTTTAGAAAATAAAACATAATAAATCAGAAATTGGCAACCAAAGAAAGATTAATTTTGTCCAAAAAAAGCAAACTACATGCTACGTTGTTTTGTTATGTAATGACAACGCTCCTGCCAAATAAACAGGCACCTAGCTGATATGTAAAAACGTCTCTGGTTAATAATGCATATACAGATACCAGAGCGGAGATTCCGTGTACAGCTGAGATTACAGTGCAAAGGAAAAACACTTGCTGAATCTGTATCAGACAGACATAAACCTTTAGCAGAACTAAACAGAAAAAAACAAACCAATCTCATATGTGATACAGTTTGTCTCCACCATAAACACAGTACTTGTCCCCTCAAAAACCACACAGTGTACACTCAAGTATAAGCCAACCCAAATATAAGCAGAGGTACCCAATTTTACCTAACAAAAACTGAGTATAAGCTGAGGGTGGGAAAAACAGCAGCTAAAGGTCCCCCATACACGAGTCTGTTTTTGGTTAGGTTCCCAAACAATTGATCACAGTGCACATTCGTGGTGATCAATTGTTTGCAAATCGAACACAACCACCCTTTCTTCGAGCTGGATCAATCTGGGAACCAACATGTTGGTAAATCTCTGTTCAATTGCCATTATCCAAAGTATCAAATAAAAATTGATTGCGCAAAGTGGTGTGTAGCGATTCATGGCTCAATAGGCAAACGCTCAAGAGCAGCCTAGTAATGTCATTGTAACGCCACCATGCTGCGCTTGAGTATTTATCAATCGAGCAGATATCAACCTATCTATAGGGATCCTAAACTCCCTACAGTCAGCCCCTACGTGGCCCCGGACTCCTGGAATAGCTGCGGGTGAATAGAGAGTAGCCGCAGCTTTCCAGGGGTATGGTCGGTTGTTTTCAAAAAAGCCAAAGACGAACTGGGTTTGTCTCAACCGCTAGGGAGGTTAAGGCACAGAGACACAGTATTTAGATTCAAGGTGATATTATATGCTAATAACAACCCAAACCCTTTCAAAATCCACAGCAAGGGCCCTTTCACACTAGCTGCATTGTGTGATGTACACAAAACTCCCACATTAGCATTACATTATATATACACTCCTGTTCTTGTGTATGGGAGAAACTTGCACTGTGTTTGACTGTAGCTCTCTCTGCTGCGTACAGGGTTTAAACAGTGTGTCGGCACTTAGGTAATAGGAACGCAGAATGGCGGCAGCGGTTTATGCCCGAACATGTAAATAATTGCCCATATAGATAAAAAAAAAGGATTTTTTTTAAAAATCTGGTAGCATTAATGTAAAAACACTGGTACGTGTTAATGATGCAATGTTAAAGGTGTGACTATGGGAAAACAGCAATGCAGAAACAAATGTGTGTGTTCAAAAGCACGTGTTTTTGAAAACGTAACACAAAGTGTACAGAGTGAAAGCGCACAAGTATACAAATCCTATTTTTGAAATTTCTTATCAGTTATCAAGATAAAGGCGAATGTGCAATTGATTGTATATGAATCAATAAAAAAAAAAAAAAGTCAGATACAGATGTACACTTATACATTTATCTTCCATAGCTGCTGTTGAAAGCATGGACACCGTCACTGGGTGAATCATTCATGTGTGTTTATATATCATTTTTTGAATTATACATACACACACACAGATAAAAAAAGATCTGAAAACGGAACTCACCCTCTTGTTTTCCTTTATCCAGTAAGTTGTTTAACTTTGAACACAACTGAATAATATTATCAAGTTGTCTGTTGACCTGAACATCTTTAACCCAGGCTGGTGTGTGGCACAAGGGGCATTCATTTCCAACATTTTCATCCACACATGTCCTAAAACATAGAGGAAAAAAAAAAAAGAGTTCAAAAAGTATAAATACCAAACTGAAACAGCTGTACTAAAGCAGATATAAACTCTAAAAAAAGCAAATAAACATGTATACTTACATCCAGTCCTCGTCCATGACAGCAATCCCTAAGAATAAATACTAACCTTTCCTGCCTGCTCGCTTCCATGCCGCCATACCTGGAGTGTCCGATCCTCCAGGTTTCAAGATGGAGGAGCAAGATTCTTCCGGTCTCGCTTCCTCCACCAATTCAGTTCTGAATCTGGTGACGCTCAGCCCCTCCCCTCCGCATCACCTGATTGAAATGTGGCTGGCTGCAGGTGCATGGGAAGGTAGTTGTCTAACTTCCCATGTCCCCTTTCGCACGACGCGGTGGAATGTCACTAAGACCAGCTAATAAGATAATAGAAGGCAGATGCGGTGGTGGTAAGTGCTCTTTAAATGTAAAGTCTATTATAACTGGATTCATATAAAAAAAGTCTTTATTCCGTAAGGGGTTTATTTACTTGACTCTACTATTAAACACAACCTGCAATATAGATACTGGAGAATTCTGATGGAAGACTGGAGCAAAAGTGGTCAAAAGAACCCACTCACTCGACCAAATGTTACACAAGAAACCCACACAGACATTTTCATAATACCATTTGTAAATAAAATGACAAACATGTTTTTAGCTGAAGGCAACAGGACATGGTTAGTGTGCAAATTTTGGGGTTAAACATGGAAATACAACATACCTACAAAACACGTGTTCACATCCACCTAAGCATACAGGCTGCTTCAACATCAGCAAACTAGAAAGTAAGAAAAAAAAAAAAGTATGTAAACGGAGATTGCAAATGGGGTATTTCAGAGCTGAAAACAAAAAAATTTATTATCATTGTATTAAAATGATCTACTAAATGTAAAACTGCCCCTTCAGTTACGTGCCCCCTCCACTACGTTTTGCCAAAACGTAGGGATGGGCCCATTCAAAATTAATGAGTTTGTGCTCAAGATGTGATTTGATACATTTTGCCAAAGCGTAATGGAGTTCTGGCCTTAGAACAGATGAACAAAAAAATGTCCCTTCATATAGATTTATAATTTCATCTAATACATTTGGTCATATAATGTTAATATAGCCTTCAGACAAGAAATCATTCAGTTTAATAGAGACCTCCCTGAACTAAAGTCTGTTAGGAGTGCCTTTATGATGGACTGCATGGGCACTGCGGGTCAGTTTTCCTCCACCGATTAATTTGTTGTTACTATGCTGAAGGAGCTGGTATAAATGTGGCTCTTTTTATTTACCAACATTAAGTTGGTAATCAGAAAGGAGGAGCTGATGGAAAAGCCAACCACGGGAACCCAGCTGACATAAACAATGAAGAGCAGAACTGGCATCTCTCCCATCTATCTCTACCTCTATGAGAGCTGGACTGCAAGCTCTAAGACATATAGTGGGACACTGTGTAGTCAGACAGTCTGTGGACGGAGCTTTCCTACGGCTGTGTTTTCCTATGTGAGCTGAACTGTGCTTGAGCACAACTCGCATGCAGTGCAGATGGGAGAGATACTCATGGCCGTCTCTTTCATCTACACTGTGTGAGTTGGGCTTAAGCTGCCCACCTCACATACAGCTCTGCCGGTCAGGGCTGGAAGAGGGAAAGCTGTCGGAGAACAATATATATTCATATATACTCATCATAGTATACGTTGTGTCACGAGTGTAAAAAAGACATACGTAAGTAAATGTTTTACCTGCAAGAGGTTTGTATTTTTGTTTTAAGCTAGCCATACACGTTCCGATTCCATGTCCGATCGATCACCCATCCGATCGATTCCGGCGATCTCAGCGGGAATCGGAGCTCCGATCAATCGGCCAATTAAGAGTATCCGATCGCTGCATACCACCTTGTCCAACGGATTCCGGGACGATTCCGTGTCCGATCGGTCGGACGCCTCACCATCAGTCGATTGGCCATGACCTCACCAGGATGGGATCAATCTGAGGGCCACCACCAACGTGCACGATCGACCCTGAATCAATCTGACAGAACCAACATGTTGGTTCTCTGTCCGATCCGATTCTGAATCAATCTGACGCGATCGATCGGACAAGGTGGGCTGCACACGATTCCGGCACGATCGTTTCGCGTGCACGCGCCCAGAATCGATCGTACCGGAATCAGATGGGAATCTGACACGTGTATGGGGGCCTTAAGAGATGGGTTGGTCAACAACATATTTGTTTGATGTGAAATCACCAGAGTGCGAATTTTTATTGCGCAATTGAGGCAAGAAAACATGTGCAGTTTATGGTGCAAAGGCACTACCAAAAGACAGAGGCCTAAGCTTTCCTTCTGCCAGACAAGCACTGAACAGTTGGAGCCCTGCTCCATATACACTCACTGCAAATTGTGTGTGTAACTGGCTCTTATATCTCATGCTACATAATTGAAACAAAAACTGTTACTGCTTATATATGTATTTAGTTTAACAATGATCTGTAAAGAGACCTGCAGATTGTCAAGCAGTGTCACTCCACACCTCATCCTGCCCATTGCTTTCTGGATTAACAATACTGTCTATGTTACGGACAACGCTTCTAATGGGAGCTGCAACTTCTAGGTGGAGGAGCATAGGAGACACAAATCGCTCAAGTGAAGCAATGTTAAGAGGGCAGAGAAAAGATATATATACCCCCTTAGAATGCCTCTTCCTATGCTGTCTGTGCAATGCCGATTACATAATCACACCACAATGCACAGCTTATTGCTCTGCTTCGTAAATAGATGAGGCAGTGGTCTTCTGCACTGACACAAATAACAGCATCAAGAGTACAGTACTATGTGAATATTATTTTCTCTGCTCCATAGATATAAAGTATTTTGATGGGTGAAGTGGTATCCACCTAAAAAAATTGGCTGGGAAGAGGTGCCCATAAGCAGTGTTCTCCCCAGAGCAGATTGGCCGGGCGGCCCGCCCGGGAGATTTTAGTCCCCGCCCGGCAGTTCATCCTCGGCGCGGCTCACCTCTGATAGGCTGCCGGCCAGCGGCAGCACACAAGTCCTCCGTGGCAAGCAGCCTGACAGGCGGCGCCTCCCATTCTTCAGGAGCGCGCCACAGCCACTGAAAGACTCCGGCACGCGGCACACTACCGGAGCCGCAGAGGACTTGTGTGCTGCCGCTGGCCGGCAGCCTATCAGAGAGGCCGCCGGACCGGTGCAGGCGGCGCGATGACGTCATCACGCCGCCCGGCTGAAAAAAAATTCTGGGGAGAACACTGCATAAGTATTTTTTTGGTAACACTTTAAAACAAGAAATGCATCAATGCTAAAAAGATGAGCATATTAAGGCACAATTTCTTCAGGATGAGAATGTAAATATTTAGTCTTTGTCTGTTGGTGGAACATACTGCACTATGTTAACCCCTTGTTGTGGAACAGGTGATAGGACTAAAAATCCCACTCATATTTTTAGTGTTGATGCATTTCTTGTTTTAAATTGATACCAAATAAAATAAAAAAGGGACGCCTAATCCCAGCCTATTTTTTTCACCCATCAAAATTACCATTCCAAGTATCGTGGACCAGGCATCCACGAAATTGGACCTCCACAGGCACCTCAAAGCGCAACCTTGAATTCACTACATGGGGACAGTGAGGAAAATTATCTCCACCTGCCGATTCATCAAACAGGTTGCTGGTCCAAACAGCTGACCAGTAACCCAAAGAGTTAGGCTATGTCTCCACAGCACAACGTGTAATCCGTCGGGACCCATATGCTTAGTGCAGTACTTGGCGGGGGTCCCAACAGATCACATACACATTACCTGCTCGGCGGATGCTCTGTTCTCACAGCACTGAGCTAATGCAAGGGGTTAACATAGTGCAGTACGTTAACCCCTGCATCCGCAGATGCCTGAACAGAGCATCTGCCGGGCAGGTAAAGTGTATATTGGGGGGGATCACCTACAACGAAGGCATCTTAAATCATAGATATAAACTAGAAATCTTTTGTGGTGTGGAAGCTCGTGCAAGGGTTAATAAAAGTTTACCCAGCTTTGATTTGCTGGCTATAATGGTGGCATTGATCACCTGACGATAAATCACAGGTTCTGGTTGCACAATGTAAATTTACTGTGACACTAATAAAGTTTTCTGTCACATGTGTCTGATCTTTGATGATTGACACACAACACTGATGGCTGCAGCCAATCAGAATCCTTGAGGACCACGCTGCTGACGGAGACACACCATTCCGGGCTGACAGCTACGATACCCCCGGTAGCCGTATATGTGAGCCCCGTCAGTCATCACACCCGAGCTGTGACCGCAGACTTTACCCCGAACACGCAGAGTACCCCGCCGCCCTCCATTCCCCCCATACCACGCAGAGCAGCTCAGCCTCCCCTCCAACTCCCGCAGCGCCGCCCGGGTCTGGCTCCAGTCAGCCATCTCATGGGTCACACCGGAGTTCCCGCTGTCTGGAGGCCGGTTACCAGAGCGGACTCGTAAAACCATAGCGGACACCGCTCACAGCCGCCTCTGGTGCGGGCGGGGACTTCAAAAATGGCGCGGAAATGGAGGAGAGGAGGAGTTACCCGGAGGCCATGGCGGTCATGTGAAGGGAGGTGGATGTACGGGGGTAAGTGTGAGGGGAGGTGGATGTACGGGGTTCGGTGATCCCCTCTGAAGCTGTATTTGTCAGGTTCATGCACACCGCCATTCCCACGACCAGTTAGTCGAGGAGGCTCCCTTTACAACTATAGCTGAGTTATAACCCATCACACAGCGGGAGGAGAAATCTCCCCTTTGTGCTCCTCATTGGTTCAAGTATCTCCTTAAAAAAAAACCTCACTCCTGGGTGTGTGCAAGTGTTACATTTTGGATGCCTCATCATTTTCATTTATGTCTCGGTGTTGTGGTCACCAGCTCCTGTAACGGGAGGCTGTGGTCCTGCTAAAGCATGTGTTTGACCCTCTATGTAGTTCTGATCTTGGCACTGGCTGGGGGGTGAGATGGGGGTCATCGCCCCAATAAAGAAGAGTCTTTGCTTTCTGTAATCTGTAAAGAATGGGGCAGAGTGGTAGACAGTTCTAATTCAGGATGTGCTGGTTGCCTGGCTCTCCTGAGCTAGCTTAACGACTTGTTTCCACTTGTGCGGAAGCCTGCGGTTGCCCACGGCACGGATATATCCGCACCCATTCTGTGCAATGGGCTCGTATCTGCCGCGGTCAGGGGGGCGGCTGAGGCGCGGTCCGCCGCCCAAAAACTCGGTTCACCGCGTTTTTGAGCGGTGTCCACACTCTTCCACGGCCGCCCACCCCTGACCGCGGCCATAGAGGTGAATGGCCGCTGCTAAAAAGCGGTTCTTAGCGGCGGCAATCGTGCGGCTTCCTAAATCATTTTAGATGCTGGCCTGAGTCACACCTGCAAAAAGGGTTGTATGCTGCCTAACCGATCCAATTCAGCATCCCATGAATCAATGCTCATCAATCACTTGTTCAAAGTATTGAGATTCAGAATGATGGACATAAAACTGGCATCTTTAAGGTCCCCATACACGTTCAATTGCGGAACATTCAATTCAAATCGCTGACAGTGATAGATTTCTTATGAATAGAACGCTGTCACCTGCTTGAAGAAAGCTTGATCGAAAAGGGAACCAACATGTTGGTAAATCTCTGTTCGATTGCATTGCTTTGGACGGGGACCAGGGAAACCGCTGATGCCTCCTTAACATGGTGGTCAATGGCGCCCCTCCATATACAATGCAATAGCAGTTTCCTTGTGTTCAGCGGGATGACAGAATCTTCGGTGTATGTGGTAATCTCTGCTGTGGGGCTCAAATATTTGAATTTCCGCTTTTGTCCTCCAGTTTAATACTCTGTGCTGTTTATAATTTATGTTTTCTGTAATCATTCTCCTAACCCAACCCTATCCGCACTGACTTTTCTCTTTGGCTGGTTAGAATAAATTAATACTACAGAGCTCATTTGCAAAATAATGTTTGCCTGCTACAGTGAAGGAGATTTGCATAAGCAGCTAGATAGAGGAATTGCCATTGTCCCCACCCTCGTTATTTTGGCAGTTTGTCCTAAAAACAAATATTCATAGCAGATAGTGTATTACGTTGGCCGCCTGTCTGCTTGAAGGCACAGTTCTGTTAACCTGTTCTCTGATTGTCTAATGCACTGAGGATTTTATACACGGGGCTGTGTTGTGCATTAACAATGTGTACAGTTTATGTATAAACCTTGCCAACTGTATATTATTCTGGTCATATTTCCATATAAATGTCATGCTATCATTGTCACATGTTATACATCATATTGTAGTAGAACCCT
This sequence comes from Ptychadena robeensis, assembly GCA_036250615.1. Lineage (NCBI taxonomy): Eukaryota > Metazoa > Chordata > Amphibia > Anura > Ptychadenidae > Ptychadena > Ptychadena robeensis. Next base: position 35,921,323 of record CM070039.1, on the reverse strand, counting down.
GGAAAAAAACATGTGAAATGGAAAGAAACAAGGGACTTCAGCTTATCACTACAAACGTTACCTGTAAAAGTAAATCCCGATTGTCATCTCTCCTCCCCTCAGGTCAGAAACTGCCACTGTATTTTGACAGGTTGACACAGAAATAAAGGGGCAAATCATTGACTTATAACATTCCCTCTACAAACCTATGGAGATACATTTTACAATATATAGTAAGCAAAATAATGGTCCCCTGCTGATTTTGTACATTTTCCCCTCTGACAAAGAAATAGTGTATCAGGGCTTGTTTTCACTTGTGCGGCTGCTGGCGGCGCGATTGCAGCCGCTTAGATTCGCCCCCGCTAAGAACTGCATCTTATGCGGTTGTTAGCTGGGGCCATTCACCTCTATTGCCGCGGTCAGTGCTGGGCGGCCGCGGAATAGTGCGGACCGCCGCCTAAAAACTCGGTCGGCCGAGTTTTTAGGCGGCGGCCGCCCCCTGACCGCGGCCGGGGACTGGCCCATTCAACTACATGGGTGCAGTTTCGTCCGCCCTGTAGTCAACCGCAGGCTTCCTCACAAGTGGAAACAAGACCTTAAAGCTGTGAGATACATATTAGCAACAAAAAACCCTTGCATAACCAGTGCACATAAGTGAGAGATTGATGTTCATTGCAATGAGGGAAATAAGTATTTGATCAATTCGCAAAAGATGACTTTCCCAAAACGTCGGTGCAGGACAGCACCCGAGAAATGGACTCCGCCTCCCATGGGAGGAAACACCAAGAACCAAAACCTTTAAAGGCCAGCTCT
>CM070039.1:35882086-35906402 GCA_036250615.1 Ptychadena robeensis | reverse complement strand
CCCCCCCCCCCCCCCTCTGATTACTTTGCGCGTTGGCACTGGTATCCCCTCTTTGCTGAGCACTGAGATACTTGGCAAGGAGTATGTCACTGTCTCAATGATGCTTTATTCCCAAGTCACAGGAGATCTGTTTTCAGCATTGAAAACTAATATCTAGCTAGTCACTCTTGGTACTGCAGACTAATAGTGGAAGACTGGCAACAGAGGAATTATCAGGTAAGTAAATACTATTAAGGATTGTAGAGTGCTTCTCCGCCCTCTTGCTGATTTAGAGAATTAAAGCAGGGTACAGACCTGCAGATATGGGCCAGATTGATGGCCGCTTCGAGCTCCGTGCACGCTCACGGCCATCTATCTTGCCCATATATTAAGCGCCCATCGCTGTTTTCGAGCGGGAAAACAGCCATATTGGACATGACCATAAATACGGCCGTTGTCCGATGCTTTGCCTAGAGACCACTGGTCTCCAGGCAAAGCTTCGGCTGAGCTGGGGAGAGCAGAGCTGTCTCCGCAGCCCTGCCGAGATCTGACAGCAGCGTGATGACGTCATCACGCTGCTGCAGGGTGCATCGGACGTCTCAAATATCGAGCCGTCTGTACCCTGCTTAAGTGTTTTTTTCTTATTTATGATTCACTTAAATATATTGAGGAGAAATGTAGCCACACTTGGACAACAGTCCTGTCCACAAATCCCAAATTTGTTTAAACAAGTGTGTTCTGGTTCTAAGTGATGAGGTCAGCAAGGATGTTAGCAAACAATCATAAACATCAGAAATGTAAAACACGTGGGGAATTAAAATATAGAATACACATTTCTTCATTTACCTCATCCAGAGTGGTCTGACTGACTGAAAAGTGAATGATGTTCAAGAATGTCTTATTAGACTCGAGAAGGTCAAATATACTGGCAACTCCTCCTATGGACACAGGAACATGGTACTCTGCCATGGTGAAGTGTTGTTCCTATTCAAAGAAAATAGAACATTATTACATACAAGTACCTTTTTAATTTGTTTGGAATCTCCGAAGAGCTTTGGGTGTGCTTTTTTATGTTCACTTAAGAAACAAATTACCTGTACCTAGTATCTAATTCAGATTTTCTTTTTATAGATTGACACAACCTTTATATAAGTTTTCTGCAAAAACCAAGCTCATTACTCCTATATCCACAGGTCATGGTACATTAGCATAGTGGTCAGATATTATATCCTCCTTACAATGTAATTGTGTAATTCAATGTAATGTCATTTAATTTATGTGTCTATATCAAACATTTCCTATAAATATTCACATGAGAGAAGTCAGTATTCCGTATTCTTCAGACAAAAATTGAAATTAAAATCAATAGCAAAATGTCCCTACGTCTTATGGTCCAAATATTTAACACAACATATTTTTTTTCTTTTTTAGCTCCAGTCATCCTGGGAGCAATAGCATCCAAGGAGACTGGAATTTGATCCTTTCCCTCCAGCCAAGCCAAAAGGCCACTAAGAAAGAGATATAAGTTGCATTAGCACTAGCAGTATTCACTGGCCAACTCATGGAGTGATACATTCTACAATTAGATAGAATCAGTGTATTTACATTAACAATCTGCATTGCAATAAATAAATTTTGTGACTCCGACTCATCTCCTCCCATATGTAAATAGCTGCTCGTGGGTAAGTTGTTGGTGCCAGATTGTCAAATGAAACGTGTCTCTTTCTTTCTTCATATTTTCTCTCCAAATTTTGGGGTGCATCTTATAGTTCGAAAATTACAGCTCAAATATACTCAGTATAAATAGTAAGTAAGTAATAAGAAAGCGTCTTGTACTAGGTTGACTTCAACTAGGTAAATAAGAATAGCTTAATGTTCCATAATGTGCCTATTTTGTGGCTGATTAACTTTGCTCATATCTACTTTTGTTTATTTTCATAATTCTCTTTAATAAGTGCACTACATTATATAAAATAAACTTATATTTAGCCTAGACATAGTCCTTTATTGGCAAAAAAACAAGTTTTGCACTGTGCTGCCTATGGAAACCTGTGTACCTTGTGGGAACGCTGTGTACCTTGTGGGTACCAACCCTAAGGGCCAAGTCAGTGCTAAGGCTTTAAAAAAGTGTCAAAGTCTGACACTTTAGAAAGTTTTTTCTAAAAATGGCTTTAACATGACCAATACAGTCCTATAGCGAAAACGTGTCAAAGAGCATCACATTTTGACATCTCCAATGCATTTTCAGTGTATTAACATGCCTACACACATGTCATGTGTACTCAGATCCTTGCGTTGGCATCAACACAATGTAATGCATTGCTGATGCGGCTGTGTGAATGCATCCATTTAATATCAAAAGAAAAGTTACCACAAGTTAAAATCCCCACGTTTGATGCATACCTTAGTATGTTGTTTAGAAAAGTACTGTTATTGACCTTGTATTGAAAGTTTGAAGGATTCCCTTAAGGCCCCCATACACAGGTCGGATTCCGGCCGGATTCCGGGCCGATCGATTCCGGGCGCGTGCACGTGAATCGATCGTGCCGGAATCGTGTGCAGCCCACCTTGTCCGTCCGATCACGTCCGATCGTTCGGGGGCCCAGAATCGGATCCGTCAGAGAACCAACATGTTGGTCTTTTTGATCCGATTCTGCACAGATCAGGGGGAGTTGCCATTTGTGAGGTGGAATCGGAGGTGGAATCGGACACGGAATCGTCCCGGAATCGTGCCGGAATCCGTTGGACAAGGTGGTATGCAGCGATGGATTCTCTTAATTGGCCGATTGATCACACCTGCGATTCCCGGCAGAATCGCCAGAATCGATCGGATGATGAATCGATTGGACATGGAATCCGACACGTGTATGGCTAGCTTTACACAGGTTTTTTTAAACATATTCCATTGCTTAGAAATGTGACAGGAGGCTGTAGACTGCTGAACTGAACCCCTACAGTTGCCACTAAACCGATCCCTTTCTGGTGGGAGTTTATTCTTTGCACAGGCTGCCAGAACAGGTGAGAATAACTTGTGTTGAAATTGCATTTATCCCTTTAAACCAATAAGCTTCCATAACACTGCATTTCAGCTTCAATAGTTAATCTACAGAAATGTAATTTTTCTCTGTGTTTCGGCATCAAATCACATATGCTATCCTCTCACAGTCCAGTGCTTTACACACAGTGGAACATCATCTGTTCAAACATGTTATTTACAGTACAGAAGAGAATCATTGTTCTTAAAGCAAACAATAATCTTTTGTTCTTAATAATCCTTTTGAACTGCAGTAGTATTTGACTTTTTTTTTAATATTCAGTAAAGTAAAATACAAAACCAAAAAAACTCAAGAAAGGCTTTGTCAACAGAAAAAAAAAAATTTTTACATTAAAAAAGTCTGTGTATATTCTCTTCTAAAGCAGGATTATACACCTTGGGTTTGTCCTTATGTGGCACCATTGGGCAGAAAGTCACTTCTTGCTTTTCAATTTGTATGCATCAATAAACCAGGAAATAACATGTTTCAGTCTATAAGACGCAATTTCTCTCCCAAAATTGGCAGACGGAGGCAGTTTTTCTGCCCTTGGGTTGTTCTGCCACTCCACCTCTTGTGACTCAAGCTCAACTGGTGCCTGGTAGCACCAAACTACAGGCCAAACTGTCTCTGCCTCCTGGAACTCAAGTTTGGCCATTTGCATTGTTGGCCAGACTTGATGGAAGGGATTGCGGAGCAGCAAGCATTTCTGTATTGGCTGCTTAGAAATCACCCCCTCCAGTAGTGGTGTGCACAGCTGTGTGTCATGGCCATGGGTGGCCGGAAATGCATGCTGTATATACCTCTATATATGTTTGAAACTTATTGCAGTGTGTCTTCTAGCCTGCAAAATATGGTAATCTCTTCACCTGTCTTCCTGTCATTCCCCAGGCAAAGCTTCCATATTCTATATGGGCACATGGGAAATCATAATTAACTGTAATCACTAAAATAAGGATGATTGCACCCAATCCATCCTTTTGCACTTGTGACTGGGGAATATGTATAGAAAACTAGGGGGGGGGGGGGATTAATATAAACAAGAACCTACAGGTGTACTTTTAAAAAAATATCACAAAATGTTTTCAACAATATTTCAACATTTTCCAATTTTAATACCTATTTTTATCATGTGCTGAGACATTTTAACTGTATGCGGACCTTCATTCAGGATGTGTACTGAACAGCAACAGGTAGGGAAACTGAAATTGCATCAGGAGTTAGTAATTAAGTGATCAGCATTGTTTCATTCGATACTGGAAAAGCTGTCCAGAATTATTAAGATGTATTGCAGCACACAGTTTTTCTTTCCACTCTTTCAATGAGAACACACGGCTCTAGGCGATGGCAAAGTAGGATATTTGTTTTGGCAGCAATTGCTGGAAGAGCATCATTATGAGAGCGGGCTTAGGGAGAAGTGCTTTGACTGCTCCAACAGACAATGGCTTTCCACCTGTTTTCGGACTATTGCTCTGCAAAAACCTATTACTAGAAATCCTTGTATATGCCTTATCATAAGCAATGGTCCTTGGCTATAAATTTATTCCACGTTTAAAGCTTACTAGTGAAACATCATGGCTGGCATTTTTAGGAACAGCACATGTTTGTTAATTTCCCTAGCGAGTACCCTAGCATGGTCAGAACAATTCTGCAATCTCCAGCAAGTATTGAATCTTATTTTTAGCAAAGGTACCTTTCCATGTGCAAAGTCATGTTATGAATACACATGGAAACCAAGAAACCTCAAAGGCTCCCTTTAAGGATCTCTTTTAACCTCCCTAGCGCACTGCTGAGGTACAGATGTTGTAAACTTGTAACTTCCCCAAATATGTCCATACAAGGGTCTAGTAGACATCATGACTAAGAATAATGTTTGAATCAAAATTACATTTAAAAAATTTAAGGTATAATTTGAATGATAAAATTTTTAAAATATTTATTTTGTATGAAATATTTCAAAACAGTATGTATTCATATTTATATTTTGTTTATAATAAAATTTTTATTCAATTGGAAATGTGTTTTTTTAACTTTGAATAGTATTGGGTACAGTTATCACTGTATCCAGTACAATTCCCTTTGGCACCCTCTCTCTCCTGGTGTGATGAACACTGCCAGGGCTCCGATGTACGCTGGACGGCCCCATCTTGTCCAGTGCAGTACTGACAGGACAGCGCTGGACGAAATGGTGCCATCAGGAATGGCAGGGGGGTTAAAAGACCACATGTCCATCAATGTAGCAACACAGTGGTTCTGCCAACAACACATAATAAAAAAGAAAAAACAAACCAGAACTTCTGATTCCTAACACTTCTTGAAGCAATAGAAATGCCTTCAGATGGAAGACTGTTCTAATATTATTATACAGAATAAACAAAAGGAACATTCATGGAAAATCCCAGAAATCCTGTGAGGGAGCTCCCTTCTAACAAGTAGATTGCCTATTCCAGAGTGTATACAGTATAGGATGTATACCTGGGAATATTGAACTTATAATTTGATCCTGCAGGGAATCCCCTACTAGTGCTGATACCCATCTTTCCCAACCAGTACGAAGAAACTGGTCCTTTTGTTTGGTGGACTCCCCTCTCACTGAAGAATTAATCTCCCCATACATCCTTAGATCACTCCATACATATTCCTTTAGATCTACAAACAACTATGTAGTTTAGTGTCCTCCCTGATAGAATACATAGTGATTGGAAGGTTTAGATAGTCCCTCATATTACATGGTTTTTGGTAGAAGAAAATGAGATCTAAAGGAAATCTGACAGAGAAATCTAAAGGTGTATGGGGACCCTAAGACTAGAGGCCTGCCCACTTTCAAGCCAAGGTAACAGCTTTCATAGCACTGAGACCAAGTCACTATACTTCTGTATACCACTTGACCAAATTACTTTTTCTGTATCTGTTTGGTCTGCAATACTTTGAATCACAGCCAAGAACATCTGAATTATACCAAACTGTCATGATGTGCTTGTGCATACCTGCTTGGGGTCAGAGACTCAGAAAGTGATGCATAAACATCTAGTATCTTCATTACTGCAGCAGTAAGCTGCCTTATTACCCTTGAGCTAAGTTAATAATATTAAACAAAGCTAAAGCATTTTACACCTGAGAAAGTCAAAAGTTCAAGTCTGCTATTAAAAAAATAAAGCCTGGGCATAGACATCACACTTATCAGTGAAATAAAGAAGCTGTACCTTTAAATAGGTGTTTGGGAAATGAAGGTGCATGAAGCCTGTAATTTTCTCGATACTGACAGAAGAGTCCTTCAAATGCATCTTTACGGTGAATCCACTTCCAAACCTAAATGTAGGACAAAAAATATTCATATGATTGAGCCTAATTGCAGAATGCACCATTCATATCACTGTGAAAGCCCAAAGCTTTCAGTATCTATGAAATAGGTTTGGTCTTGAAGTGGAAACTGAGAGATGAGAGCCTCAAAGCAACTGCTAAAATGTCAAGAGTTCACAGTATGAGCACCGTGCGTCACTAAGTAACGTCAACAGAGTCCAAACTACGGCTAAATTGATTACCAGCACAGTAATACATCATTGTACAGAGCTGAGCCAAGCCACAATGCTGTGTATATCCTCCAATGCCACAATTCTATGTTTTGTTTTTTTTACCAAAAATTTGTGCAAAAATAGCTAAAAGTGAATTTGGATACTTCCAATCTTTGGTATTGGGCTTCAGAAACCCACCACATTGTCAGCTTCTATCATACTGACATGTGGAAGGGAAAGTATGGTATATAATCTAAATCATTTTCCCCTCATTTGAATAACAACAAATGTAAAATCACTAAAGACGACAAAAACACAAAAGCCATGCAAAGCAATTTAGAACAATTTCCCCTTCAACCCATTGGTCAAACTGCAGCTTAGAAGCAAAAGCAATTCTTGACCTTGAGTAACAAAGCATTCAACTCTTTTAGGCCGGGTAGTGGGCTGATGGCAGTATATTGTGATTTGAATATAGAAAAGATTATTTATAAGTTACAAACAATGGTATCAAACTATTGCCTATTTCATGACTTAATACTATAGCATAGACTAATACAGGAGTATAATACTAACCTGTTTTTGATGTGCTGTAATGAGCCAATGCACTGGAACCTCCCTTTCACCATGATTGCTAATCTTGTACAAAGTGCTTCACATTCCTCCATGCTGCAAAGAGAAATATTAAAGTCAAATATAACTGATGAAAATAGTTCATCTTCTTGTTTCTACAATCAACTAAGTAACATTGTTCCCCAACCTATTAGATTGTAAGCCTGTCTAAGCAGGGTCCTCCACTCCTCCTGTGTCATTACCTGTGTGTTATCATGTGTATCTCCACTCTAATGTATTGTACAGCGCTGCGTAATATGTTGGCGCTATCTAAATAAATGATAATAATAAGTAAAATTGGTTTTAATGTACATTGTGCCACGATGGAGCATTCACACAATATTTGTAGACTAGCTCATACAATCACATCTTGTTTTGTCCAGTATACGTGATGCAATTTGAATTGGTATCTAAAACATTCCTTGACATCCTGCTAAAAAAGATTTAGTGGTTTTGTTTGCAGCAACATATCTGTATGTCCAGGAAAATTTAAAGTAAGTGAAATTGATCAATGTGATACCCACACTTTGACATTAGCATGCAAATGTATGCAAATTATATAAAGACTGAAACTAAGCCAATCAAGCACAGCATCTTTTTGTACATTTGGGCATCTTGACCCTTAGAAATCAATTTCACTTCCTTTAAAAGTTCCTGGACAACTTATGAGGAAGCCGGGACAATCCCTGCAGCTGCGACCCCATCTGTCCCTACAAAGATAGGTTTAACCTAATGGGAGCTTTGTTGCAGGCTCAATAAAGGAGGATTTTTCCTTATCTCGCTTGCTTAGTGTTGCTTAAGTAGCAGAGGGCAGTGAAGGTGGACTGTTGTGTGTGGGTCCTGTCCTGCCAGTGTGCAACACTCCGTTTGGAAGTGTGCGGGCGGCTTCCCAGCAAGACAGACCCCGTCTGGGGTTAAGGTCAGTGTTCTGGAAACGCAGTTGTACCAAACTGCGGCCTGGTTGCCCCTGTTGGAGAGACCCTGAGAGTGCGGCCTAAAGGAACAATTTCAGTAAGTGTGCAGGGAGCTCACAGCCATTGGCAAGTGATTGCTAAGGATGGCACCAAGCCATTGAAATCCCATCTGTCCCTTCAGAAATAGGTGTGATGGAGCCATACTTAATGTGTGGGACCTCTAGGGGAAGCTCTGTCCCAGGCTCTATAAAGGATGACTTTTCCAAATCTTGCTTTCTCAGTATTGTAGGAGTAGAGGACAGTGAAGGGGGACTGTCATGTGTAGGTCCCATTATGTGCAACACTCCTCTTGGAAGCATGCGGGTGGCTTCTGAGCCAGACAGCCCACTTCTGGTGTTAAGGCGAGAACCAAATGGCTTCAGTCCAGTCCAAGCTGCAGTCCAGTCACCTGATGGTAAATGTGGTGTTTCATACTGAGACCTGGCTTTCAGTGTTTGAGAGACCCTGAGAGGGTGGCCCAGTGGAACCCTTTCAAGGAATAAGGAGGAAGCTCACAGGTGTGGGCCAGTGATTGCTAAGGACTGCACCCAGCCATTGAGACTGCCTACAAAGCGTGAACTTTGACTATTTTGAAAATACGCTTCGTCAAGTTCTTTCGTGTTTTTTCCCTGTTTATTAGACTTCATGTATTACACTATCATTTAGTAAAGCATTGAATAGTTCTTTGGTGTGGTTTCCTGACTCCACTACTCCGTACCATATCAATGACCATTTCTATTGACTATAACATACTAATAAAGAAGGCTGGTGTATTTAGATCATAACAACAAATCAAAATAGCCAAAATCAACTGTGGCATAAAAAGTGTCAAGAATGCGAAAATAGTGATAAGAATATTATGGAAAATATTTTTGTACTTTTGTTCCTACAACCTAACCATGCATTATTCTATTCTATATTCTCTAATTATTGTATGTACCTCTACCCTATGATCCCCCCAACAGCAGTATATATTTCTTTCATGTTCTGCTTTATATTCTGATACATCCCTAAAAACCAATTACCCTGCCTGTTGCCCCATGTTCTGACAGCCTATTACTGAGCATACTGCCCCGAACTCTCTCTTCTGCTATAGTTCTCACCTCCTATCAGTGATTTGTTCTCCAGTCTATTCCCACATACCAAGAATAAAAAGAAAAATTGAAGCAAACATCTTAATTTATTGACACAGCCCAGCAATGCCTCTCTGCCTCACTTTTCAATTTCTTTAGCTTGGCATGTGCACCTCAATATGTCATATTATAGTAAAGAGCAGAGGGATTTTATATGGTGCACAAAACACTGGAAAAACTAAGACATGTACAGTCATTATGTGATGGAATCACAGCACTAAATCAAACAGAGCAAGTGTGCTGGGTCCATCTGATTTATTATCGCTTGTACATACTCTTCCATATCCTCCGAGAAGACATCGTGTATGCAATCCAAGATCTTTAATTTCAGATTCTGGAGAGGCTTATTAGGTGATAAAACAGAAATCAAAGTGATAAGGAGCGAGGAAACGCGGCGGAATCAGAACCATATAGAAGAGGAGAACAAAGAAATCTACTTTTTAAATGGTTTGATTTTTGGTTTTGTTTTCCTTGCATCCACACTTCTGGCAATAACTAATAACGGATTGATGAGAAACAAAACCCACTGATGTATTATTGTAGTGTTTATAAATAGCCAAATGTTTGTTTCAAAAATACTCCATTCACTGCGTGTAGAGTGTGCAAGCATAGCAAATAATAAGAGTTGGGATTAGATATCTATGTCTTCATCATAATTATAGATAGCTGAGCCGTGATTTTGTAGCCTTTACATGAACTGATAGTGAACGTTGACTCTTGTTTTATAGTTCAGTTGTAATAGTTATTGTAATGCAATGCATACTCAGACCTTCATATACACTGTAATTTGGTGACAAATAGGTGTAAAGGTAGCCATACATGAGTCGACTTTTTCATGATTGCTCTTTGATTAGAATGTCTTGTACCCCTCACTAGTTACCTGTGTGATGTTAGCACCACTGAACATTTTTCCCGAATCTCTTCAGAAATAATCTTCCAGAGATGCCTTTTTGTTTTTGGATCCATGCCTGAACTTGGCTCATCCTGGAAAACAGAAAGAAGAAGAATTTTGTGGAAAGAACCAAGCTTTGCTGATTTAGTGTATATAAAATATATGTTTTTCAAAAATGTGAATTTATGTATTTTTGCTGAATCAGTTTTTGTTGTATCTGTATGTCACTGTGTCAGTGTTGTCTAGTTGTTCTTTTTTACCAGAAGGAGAATTGATGGTCTTCCAATAAGGGCAAGTGCTGTTGAAAGCTTCCTTCTTGTACCACAGCTGTAGCTGCCAGTTATCCTGTCTTTGTATTGGACAAGCTGGAGTTTTTGGAGAAGTTCATTGGTTACCTGTAATTACATAAAATGTGGCTCAGTTTGTCATGTTTTTTTAAACAATCTCAGAGGCAAGACTTCATATATGGTTAAATCAGAACTTAGTAAATAAAGACACATGGCTGTATTTATAACTTGCACATTTCACACTTTTTGGAATATTGAACATAAGCAGTATGTGAGGATTAGGCTACATTTCCAACATCTTCAGACCTTTTCACATCTCACTATATCAAAATTATATATCACCGGGAGAGTGAGGCTTGGCCCACAGACCCAGATCAAAGATTCCCCATGAAAGATCAGGGGACTTTAAGAGCTCCAATGAAATGTATCAATCACAAGGTACATATGTAATATGCAGTATCACTTTAAAACAGGAATAAAAACAGTCCATAGGCCACAGGCCTTGAATAAACACCCTGCTGGTGGTTGCAATATTATGAAATTCAAATTAAAAGAAAAAGACATATGGTGGTAGTCCGCAGATTGACATCTATAACTCCCAACCCAGACATTTTCAACATATCCAGACATTTTCACATCTCACTATAGTACTTAAATTTTTCATAAATTCTTGTAAAAAGATTGTTGCATCCATTTTTATTTAAATACACAAAACATTGATTTAAAAAGTAATGCTATTAAAACAGTGGTTCTCAACCTTTTTAGATCTGCGGCCCTGGAAATGACGTCGCGGAGTGCCACTTCCTGTATTTGGAACGTGGAAGTGCCACTCCACAAAATCAGTTCCAGCACAATCAGGTGAGTGTAATATCCCCTCTCTCAAATTCTCCACCCTGCTTGTGCAAATTATATGCGGGATGTAAGTTAGGAGGGTAATGCCCCATCCCTCCTAAGTTGGGGGGGAAAGGGTTTTACTCATCCTCCAAACTTCTTGTTAGAAGCAACTCTGATGGTTAGTGAATGCAGTGACCCCTGTGAAATAGACATCCAACCCCTATGGGGTCCCGGCCAACAGGTTGAGAACCACTGTTCTATTTTCTACAGAATTTTTTTTTCTGTTCTCGTATAAACATTAACTGGACAATAAAATCAAATTTGTGAATATACAAAGGAACATTCGAAATGAGTAAAATTTGATTCGACTGTATTCTTTTGCCTTCCATCGCGCATGCCTGTTTGCGATTATTCTCAAAGATTCGCAATGCAGCTTTACAGCTTCTCTTCTTCATTCTGTGATCTCAGCCAGTACGAGCTGTGTGGATTGTGCATATCCATTCGCACACAATGTGCACATATATGCGTGATGTATGGCGGTAAACAATGTTAAAGCATAATATGATGAATATGCGCCATTGTGAATATCCGAGCGCAAATTCACAAAATATTGCGAATTCTCGAATGTCGGATATTCATTGAATATATTAAAAAAATTTATATTCTCGTTTAAAACTATTGTGTATATATAATTGGCATTTGATCATTTTTCCTCTTTATATACTAGTTATATGGACACTTTCCAACCTAAAATGACAGTGACACTTCACATTTAAGTTTGGATATAACTCAACATCTAATTGATTAAAATCTGAAAGCCATGTTCTTACCGATTTGATCCTTCTTTCTGGAATCCCATGTATTCTTGCATAATAATATAAGTGCTCCAATCCGGTCATTAGTTCATCTAGTGCATCCTCCTGAGGACAGTACCCAAATGATGACGAGTCTGTGTTGAACCCTAAAATATTTTCCAGATTCCTGAATAAGAATTAAAAATCTCATAAGTTAATTCTGCCCAATAGACTTGAACAAACCCATGAAGTAGTGATTCAGTTTCTCATACCCCATTTGGTTCCTGACTTGGATGTTTCCATTCGATGGTGAGACGTCCCCAGTAAGCATTTTGAATGTTGTGGTCTTTCCAGCTCCATTTACACCGAGCAGTCCGAAACACTTAAGATGAAAACATTTGAATTTAATGGCCTAATCCCAAACAATAATTATTTAAATGCAAAATGATAACGCCATATATAAAAGAGAAATACACATTAATGGAATAGGTATAATACAGGTATAATGTGAGGTCCAGATTTCTGTACCAAAAGCGCACCATAGTCTTTAATTGAATTTTTTAATGTTGTAACTTCCCAAAATATGTCTGTACAAGGGTCTAGTAGAAATCCTAAATAGAATTTTTTGAAACACACAATTATGTAATTTTTTTTTTTATCTAAATAAATAAATAATAAAAGGTATCATTTAAATGATAAAATCTCTAAAATACTTATTTTGTATGATAGATTTCAAAACAGTATGTATTTATATTTTGTTTATAATAACAATTTTATTCGATTGGAAATGTGTTTTGTGTTTTTTCTTTACTTTTCTTGATAGAGAAGAAGATTATTATTCTTCCGCCGGCCAGATCAGGGGCAGAAAGAAATTTTTCACTAAAGACCAGGTAGAGAACCTGATCTTCTAGTGAAAATTGGCTTTAAATCGGAATAAGGAACTGCGTTCCAGATACCAGAAGTGACGTTAGTGATTCAAATTCCACACGAACAAGCGGGGCATTTGAATTGCCCCATGAACAGGACGCTGGTCTTTTCTAAAAGTCTGATCTAGTGACAAATATTATATGTCCAGATTCCTTATAAACAGAAAAAAAAGTTTTCACTAATAGTAAAAAGAGGAGCATGTGGTGTGAAGGTTGCATTGTATCTTATAATCATAATATCATTTTCTAAGAATAGTAGAACATATCGGAACCCTACGAATTGGCCCCCAATAGCAAGGTGAAATGCGTCAGGGAATGGACCCCTGTGAGGTCGACGCTCTGTAATTAATGTTTGGATATCGATATCCTTCAATAAATTCTGGATTTTATGAGCCAACGTGCAGATACTCGATTTTTGTTCAAAGATCAGATTTACCCTTATATATAAGATGATAGACATTGCAATCTCTATTTTATTTTTTAATGCCTACAGTAAACCATCACAAAATAAGTGCACTGGGTAAAAATGTACCATGCCCTTCTAATAATTCTAAAGTAGGCAGCCATATCTAATGTGCTACTACTTTGGAGAGTTCATCTACTTTACATTTGCTAGAGCAATGGTTCCCAAACTGGGAAACAAGCCCCCTTGGGGGGGCATGGAGGTATTCCAGAGGGGGCGCAGCTAGGGGGCTGAGAGAGGGGCAAGCAAGAAGCCAGCAATGGAGGAACTAGCTGCGGACAGTGAGTAGAGTGTATGTAATGTGTGTGTCTTTGTGTTTCTCTATGTCTCTGTGTACAGTATGTTGTGTGACTGATAAATGTTTCTGTATGATTGGTGTGAAAACCAAGTAAAGTTGTTTGAGTATTTTAAACAAAGTTTGAGGGCCATTACACACTAGTGCTAGTACCCGATACTGCAACACAACGCGGCTAATGTGAAAGGGGGGGGGGGGCTCGATGGCTCTAGAAAAGGGGGGCCCTGCAGGGAAAGTTTGGGAACCGTTGGGATAGCGATTTTTATATGAAAAAAAGTATATTTTGAGGGGACCGTATTATGCAAGAAGCTGTTGTGCATACTCACAAATATTTACTTGAATTAATATGCTTTTTATCAATGTGGTTGGAACACAGATCCCTTGATGTGAACTTAAATATTTTCAATTTATTAATATGACACTGAGATTCTAATCAGAAGCCACACATACAGTTGTTTGTCTAACCAGAAACACTTACTTATAACTTAAGAGGATAACCACCATATCCACAATTTGAATGACATACTATGGCTCCTATGAATATTTACCTCTCCAGGTGGAATGCCCAGACTCATGTTGTTGACTGCATACACTTGTTTGTTGACCATGTGGAAAACTTTGGTGAGACCTTTGAGAACTAAAAGATCTTCTGGGTCCTTTCCAGACTCAACTCTGTCCCTTTCAGCTTTCACATCACAATCCTCATCAGGATCTTTTATAATAGCGGGGTACAGGGACAAAATTTTTTTAAAGAAAGTTCTAGTGGATAAAATAGGTGAAATTTTTTTTCAGTTATTTTCATTTCCGTTACACATGCTCTTATCTTATCAGTTATTATTATTATAAGCCAAACCTATTTTATTTAGGATTTGATTTGAAAAGGAGACCTGGAATGTTAATGAATTATAACTTATGCACAGTGAGTAACCTACCAAGGCATTTCAGTTATTGTTATTTAGCAAAACGCCATATAAGGGGCCAAACATAATACATATTCTGTATTGAACAAAGCTACCTGAGTGTGTTGAGGGGTGTAGGGTAGAAATGTTTCTTCCTCAGAGATCATATATCCTAATATCTATTTAATTTTTTTAATATACATTGAAAGTTTTATATTTCATGTAAAATTACCATATCCTTTTTTGCATCCTTTATTGCGAGTGGCTGCAGGGAATTGCTGCCTTCGCTATTTGATTTAGCCCAAGTTAACAGACAGAAGCTTCAGAAGCTCAGAGACCACTTCCCCACCTTCTTAAATCCTGCTCCGCTGGTTAGAGCACAGAGCTCTGGCCAGTAGAGTGGGAGAAAGCCAAAAGTCAAAAAAATTTTGCTTTTTGCATATGGACATCTGGATCCAATGAAAAGTCCTATAATGCTTTAACTCTGTGTATGGCTGTACCGGTGAGAAGTTAATTTTGCAATCTACAGGAAACAGATTATGCAACTGTGCCAGTGAATTTTTCTAGACATGTATCCACATTCAGTTGATTGAAAAGTAAGCCTTCTCTATATTTCAGTAACTATCCTAATCCTATCCTAATTCTAAATATAATATCCTAAATATAAGTACATATAGGATGGCTACAATAGTTTTTTTCAGTCATGGAATATATTCTATAAAACAATCTGCACAACCCATCATGTGTGGACTAATATATAATTATTGTGTATTATTACATTTTTTAAAAGACAAACTCTATGGTTTCAATTACCATAGAATTTGCTACAAACTGTGATAACAAGTAGAGATGGTCGAATTTTTAGACTAGCTGACTTTCTAAGCTGATTGCAAAGCCTGTGAAAATGGTATCATCAGCAAAAAGATGTAGAGAAGGGTTGTGGGAACATTGGAAAAAAAAGTATGGAGTTTTTGCATAAATTAAGTTCAAAGACGAAATTTCGACCTTCAAAATTTTAACTTGACTTTGAACTTTATTTTTGCAAAAACTATTTGTGTGAGCCATACTTTTTTAAAGTGTACCCCCAACCCTTCTCTACATCTCCAGCAAGTTTGGTGATGACACCATGTTCAGGGGCTTTGCAATAAAATCAAAATAATCAAATTAAAAAAACTATTTGACCATCTCTAATACCAAGACCTTTTACTGATATTAAGTACATTTCCCCTATTGCCAAACACCATTGCAAGCTATTAGTTCACTTACTTTACACTGTACAATATTCCATCATTGATGAGTAGCCGTAGCAGAAAGCAGAATGTTCCTTGGACAGTCATGGCCACAAACATATAGCCCAGTATGTCCATTTGGAAAATATCAACATTTACATTATCTCCATAGATGGAAAACTGGTCCTGTATAGCCTGTTGCTGAGATAGCTCAATCAGCCCATAACCAAAACAGAACTGAGGAAATATCTTGAAAACATTGATTAGGACATCGTAGGTGTCTTTCAGGCTCTGTAAGAATATAAGAATATATTAGAATAATATTTTGAAACTTGATCAGCTACAAAATGCTAACAGTATATAGGAAAATGTTTGCTGGTATTTTAACTAAGCAATAGATGTTTGAATGAAAGAAAACTTATGTATTGAGTTGTTGACAGTTGTTCAGTAGATAAAACTTTACCCAAGATGAAAATGTGATCTTAAAAGTCTTAATGCCAGGGCTAATCATATTTTGGTCATCTCCATCTGGCCAAAAACCAGCTCTGGCTGCAATGATTTCTTTCAATCCTATTTTATACCCAGGGGCGCACATAACTGGTATGCAGGTCCTCATGGGAGAGAAATGTATACTGACGCTTGTATCGTTCTTTAGTCAAGCCCTGTTTTTTTCCCTATATTTCTTTCTGCCCCCCTCTGGAGAGATTATACTACATCTTCTAGTGATGTAGTGATGTGACGAATAATTTGTGGAGGCACATACATCACTTACACGATAAGCATGTATCTCTGCAAGCCACAGTGCCAGGCTCTGCATTTGCTTTTCTGTGCAGATATTATAAGGGATGTGATATGTTGTCACACAGCTAGACAGCACAACCCCGTCCCCCCCCATCCAACACTGAGTACCAAACACCACCACCTGGTGCTCACCTGAGTAGCTCGCAAAAAAAGTTATGCGCATTCCTGACTATACCCCATGATGTCATCCAAAAGTCTTCAGTTTAAATGTTGTGTTTTATTGAAGTCAAAAGATATGAGTCAGTCTGTGTTACCAAATCTCTCTGTACTCACTTTGTGTTGATGTAAAGAGCATTGCTGACATCATCCTACCAGTACAACACCCTTAAAAATAGAGGTTATCCCTCTGTATAGCTAAAATGGTTATGGGCCTGTGTGTCACAAAACAAGCGTAAAGGCTTTTTCACATTTGATTAAAATTGATTTGAGCAGGTAGTACCTACTAAACCTTCACTAATAAATCTATTTACGGTAAGTTCATATGTTAGTTTAATCATAAGGTTAAGCTTAGTGAAGTAAAGAATGGAACGTATACAGTGCTTATTCAAATACATTCACTTAGCTTCTCTTAAACTTTAATAAACTTAATAAAAGGTCCCTTTTTATAAAACAAGTGGCATGAGGTTAGAACTGCATGAGGAGTTTTGGAAATGGGGTGTATTTAGCCAATGTAGTCTGTTATGTGTTAATGTGTAACTAGAGCATCTAAGATCTGAAGTCATGGCACCATGTATCGAGCATGGGATGATAGAAACAGTTGTTTCCACAGACAGAAGTAGTTATATATTAATTTGGTTATTCTAATTTGATGATAATCAAAAGACAATATACTGAATATAGGCTACTCATTAGCAGGATAGGCCTATGCACCTATATGTTCACAAAATCTGCTTTGCTGTTATACTTCCATTTCCATTATACTATTACAACATACCTGGCACTGCATTGTTATATAAATTCCTTTGACACAATGTTTATTGTGGAGAAATACATGTGGAGAAAGAGAGAGGCTCATCTAAAGCCAACAAGACTATCTGTCATGGACTCTGAAGACCACAAATGTGAACAAATAGCTTCAACTAATTGGAGCCTTACAGCAAAACCTTCTATGCAATCTTAATAAATCCCTCCAGATACACAGCTATGCATCATGCGTGTCTTTTTAACGTCTTTGGCATAACATTTATCAACTACTGAAAACATCACAAATTCCTTGTGATGATTTATCAATGTGTCCAGGGAATTTTATCAAAATAGAGTCTTCCAGGGATTTGACCTTACATGGCTTCCCAATATCAAAGCAAACAAAGTGGTGTTTGCGTAAGGTGTTTTGGTCTTATTGGTTTTTACACTGGTAAAACCAAGACCTGAAAAACAGTGGTCTGTAAACATACGAGAAAGATTGCTTATAGACCTCAAATGGTGAAATGTATTGAAAGATTGATGATAACATGATGATGACAATTGTAAATTAGGGTTCTCAACTTAGCTGTGCATAGTGGGTATGAATTAATTTGTCTTAGATTAATAAGGTGGTGGACATTTTTAATTGGGATGTTTTAGAACAATAAGGCTGGAAAACAAAAGCTTTTCAAATGAATTACTATGAATTTGAAAATTAAGTTGTATGGAGGAATAAAAGTCACTAACTGATTTGGAACAATCCAAATATTCACATATTTGACAACTTAATAATAAGTGTAAACACCAGCAGACCAGAAATCTAATCACTGATTATTAATTCCACATTAATTAAAGGGAGGTGTGGGAAAAGTTTTTTGAGCTCTGTAATGTATTCACACTAAATTGCTGATCAGAAGCCCTATTCACTTCAATGGAGCAACTTAGGTCCCCCATAGGTCCTCCAAATAGGTCTGGCCATGACATGCTCTGTAATTATGTGTATATGCCTGTAAGATGTTTTAAATGTCAGGCAGCTGCTGAGGTGTTACCAGAGGTCAAGCCAAGGCTCCCCCCCCACACTTCTTGTTTATACTTTCTATTATGCCCAGTTACTGGTCCTGGCCACTCCCTGGCCTTAGGTTATAAATATCCTTCTTGCAGAATGTTCTGGGCCATTCTGTCATTTTCCTGCACTCTGTGAGGGTAGTTGTGTGTCACCAGAGCATCGCCCATCTACAGGAACAGTCCTCCCCTCTAGGGCTGACCACATCTTGGGTGAGAGCTGCGGCTACCTTCTTCCACTCTCAGTGGCTGGTTAGGACAACGTTTAGAACTGAAGTCCCTAAGTTGTGTGTCCCATTCCCACCATTGGGTTTGGTGTAAATACTATCCCTACAGTAAAGACTTGTAAATAGCTCCTAACCAGCCGAGTGGACTATTGTTTTTGGCGAGTGGATGGTACTTGATTTGTGTGAGAAACCTGTAAAGACAGGGGTATATCGATCATCCAAAGGACCTGGTTGTTGTAGTTCATCACATCGCACTACACGACGCTACAGCACTGCAAGTCAGTCGCATTTTGATCCGCCCTGACGGTTCTTTTCTGGATGATCACTATACTTTGGATGGGGACCAGGGTTCTCATCTAATGTATCTTATGCGAACAGATGCGTGAGTGGCACACATACCGTACGTTTGGCTGATGACTGAAAGCAGTGTGGTGATGTTACCATACTGTGAACGCTTGCTGGCTAAACGCATGGGAATCCATACATGTAGGGCTTGCTTTATATGGAATGGAGAAGCTATGATCACAAGGCTTTTGAAACACCTCTGATCACCATAGTATCCTATGACAGTCTTGACTTTTCAAATGGCATCTGGAGATCATGACAGTTTAATTATTCTCCTATCTACCAATAAAAATGGTATGTGGTATATATGTGGTTTTTCTTCTAAAGAGTAACATCTTCCTGACTAATATATTAAACTAATTGCTGCCAATGCTAATAACTCAAACTAATGTTGTTTTATATTTTGACCTTAAAGTATACCAAACCATTTAAAGAGCCCAGTTATCAGGGAGATCACAAAGATGAAAGTGCAATAATAAATGATAAAATCCTGTATATGTAAAATAAGTGGGGTTGTGTTAACAACACATGAGCAGCTGAAGACTTGACGTACATTTTTTCACCTGTATATATTTTTGGGGAAATTACTGTATTGTGCAATATGAACTTTTTGTACAATGACAGCTAATAGCATGGGTTGGTATTATGGATAATCTTACCACAAAGGCAAATAATGCAGTGATTGTAATAAAATACATGCAATTGTGTATGATATATCAACATACTATGTATGATATAACAACATACTAAATTACTAAAATCTTTAAATACCTGGTAATCTTTGTCGGTTGTACTTTTCTGCTGGACAAGCATATACACTACGGAGGAAGAGATGATGGTATTGATGCCAATAAACAGGTTTATGCAGACATATGTAATGAATGCCATGCCAGCATTCTTGAATGTTCCAGCAATCAGATACATCCAGGAAAAGGTTGCATAACTGAAAGACACAATTGTAGAACATAAACAGTGGTCAATTACCTAATTTAATGTAATAAATAAGTGTATTTGCCCATAGTGTTTGTGAATGCAATGTTAGACAAATTTAGATACATTTCATAATAGTATACTAATATCAGTATGACTGATATACTGGTATGAGTAATTGGCATAAACATCCATAGTATAAGCCAGTCCACAGAAGTCTTTGTTCATTTTCATGCTGTGTTAATCAATGCTAAGGCATTTTACTAAATTAAGTTCAATGTATTAAAACTGAAGTTTCCAGTGACAACAGGTTAAGCAAGAAATACAATTTGTCACCAGCATCTCCATCTATTTTCGTTCAGGCTTTCAATAAGGTGGAGCTTCTGTCAGTGCTGGTATGACTGATGACGCGACAACTCAGTCTGTCCACATTATTATTGAATGAACTAAAAACCACCAACCAACTGCCCATCAAAACCACCTGAACTTTAGTCCCTATTTGAACAAGCATAGTTTTGGTAAAATTGAAGTAACTGTTGGGAGATAATTGTCTGCTGTGGATTATCAACTGCCGACTTAACTGCCCCAATATCATATGTGTGAACTAAGCCTGATAGGTATTTTTTATGTGTGAAATTGAAATACAGCCTACATGAGAAAGCGACTGGAGGTTTTGTTCTTTAGTTGAATTTCTATGTTCGTCGTAATAGCTTTTTTATTTAGTAAATACTATTCGGGCAGATTTTTTGATCTTAACATATAATAAAATAATATAAAATATTATTATTCACTTAAGTGGTAGCTGTGCCCCCCGTGACTAAGGACTTCAGGTTACCAGTTGTTATGCACTCAGACGCCTACTGAGAATAAATAAGGTTCAGCCTTAGCTCCCCTATTCGAGTGGAGCCACCCAAGGGACACTAAGGCGTGTGAGCAGCAAAACCGCCCTGTCCAGCTTCTATCCAGCCACCTCTTGCAGCCCCAATAAAGGTGATGGAGCAGCAGTTACTGAGGTCTTTTATATGGGTATTACCTGCACGGTGTAACTAAAACATGTTAAAACACCTTGGTGACTAATTGCATGTATTTGTATGGCCCAGACCCTTGATAGCGCCAAACGCCATAGCATATTTCAGCAGAAATCATAACATGGAGAACTTGAGAAACGTACAAAACCAGGTTAAGCAAAGGCAAAATTTGAAACAAATTATACACAGGGAATTACAGGGCTAAGATCCTGGGACACAGAAACACAGAACATTTTTCCTGGTGAAGCATAGAGAGATGTCATAGACAGAAGGGATCACATAAAGACATGGCAAATACAACAAGTAGTAAAGTAGTAAAATGTAGTAAAATGTAATAAAAGGCAAATTTACCCAAATAAAATAAACAGCAGAGACACTGCTCCGAGATTGGGGTAGTTGTAGAATGCTGGAAGTTTAAAGGCTGCTATCATTGCTATGGAAAGGGCTACCGGGATAAGGTAGATAGCCTGGTAGAAAAAAAAACATATTTAGTTGTTTTCATACATAGTAATTACTTACAAAAAACATTAACACCATAGCTGCATATTCATTCTGGGTCTGTGATTTAGGAAGTATTTAAGGAAAAATACTAAGATGGAGGTTAGCAATGGCACCATGCTATAAACGATATGTGAACTCATTCCCAGGGGGGTTCCCTACCCAGTTTTCATTCAGGGTATCATGTAAGAGGGATGACAGAAACAGAGAAAGTGACCCAACAAGTCTTATCTTTCAGTTGGTTCTAAGCAGGAGCCCGTAAAAGAGTGCAAAATTATCTTTATTAATGTTTCTACTTTTTTGTAGCCTAAAAACAATATGAAAAAACAACTTCCCCAGAGTCATCAGAAACACAATATGTAACCTAAATGGGTTCCATACAGTGTTACATACATTCAATACAATGAAGTAGTTCAATTCTATTCAATCACAATTGGATTTCATAATTCATTATGAAACAACTCTAAGCCAAATATGTTCAGATTGAATTGCTTCATTTATCGCTCCTCGGTAAATCAATCCGAGTGTGTTGTTATATACTCTTCAGAATGAAACATTTTAATACATCAAAGCTACCTTTCGTTCATTTCCATTTCTTATAATTTAAAAAAACACACAGAAGTAAAGTAAACAGCTAGCCGTAGTTTAATACAAGATGAAGAATGTATGGCTTGAGGTGCTAAGGAAGATTCATGTATTTCCCCATAGCACAGCTGTGTTTCGGGGCAGAGGTAGTCCTATGTGATAAGTTGTTTGTTATCATTACTGTTCCTGGTTTGTGCTTACTAAATTAATTTCTTGATGCTAATATTTACTTGTATACTCAAGATATTAGCCAACGTAATCCATGTTTTGTTGTGTTTGCTCTAAACAAACACAACCATTTAGTAGTTTTCCAGCCACCAAAAGACACATGGGAAATAGATCATATCTGTCTCAGACAATTTAGATACTATGCTTTCCTGCTACAAATAATATTGATAAGAGCTGAAACACTTATTATTATTGGAAAAGATTTAATGGTCTGATAACTGTATGTGGTTAGTACATATGATGATAACATTAGATTTCTGAATTCTTTTTTCTCTTCATTTTACTCTTCACATTGAAATGCGGACCTAGGGGACCTGTCTTAATGACAGGGGTTGCTCGAAAGAACATATATATTAATGAACCAAAATACAGAACACATTGGGTTCCAGATGAATCTATCAAGCCAGTAGGTCAAAAACAAACCATGATTGACTTCAAACCTAGATCCCAGTTTCACCAGGGACATGTTTGCCAGTATGGTTTCAGGTGTGTTGCGGTATAGCAAAGCTAGGGTCAACGGAAATGTTCACACTGTGTACCTTTAACACTAGAACTGTGCTTGCTTTTCTGGTTGTTGTGTTTTTTTGCTGATAATGGACGCGGTAACGCTTGCACTGCTTCTATATAACATATCAGCATGTTATCGAGATGCCCTGCAGACTGCATTATTGAAGGAGCAGTGCAAGTATCTCCCATACACTTTTATTGGAGACACAAGCACAGCTCACTGCAACATGCGTTTTTTAGCTGGTAACGCATTTGGTTAGTGGTCGCAGTAGCGTCACTGTGCCCCGTATCAGCAAACACCACAACTGCAAGCGTGGCTAGCATGAAAGGACCCTTAAGGACCACAACAGACAACTTTTCTTACAATGTCTTCCTATGGGATGAAGATATGTGGCTACTAAACAGAGGTTACGTTGATGAAGATATGTGGCTACTAAACAGAGGTTACGTTTTAGCACACTGAGCTCTTTTATACTAGAAGGCAATGCATACAGTCCTTTGTTTTGCCTGTTATTTTCTATAGCCCTAATGCAAACTTGTAATTTTAATCTTTAGATCACTACCCAAAATTGTAAAACCATGGACAAAAATCATTCCCTTAAGATTTTCTTAGCTGTAACTGAAAATTGATGGCAGTGGTGTTATCTTGAGTGTAGTATAACTTTCACAGCATTCAGATTCTGGTCATGGGTCACATGACTACATATTTTGACCAAAATACTATTTTTCTCTATCAGATTATTGATAAAATGTGTGCATTTCTCATTTCCACTTTTTTGAATAGAAACATATAAATTGTTAATTTGGTTAGCCTTTCCATTTGCTCATAAAATTTCTGCCAGGAGAAATACCTCAGGTAAAAAAGGTCATAAACTGTCCAAAAAATAAACTACTGTGCTCATTTGCAAACATCAGAGTTCCTTCTGTGCACTTTCAGTGACACCCCCACTAAATTATACATATATTTAGACATGTTTTTGGTCAACCTTAAACCATAGATCTTTCTTCTTCAGAGATAACTTGAGATATTCTGCCTGTCATTCATGTTTTAAAATTATCTACATGTTGTATGGGATGGGGGGGGGGGGGAGATGGGCCTTCTAAGGGGCATATTGGTGGACTATGGTAATTACAAATATACTAAATAATGATAGAAGTGGGGTATATGGTGGGAAAATAATGAGCCACACCCTTAATGAATGAACATGTATATGAAACCCTACTTGAGGTGCTACCACCTTCGAGATCTAAGTCTACCAGGGTTTTTTACAAATATCAGCCACTGGGAATCTCGTAAATATAAAAAGTCTTTAACCTCCCTAGCGCACTGCTGAGGTCCAGATTTCTGTACCAAAAGCGCACCAT
>CM070039.1:35870905-35881986 GCA_036250615.1 Ptychadena robeensis | reverse complement strand
GTAGCAGCTGCAGCGCTGGACGAGGTGCTGCCGTCCCGCACGCTAGGGTGGTTAAACATATGGCCTAATATTACAGACGTCTTAAAAGTGCATCACTTGTATGGCTATTGTACAAGATAACAACAGCACAATGCAACATTTAAAAATGCTCCTTTTTCTTTCCCTTTGTCATCTAGTTGGGGGCAGCGGGACCCTGTGGGGAAGGACTCCAATCCCACCAGTAGGGGTGATATATAAATATATATAAATATATATAAATCCCCCTACACTGGTGGTCTACTTCCAGGCAGGTGATAGCCATCGTAAGGACCACACGCGCACCTCCGTGGATCGTCCATAGTAGGAAACAATCACATAGACTGTTAGCATTAGCCCCACCTCCCTGAGGATGCCCACGTTTGGATGAAACATGTTGGAGGGACTGAACCTCAAAGATCATGTTCATCTGCTTTTTGTTCAAAACTGTCTCTCATTATGAAAAAATGTGATGTTATTTTTAAATGTTGCATTGTGTTGAGGTAATTACAAATCATTGCAGAAAGCTCTTTTATTTTTTGTACTGCTGGGATTATATTTTATTTCTGAAGCTAGAGATCTGCTTTAATACATATTTTTTTTAGTTTAGATAAGGAATTTGCGAACTGGGACTAAGGCTCCACAGTTCACTTTTATTATTTTTAAATCTATCAAATTACAAAACGGAAAATAGAACCATAAGTTACAAAAGTGTTGATGTTGCAGTCTAAGAGTCTAACTTAAAATGCTTATTCTAGAATTCAGGATCCTGGTGGCTGCTAAATTAACAAAAAACCTTTTGCTGAATATTTTATCATGTCATTTTCAAAGGAAGGAAATATGAATTTAATAGCTACAATCTGTTTGTTTTTTTATTTATTTCTTTTTTTTTAAAGAAATAACGTTCAGGACTGCTATATTTAATGTATAAGTTCTTGTTCACTTCTCTGTAAACTGCTCGAGTTTTCTGGTATGTATTTTATTTTTGTGTCCAGTCATGTCCATTCAGCATATTATCTTTGTTTGTTCATAAAGTGCAGATACAAACATTTGACGAATGACAGGGACCTGTCCTTCACTGATCCTCTTAGCAATATACCCCAACTGTCACTGACACATCCAAGGTCAGTCACAGAGTTTTGGCTGTGACTTGGACTATTAGGGTTAATGAGGTGTAAGAGAAAAGTAATGTAGATACAGTAGCAAGGACTGTGTTGGATGACTGGCGAAATTTGATTTGTCTGTGAATACAGCTTCACTTTCCTACAAGTGCTTAAGGCAGCTGTCTGTGTTACTCAGATGTTTCCTATAAAATATTCATATCAAATTTCTGAACATTATTCAGTGTGTGCAGGGCAAGGCTGCAGGCTAGCATAACAATTATCAGGTTACTGTTGCTAAAAGCAAAGAATCTAAACTCAATTTTAGATACATGTTGTCCCAGATTGCAAGGTTCTTGGATTAGGGATCGGTTGCCTGCAGTTAATGGGAAACATATATTTAAGACTAGCCCTGTGGTAACAGTGTGAAAAATACAAAATAAATGCAAGAAGTATTTTTTTAAATTGGTTGTGACAGTTCTATATGAATTCTCACTATGTATCTGCTTAAAGCAGATATTCCAGATGTTTGAATGGATTTTCAGATGGGAAAACTCCAAAGAATGGCAATGGATCTAACAAGAGTATTTACATTTCCTCTTCCATAGTGAGTATGGATCTGCGAGCATTAAGAGAGGCTTCTTTTCAACACTACTGATCATCCCTGCAGACAATTACAGAAAATATGGATTTGTGACCATGCCCATGGGTTTCAGCAGATGTTTTCCTGGTGAGATCTTCATACAAAAATATGATCATTGTGCTAGAAATTCAAAGGCCTGGTCACTTCTGTTAAAATATCTTTATTGGGTAAACTACTAGCCCTATTTATTTACTATTGCTTTAAAAGGTGGCAGTAATGTTTGTAATCCAGACATGTGACTGCCATGGCTGTCTCCTGAGATACAATTGAGAACAAAGTGTAGACATATGCAACAGGAAGTACAATATTTTCAGGATTACCAGGTAAAAATAGACTGAAAAAAGAAGTCTGCAACTACTACAATAAAGAAGTAATAAGCTGCAATATTGCGCTTAGATACACTCTAAGGCACGTAAGGTGCCCATATACGTGTAGATCTATGTGAGATCGATGACGTGAGGCGCGGTGATGTGATCATGCTAGCGCATTCGAGTGCTCATCGATTGGATGGGAATCTATGCGCACCACTTTAGGTGCTTGATTACTGTTCGTTCTCGAATTAGATCAACCAAGATTTATGGACATGTCGTTACCTGTTCGACTGGTGAATCGATTGCTTGTTCAAAGACAGGGGTGGCCACGTTTGAAGGCTGTGACGTGCACGCTGTGACATCATCTCGTCGCATGTATGGCCAGCTTTAGAAAGTAACTTTTGCCTCCTTATATTAGGAGGTAATGATCTGATACATGTAGAATCGAATACATTCTATTATCTCTGAACAGAGAATAAATGGAACATTTACCAAGTCATAGAGGAAGTTTGTTATCCAATAAAGGACTTCTCCAACCCCGGCGATGTGCTGCAGTCTCTTCGAGCCGTTATCATGCTCTTTCACAACATAGGTAACAAAACTTGCAGTAGTGATGGAGTAACCAACCAGAACAGAAAGTGCCACCAGTGTATTCACCAAGATAATGGTCCTGTAGATGGAAAACAATGATTCTCAGAGGAGGGGAAATGTGCCCAGCAGATGGGAGCTGTACAATTCTTGGGCTACCTCATCTCTCAGCTATTACTTATGAATAAAAATACACAGAGAACTGCTACACAGTTGTTAAAGAGATAAATAAGAGTGCCTAAGAAAACAGACAGGTAAATACATCTTCTGCATTACTGCGGCACGGCTTTTAAATTATGAGTGTGACCATAATACCCAGAAATGTATTAAGCCTGTAACAGAAAGAAGAATTTCTAGAAGTCTGGAATCCCAGAGGAGCATGAGGCAACATAAAAGACAGCAATATATTTTGTGTGCAAGCTGAGGTTTCTTTGTGCGAGCCTTCACACAGAATCCATTTTTGTGCCTGTGATTTTCTGTTACCTCTGAATCTTATAGAACAATCCCACTGCTGTTCAATAATTGGCTAATAATTGTACCGCAATGCTCCAGAGAGTTTATCTATACGCTAGTGACCAACATTTGCATATTTAAGACAGTCTGAAAATCTGTCTGGTTATAGAACAAGGGTGGGTAGCTTAACAGTTCCCAATTATTTAGTTATTTAAAGAAACTCTAGATAGTTTTGGGTCAATTATCTATTTCCTTTTGTTTCATATTTACAATTTTATACTGACTTTTTATGTTGGTGATGTATCAAGTCTACAAAATATTTATTTTACAAATAAACATTTATTTCAAGATATACCCTTGATGCATGAATCACAGAGCATTTTTAAATTTTCTTAAGAAACAAGCAAGTTTACTTTAAGGTCATGTCTCCACTACGTTTCCTGATCTGTTGGGACCCCTACATTAAGCGCATTGCTTGGTGGGGGTTCCGACAGATCACATACATTTTAGCTGGCCGATGGATGCTCTGTTCAG
The DNA here is from genome assembly GCA_036250615.1 of Ptychadena robeensis. NCBI lineage: Eukaryota > Metazoa > Chordata > Amphibia > Anura > Ptychadenidae > Ptychadena > Ptychadena robeensis. Next base: position 35,878,342 of record CM070039.1, on the reverse strand, counting down.
ACAATGCAGGGGTTAACGTACTGCACTGGCAGAACGGCTCAGTGCCGTTAGAACACAGCATCTGCTGGCAGAAGTGTATGTGATCCGTCTGAACCCCCTGCCAAGCACTGCGCTTAACGTAGGAGGTCCCGACGGATGTGGAGACATCCTCTTCCTCTCTATATGCCACATCTGAGTAGCAGAGGAAGAGTGCGGAGATAAGCCACTCCCTTGCTTGTATAGGTGTGTCTAAAGTTAAGCTGTAGGTACTGAGCTCTGTAAACTGAAAATTTGTTTTTTTTAGAGTAGCTTTAAATAAATGGCCAAAACATAAGCCAGTGGCATCATCTTCTGGTTAAAGAATTAAAAAAATTGCGTTGGCAGTAAATAGAAAGACTGCACACCAACTAAACATTTTCAGGACAGGAATTTACTTGTTAATTTATATTCTCTGATATTCCCATTTATTGCTATTGATATGTGTATATGCACTGATAATGTAACTTTAAAGTGATTTCTTACGTGGTCGATTGAGTCACAGATCCAGGCAGGGGCTGATTGTAGACAGAAATACCTAAAAAAAAATAAGTGATATTGTTTATCAATATTGTTGTTTACTGTAATATTTTATAGTATGTTAAGTACAAAGTGATTCCAATAAAACCACTTAGTTATGTTCTCTTTTTTAGTGTTTTTTTTATGGGTTCCTTCTATGGGCTGTCAGAAAGATGGATGCTGATTGGCTATATATCTCACCTTCCGATTCAAGTGGCAGGAACAGCAATATATTAAAGCACTTAATATAACAATACCACAGAGCAGAGATGAAACAAAAGGGATTGCTTAATGTATTCCATAAATAAATATACCTCCTTGTGTAATTAGAACAAGCCAACATTTTACATACAATTTGTATTATGTTCTTTTTTAAATTTGTATAGAAATTTAATATTTGATTGTTGCATGTAAAATTACATTATATAGAGATAGAATTACAGCAATAGGGAAAGCATGTGCCTGGAACATATGACTTCCATTTGCTTATATGGTCATGTTTCTTGTCAATGACCATGTTTAACCTCCCTAGCGCACTGCTGAGGCCCAGATTTCTGTACCAAAAGTGCACCATAGACTTCAATGGTAAATTTTTCTTTATGTCGTAGGCCTGTAACTTCCCAAAATATGTCCGTACAAGGGTCCAATAGACATCCTGACTATGACTATAATAATGCTTGAAACAAACAATTATGTAAAAAAACAAAAATTTTTTTTTATAAAAATAATGAAAAAAACCCACAAAAATTAGGACACAAAACTATGCTGCTATGTACTAAATATCACCAAAATAAAAAGTCTCTGGTGCCCCAGATGTTCCCATTTGCACTTAACCCTCTCTAACCTGGTGTGATAAAATCACACCAGGGAAGAAAGGGTTACTGCAAATGGGCACATCTGGGGCATCAGGGACTTTATTCTGGCGATATTTAGTACGTACATAGGGGGAGTTTGAAAGCAGTTTTCTACATAGAAAACTGCTTTCATGCTATTTACTGTACAAATCTCCCGCTGCCTCCCCGAGTGACGTCATCACGTCACTCGAAGCGGGGGGGGGGGGGGGAGAAGGACACGAGCAGCCGAGGAGGCATGTCACATCGGGGACTCGGGGACAGCGTGAGTATGCGCTCTCCCAGAACCCCGCATTGTACTGGACGGCAGCACCTCATCCAGTGCGATAGTAGCAGTTGGAGCGCTGGACGAGGTGCTGCCGTCCATAACGCTAGGGCGGTTAAGGAACAGTTGCATTAAAAGCAATAATGGGATAGCCCTAATCAAGGGATCAACCCAAATCCCTGGTATTTTAGGATGATAAACCATACGGTACTCTCGTTGGGACACACTCTCATCGGGACACACTCTCATCATAACATTAAACAGTTTTAAAAAGAGGGGTATATGATGAGACCAAACATACATAAATACATACATACCAGAGACAGAAAATACAGACTAAAGGGTCCCCATACACCTTTAGATTTCTCTGTCAGAATTACATTGGATCTCATTTTGTTTTACCAAAACCATGTAATATGAGGGACTTTCTAAACCATCAAGTCTACCTGTGTTCAATTGCAGAGGACCCTTTACTACATAGTTGTTGGTAGATCTAAAGGATATCTGACAGAGAGATCTAAAGGTGTATGGCCAGCTTAACATTCTCAAGCACAGCTATTCTATAGTGAATAGTTATAAGCTATAAGCTATAACCTTTAGCTATAAGCTAAACGTGCTTTGAAGGCACATACAATTTATCCAGAGGTGGAAATTATAAAAGAAGTAGATCCTCCACCACATTTTCTCCTACATGTTTCGCCCAAAACAAGAAAAATCCACACTTGTAACTTTTCCAGATGTTAATCTCTGTGTTTGGGGCAAAACATGTAGGAGAAAATATGGTGAACAATCTAACTTTATGATTTCCACTTCTCCAAAATATGGACACTAGTGATATATTCATATTAGCAAAACTACTATACATAAACTGAAAGTGAAAACACTTGTTAATTGCCACGGAACCTGCCAAGTCGGTGCTGTGTTATTTGTTTTCAGTTCTGGCGCACTCTCTGAACCAGACTTCTAAAACGCAAATGTGGCACAGTGAAAATCCTTTTTATTGGACTATTTTTTTTTAAGTCCAACCTCGAAAATAGGATTTGATTCCCTTTCAAATCACTAAAGCTGCAGCAGACTTTTATCTGGCCATTTTAATCCCCCTTTTTTAAAGTGTCAAAAGCTCTTCGACTAGGAGGGATTTCTGATGAATTGTACTTCAGAGAAGTTTATCTCCATTCATTCTAGCACAGTCTCTGTCGTTTTATTCCCAATGGGGAGCTAAGGGAACAGAAGCCACAGCAGTTACAACAATGAATTGTACTGTTTGAGTAGCAATCAGAGAAAGGCAGGAAGACTAGCTCAAAGCAGAGGCTTTAAAGGGCGAATTGTTGGAAAAAAGCAAGGCATTATGTACAATAGAGGAGGAAAGTGTTTTGTACTGCCTATAGCATCCAACCAGATGCATGTCTTACCATCCCTTCCCTGGAATACAGCTGGAATATGGTTGCTTACTATATTGTACTGCAGGCAACTTCATTGCCACCAGGGTTTTAGATAAGAATTACCATTCATTGTGTTTACCAAAAAAAACGTTTTTTATATTTAGGTAGCACAGCACCACATTTTGTATAAATAAACTCTCTGCACTTTTATTTTCTAAGCTAGTCATTAGACTGTCACAATGTTAGTAGATAAGTATACTACCTTGAAAGGGGATTCTTTGGAATTATAGTGTATAGCCCAGGTGCCCAACCTGTGACCCGGGGGCCTCATGTGGCCCTTTGGGTGTTTTTTGGCAGCCCCCCTCAGTCTTCCACTTGAGGCCCCTGAAACCTAACTATTAATGCATAGGAACTCACCTGTCTGCTGAATCGAAGGTTATCTGCCCGATCGATGACACAAAACCATACTACAGTGTTCCCTAATGCTTGAAGTATAATGTGACACATTTGTTATTTAAAAAATAAAAAATAATGTCTTCTAGCTCTGCCTGCTGTACTTTTTTTCATAAAAAAATGCTTTTAAGTCAGTATAGATTGAAAATGTTATGTGCAACCCTTCAGTGATGCAGAGGGCCGTACTTGTGGCCCTCCATATCAACTCAGTTGCCCACCACTGGTGTAAAGGAATCATGTTCTTCAAATCCATAGTGACATATTATCACTTTACTACCTTACTGTATCACATTCACTGTTTTAAAGTCATAATAAGTATCATGTTTAAAAGCTTTTATTTTCAGTGGTACCCAGTGAATGGTTTGAATGTGGTGGTCTTGTTTACGTATAACATTGTGTTGCATTGTTCTCATTACTATAGTATTTCAGACAGTTCCAGTTTGGATGTAATGTGGTACCCATGTGGTCCACATCATCATCTTTGTGCTTAAGCACCAAAGGAAAGGATGGGATTGCAATTCCAGTTAGAAATGTTTACAACTACCAACTGCCTATTTACAATTTCAGTTTGAAAGGTCTTGTTGGAAGATATAGGGCTAAATGGATAGTTCTGGTTGTTTAATATATTCAAGGAATATTAAGCCAAGAGTTGCAAGGTCTTAGGTTCTGTGCCTACAAAACATAGTAAGAAAATTTACCAAAATTTGACAGCAGAGTTGTGTACCCAAAATTACAAAAATTTATTTGGAATATAATTAATCTACCACTATTTTACTGTATTGTGTTGGTACACATATAGCTATGTTGAAGTGTTGATGTTAATTTCCTGTCATAATATATGTTGGGAGAAGCATATTTGTCTGTAATATATTTGGATAAAAGTTTGTTGGCATAATTTTGTTTTTTTTGTGAGAAAGTAAAGCTAATTCAAGGACTGCAAGTTAAAAATATTTAAAATGTTTTTATTATAACAAATATAGTTGGGAGAAACAAATCAGCACAACAAATGTTTATTAGACTATATTTACAGGTCTTTTGGGCAAAAGTCTGAAAACCGCCTGGCGAACATTCATGTCACCCGTGTAAACTAACCCGTAAAGAGAAATTGAATTTTTCTCTTACTAGTCATTTCTGTAAGGTAAGCATCTGATTTCCTGGGGAAATAAAAAGCTTCCAAAACAGTTATATTTGCTAAATCTAATCTATCAGGAGCACTCCCTGCAGGGTACCATAAAAATTTTGTTGGGAAAATCCCACTGGCTGATGGTTATTCAAGTGCAGTGTTGGCGAACCTTTTAGAGTCCAAGTGCCAAAACTGAAACCCAAAACCCCTTTTATTTATTTTAAAGTGCCGGCATGGCAATACACCCTGAATGGCACACACAACTCCTATACAGACACACTCTACTTTCCTATAAGATAGAATAGGGGAGGGTATGGGGTGCTGTGTGCAATAAGAAGAGAGTGGAAGAGAACAGCATTGAGAGCCAATAAGCTGCAGTTCTTTCCTCTGTGCTGGCTGACAACTCGTGTGCCCACAGAGAGGGCTCCGAGTGCCACCTCTGGCACACATGCCATAGGTTCGCCATCACTGTTCTAGTGTGTTAATACATGCTATACTGTCTCTGAAGGCATTATAAATCCTTAACACTTGATCATAGGAAAGCAGGGCCTGGTCCTACAACTATTTTCCTTGATACAAGCCTAATTCTAAGAAAGCACCATACATAACTGTGCCACTTGTCCCTGAGCTAGTAGCCTTTAATCTACCAATTCTACAGCAAAGTGCCTAATTCTATTGTGTAAATGCACCATACACAGTGGGCCATTGCTGTATCATTGAAATCACAAGGCTTAATGCTACCAGAATACTACTGAAAAGAATGTCATTCTACTTTAATCACATTCTAAAGGCTAGTAGGCCAAATTCTACCACAATTGCACATGTAGTTTAAATTGACCACATATAGTTGTATCCTGCCTTGCAGACCACAGCCAACTGATGTGACTTGAATTTGCCTGAAGGGGGTTAAATACACCTATAATTTAAACTTTTTTTAAGTTGTCCTAAAAATTACAAAACAAAATTGGATTTTGCACATTTGAACCAAATGTGCTTAACCAAAATTAATTTCTAGAAATTCAACCTACTCCTCCTCTTACTACTCAAACAGTAAAGCCAATTTTTTAAAACAATCCCTGAAATAGACACATGCATAACACATAATAAGCTAATTAGGTACCTAATTCTATCAACATAAACTGGGATTATTTATGTCAGTATAATCCTGGGGATGGGGGGTACAGCAGATACTTGCAAAGTCAGATAGTGTAATTTCAAAATAAAACTCCACCATCCCCAGTAAAAATTAACAGAAAATCCACAAGATGGCTGCTGCCCAAGTCCAGCCCAGGAATATCGCAGATAGAATACCATCAGTTGCAACAGAAGGAGAAAGAGGCTGCAGGCCACAGAGGAAAAGCGCAGTCATTGGACCACCCACAGAGGCCCCCAGGCACTCGCAGGGATACCAGCTACTACCCGGAAAAGTAAGTGGAACCCTGACTTGAGGCGAGGGGGGCTTTTTTAAGGCTAAATACTTGGCTTATACATATGATATAGGGTACTAACTTCATGCGCAATTGTGGATAAAATATTGCCAACAAGACCACTGCTCTAAGCCCTTGCCAAAGTGCTAGCCAGCGATGGAATGCTTCCTTCTTCCCCCAATAAAAAAATCCAGAAATGCATTTGTATTAAGTTGTCGGAGATAACAAGTGTTATTTTTAGCAGAGCCATGGCACAAGAGCAGGAGTAGTTAGGAAACTGACTCAAGGGAATCTCCCTGGCGATCTGGAGGAGAAACTAAAAGCTATAATCATGATGGATAGTGGTATAATTAAGCTGTAATGTCAGTGGGATTGAATGCAGGACCTGCATAATGGCCTCTCACTGCAAGATAAATGTAGGCCTAAATCTAACGTGTTTATGGAAAATAAGCGGTGCCTAGAGATCATCAAAATGCTTTATTTTCTCAGTGAAAGAATCACAAGCCCTCCAAGAATCAATTCCAGCAACACTTTTTGTTTGCACTGTTGCTAAGTGACTAAACTTTTATCAAATATTTATCATCGGCTGCCCATCGCTCAGCGGGAGGTTACTGCCTGTAATTAGAGGTCTAGCATTAAGACAAAAACGTTATCATTTTCATACAGAAGGTATTTTTACGCGCTAGTAAAATGCCTGTTTAGATCCTAAATAAAAGGGGGATACGATGGAAGTCTTTTCAGGTTCTTTGGGGACTAGGGGCTATTTACCTCAAATGTGAAGTGGATAAGAGCCATGCGAGCAGCAGGACGCCTATTCATATTAAATGGATAGAAGTACCTTGACACATTCATGTAACTTCAAACGCTACCATAAGCATCAATTTTACATGAAATGTTAGATACTAAACCCTGATGTGCTAGGAGTCTTGTCTGTACAATGAATATTGATACAAACAGTACAGGCTGTCATACAGGCCAGTGAGTTTCTCAGGAAAAGTGTCTGGTCTATACTGTGATCTAAGTCTATACTCTGAAAGAAAAAAAGAATAATTTAATGTAAAAGCACAAATGTGAAAAAGCATTCGAAATGGCATTTTGCCAGCGGACTAAATATTTGAGATATGAGACTCTGAATTCCCTCTGATATGTTTATATAACATCTCAAAGTTTTGAAAGCTGCGATACATATGTATTTATATACCATATTGGTGGCACTATAAAACTTTTTTCCCTACAAAATCAAGGGGGAAATGTCTGTCCATCTTTTAGAATGAATGTAATGAATGAATGTCGCACATGCATATCCCCCAGACACTGGCACCCTCTCCATGCTGATCCGAGCCCCTGGGGTGTTAGGTCAACAGCTTCGCTACTTCTAGCAAGCAAACAACCCCCCCCCCCC
>CM070039.1:35850243-35866549 GCA_036250615.1 Ptychadena robeensis | reverse complement strand
TTTTGTAAAACAAAAGGAGATCTAAAGGAAATCTGACAGAGAAATCTAAAGGTGTATAGGTACCCGTAGAGATGATGCTAAACAGTAAAACACTTGTGAAGAGCGATGCTCTTTGAATGTTGAATGTTTGAATTTCTGTAACATCAGTGAAACATTTGTTCATTACTGGGAGAAACTACAATACTGCTTAACATCAATGTGTGTGACACTGCAATCTGAACAAATTTTTTAAATAAACTAATTTAGCCAGGTGTTTTTTATAAATGTATCGAGTAGAAAATTGATGCAACACTATTCTAAATCTACTATATTTGTAATTGGTGAGCCATAAGATTTAACAGAAGACATTTATATTTAGAGTCAGATGGAGAACACAGGGATCTCATACCACCTACCGTGGTTCCAGCTGAGCAGTTGCATTTGTCATATGTGATCTGGTCACCTGTGTAGTTCCATGACCCCAAGCTGTTCTCAGACAAGCATTGCCTACAAGAAACGTAGCAGATGTAATGTAATTATTTTGTTGGTACAATTTTTAATTTGTTACGTATTTTCCAACATGACCCTTTAAACTGTCCATTCTATTGCCTACCAACTGCAACAGCCTACATGGAATCTGGAAAATGTTTTGCACAATATTATGTCATGTTCTATTTATATCTACTATATGTTACTATTTTCCTTTCATTGTATGTGAAGTTCATGTGTGTAAAAGAAAAATGTATTTTCTTTCTTCTTGACACCTAACTTTTCTCTTCTTCCCAGATCTGGCAAGTGATGTACTTTAGATATATAAAGTAGAGATGAGCAGTATAGGCATATTCGAATTTGCGATATTTCGCAAATAATTCTACTAATATCCATTGTCGTAAATTTGAATGTATGTGGTATGACCATGCATTGTGAGAATAATATTCGCATTGCAAAATTTATTTTTGCAATGCAAATTATATTTTCGCAATACATGGCAACACTGCAAATATTTGAAATTGCAAATATCCGCTGAGATATTCTAGATATTTGCGAACCCTCGAATTGCCAATATTCACGAAAAATATTCGACATTCGAATATACAAACTCAACACTAATATGAGGAACTTAATTATTAGATAGCCAAAACATTTTAGAAAACCGTTAGGATTAGAATTTTAAGGATATCTTTCATTTGTCTAATCAGGGACAATGTATGGTCAATGTTAGGATAGCTGGTTGCCAACGCTACTAATTAAAAAAAATTAACAAATGGTAATAAATAGTTTTATTTTAGTTAAGTTATTTTTATTATAGTACAGGTTTTTTTCAATATGTTTTTGCATTTTTTTTCTATGAATTTTTTTTTCTATCGAACAGTCCATATAAAACAATGCTAAAACCTGCACTAATTATCAGGCCACATATAATTATTCTTAAAGGGCCATTTCACACTGGCTGCGCTGTGGTGCTTTTTTGCAGGTAACACATGAGTGGTAATGCCACACCTTTTGTTACTAGTAAGAAAACCTTGCAATTCCACATTGCGCTGCACTTGCCCTTCCCATATAAGTGCAGGGTGTATGCAGTAGCGCGCTGTGTTGTGCATTACCGCCGAGCCAGTGTAAAAGCTACAACAGTTTTTCTATAGACTGCAACAAAAACGTGGCTAGAGCGAAATGGTCCTTACTATGGCTTTTGTTTACTCACTTAGCAGTAATAATTATGAAGATAATATAGGGTAGGGGTGTGCGGTGGGGAATCAGTATGCCGACCCAAGTGTCAACAGGATATAATATGGTCCCTATCCAAGGTATAGACCTCACAAACTAAATTGGGCTATAAAGGCATATTATAGCAGTAATAATTGTTTGTACAATAAATATATAATTTGTCTGGTTTGTTACTAAACTCTGTATATACAGGTTCAGGTTGCAGAGTTGCTCTGTCTAGATTGAAATTTTGCACTAACTAACTAACTTTCACAGATTTATCAGCTATCTCATTGAATGTATGTAATATGTAAATTATTATTCAGTTTGTTTTTAAATGATACAGTACGAGTGGGCTGCCTTCAGCAACCAATTCCATTAGTAGCACCATAAGTAGCTTCCTGAAACTGTATGAAGGTTTCATTGATCTTTATAGATCAAAGTGGCAAATTGAAAACTTTTTTGTTAAATTTAATCTCAGATTAGAAGACTCTAGACAGAACAGTTGAGCTATGAGTTTGTACTTTTCAAAGGGCTATAGCCCATAGAAACCCATGGGAACCACAAACCCTTCTATATAAAACATTATACTTACCCCATATTGTCCACACAGAAGTTATCTATACCAGGGAATGAGGACATTGCTTTCATCAGACTTTCACTGTTCATATTATTTATTCTGAAAAACAAAAGGAATAATTAATAAAACAGGAATATTCAATTACTGAATTGAGAAAGCCAGTCGGATGAGAAGCAAAATGTCTTCATGAAACAAAACACAGCAAGTCCAGTTGATTTGAATGAAACACTACAGATATACAATGACCTGGATGAATGAGAACCTTCACAGAAATATTCCATTATATTTTTATATAAAACTATTTACACTTGCAGATATTAATTCAAGATAAAGATCCTAATAGTTTCTTTAGAATATACATCTTTATTGTCCAATGGCAATAAATTGTCCAAGCAAGAAATCTGTCAAAAAGGTTTCACATATAGCTTGTCTTCATTTTTTTTTAGAACAAATGCCAAATAATATTCTAATGGCTGGCCAGTTTTCATTCTATACTGCATAGAGAATGTCTACCAATTCTACTTTTGTTGAAAAGTGTCAAGTAAATGAAAATTCTACAATTGCAAGTGCAATCCGGCATAATATTTTATCTAATAAAGCAAAGAGAAATGTGTAAAGCAAAGTAAGTCATTGCAATCAATCATTAGCTGCCATTGTTCTGAATGATGAAGGTTATGTGTGCTGCCTTAAAAAAATATGCCTGAAAACCATTTTATTAATAAATGAAACTATAACATTCAACGTTTAGTGATACATAGAAGATTAGAGGAAATCAGATTTTTTTTGGTATGGATACATGCATATAAATGCTTTCACCTTTACTTCATAATATAGCAAAATGTGAAATATATATTTTTGTACATTAAGTCATTGCAGCCAGAAATAAATACTTGATGATTGCAGAAGAAGTCATACTCACCCAAAAACTACTGCTTGATCTTTGGTCCCATACAATTCAGGAGTTAACAAGAGCTTGGGGTATTCCACAGTACTTGTTGAGAGTGATCCAAGGCCCATAGCAGCAATAACAAACAACACTGGGAGGAGGATTTGAGAAATTAAACCTTTCCAGTTCCTCTTGGAATTATGGAATCTCTTAATGAATATGGCTCCAATCCTTTTGAAAAAGAGCTTCCCACCTTTCACTCTTTCTTTCCTGGTCAAAGGTTTGTCTGTTTAATGCAAAACATATATTATGTAAATAATACCACAACTATACATAAAAGTTGCATAAACAGTGTTAAGAACTGACATAGGAACTACAGGAGAAGAAGTGCTAAAGATGGTCATAGGTAGGTATATATGATAACTACTAGATCTTCATAAAAAATTTTGTTAGCCAGGGACCAGTTGCATTACTGGCTTTCCTCTCAAGGAAACCTTACATTTGGAAAATCTTCCAATACAATAATGAATGTTGTGTGTACTTATGGGGCTTTGGATTTTTGGCTTCAAGGAACTTATAATCGATTAGGTATTACAAGCAATGTGGGAGCATCGATTGCTTATAACTGCCCAAAACATTGACTAAGAAGAGGAACAATATAAGCCTATCTTTCTGTGGCAGTGAATATCATATTTAAAAAAAAAAATATGCAGAAAATTTGCAAATTTAAGAGTTTTGGAAACATACCATCTTTATCCATAAAACTATAGGAATTTGAGGAAGAATCATCCTCCATTACAAGACCATCATCATTAGGAATTGGCACAGCCCTCTGGTTGAAACTATGGTCATCTTCATCAAGTCCTTCAGTTAGCTTTAGAAACACCTACAAAAAAGGAAAAGTTATTAATGGCTGTAATCACAAAAGGTTCATTCCATTTAAGGCATTGATATCCAACTCTGGCCCAGGAGTAAAATTTAGCATGCATTGTAATTATTTTTGGCCTGCATGATTATTTTAATTATTGGATATCACAGATGTTTTTTTTATTATGACATTTGATTCCACATGTTATAGCATTATGTTTTGCTTGTTCCAGATCCAATGTTGAAACAAAAATTAAAGCAGATTGAAACGCAAAAAAAACATAAATAAATTAAGATATAAACATTACTCACCTACATCGTGTCTACTTCCAGGGACAGCGACCCCTAAAAAGAAAAACGTACCTTTCCTGGCTGCTTACTCCCATGCCGCCATGCCTGGAGTTTTCAGTCCCCCAGGCTTTAATATGGACTCTTCTAGTCTCACTCCCTCCACCTATTTGCATCTGAATCGGGTAACACTCTGCCCCTCCGCGTGACCTGATTCAGATGCTGCTGGCTGTGGGTGCTTGGGGACATGGGAAAGAAGACGTCAGAAGCGACTTCTAATTTCCCATGTTCCCTTGGTACCAAAAAGGCAGAATCGGAGGTGCTAGGTCCGCTTTAAGTTTACCATATGAAGAGGTTAATTTTTATATCTAGTGAGAAGAAAAAAAACTTCAACTGTAAACATGTTTTCAATAAATTTCTAGGTTGGCCCACAATGTGTCCTCATTTCTGGCCAACTTTGCATTTGAGTTTGGCCTTGATTTAAGGCGATATGGGAAAGCAGGAAAAGCCAATCAAATCGAACTTCTATTTCGCTAGCTATAAACTCAGATTCTTCCTGGAAGATTTAATGGCATTCCCAAGCCTGTTGTGACCTATAACTACTGAAACCTTTTGTAACTGAATTATGAACCACCCCTTTGGAACATGTCTTAAATATCCCAAATGGGAGCCTTCCAAGAATTATCAACAGAGGGTCCTTACACCATCTCATGTCTAATTATCTACCAAGATGAAGGTATTACAGCAAAATAACTGTTCTTTCCACAGTATTTTTTAGTGATGCATTCAGTAAAGTTACCTGCTAGGTTGTTGAATGATTGCATAATCTGTTAATCCTGATTCAGGACGAACTTTTTACTCTCAATTTATTGCTTATAGGACATGCAAACGTTTCAGTCATTGATTTTCCTAATAATGTGATATCTTACCTCTTCTATAGTTGTATCTGAAATGCCATAGCAGCCCAGACAAAGGTCATTCATGTTAGCATCCAGGTCTTGCAGAAGAGATAAGTAGGCATTAGATATCTCAGCTCTGAACGGTGGTAAGACATAGACAAGCTCACCTCCAACATCTTCTTTTAGTATTGCTTCAGGAATATGTGATTTAATAAGAGCTGTTACCTTCTCTGAATCACATGACCTACTATCGTTCTGATTTGGGAACTGAAATAGAACAGATTTAAGTAATTAATTGTAAAAATATATTATTAATGCATCTCATTTACAGACTAATGTAATTGTAGTTTAAAGCGCATATTCCTTACTTTGCTATGAAAATATTTGTAGCACTATTTTTGATATATGTGCCCTTCCCATTGGGAAATTGCAGATAGTTTTTGGAATATAAGAGGGCCATTGCACATCTATGCCTGCATCTTAGGGATAGACACGGGTTCTGCTAGTATCATGAGATTTGGAGTAGGATTTGGTGATGTCACTAAGGAACTTGTACTGGATGCATTTCTGTGATTTTGCTTGATAAGTTGTCTGCATCTTTACTTCTTCCATCTCTTCTGCTGTTTCTAATACACTCTTCAAGTTTTCATAAGATCAGTCATCAGCTTTCGCATAAAGAAGCAAGACCCTGTCTCTACTAAATGGCTTTATAGAGAGTCTATATCAAGGCAGGGTAAGTTAGCAAATTTGCCTATTGTGTATTTGACATATGATGCTGATATATGATCTTAAAATTTAAACTGTAATGAAATACATCTGTAGTTGTAGCCTTGTTATGTTGACAACCATTTCCTATTGTAATCAAATCTTGCAACAACGTGTTTGTTATACACTAGGCAACACAGGAATTTGGAGAACCTAGAGTGAACCTAAAGCTGGCCATACACGAGTAGATTTATGGATGATAGACCAAAAATTTGATCAGAGTTTCCAATAATTTGGTTGAACATAGATCGCAATAGAATCAAAATCTATACCACATTATGTTTTTGACATTTTCCCGATCAAAAAATGGTTGCCATGATACAGGAAATAGTTCCATGCAAATTAATTTGATCTCACAAAAAATTATTGTTTTGTAGTTAAAACACTTTAGATTTTTGGCAGATTTGATCAACATTAATGGACATGACTGATCACTTCACAATCACTTTTATGTTCGGTTCGGTCACTTTTGGTTGATCACGCCAGGTTAGGTAGCATCGATTTTTGTTTGATCGATTTAAATGTTAATTGCTTTAAGTTGATCAAAAAGACATATTGAAGTGTGTATGGCAGCCTAAAGGACTTGCATTAGAGGGTTGCTGCTAAGCACCTTTTACTAAATGGGGAGAGAGGAAAAGGAGCACAACACAGTCATGTTCCGACCTAGAAAGAGAAAATGCTTCTTTCTACAAGACGTGGCAGCTACAAAATAGATTGGTGCAGCCTAATCTTCATATTTTCCTCTTAGCCAATTGTCGCCAGGAACAGGTCTTTCCATGTGTCCTCATCTCACACTCTGTTAAATAACATTTTCATTACTTCTCATATGTTTGTAACTGTTAATATTGGATATGAAGTACAGATATAAAATATTTTAAAGGATATTTATAGGGACCCAGAACAATTAATTGAATGTATATGTACTTCTGCTATTCACCATACAAAAACTATTTAAGGGTTGCAGTTGTGTGCAGAACTGGATCAAGAATATTCTGGGCCATGGGCAGGTTAACAGCTGTAGCCCCTCCTTAAACTATAATAATGTGAATGCTTCTTGTGTACATATTATAAGAGTCTTGTACCTAGTGTTGACTTTTTTTCTTTTTGCAAATTTAAATAAGCTTTATTAATCAGTCTCTTCCAGGTTGTCTTACATAATAAAGATCCTTGGTAACGTCAAGGTCATTAAAGCACACCTAAACCCACCAGACAAACTTTTTCCCTAACTAGCTAACCCCCATTACTGGAGCAATCTCTAAATAAAATATAAAAAATCCTTACCGGTGAGGATATGTATTTCCCCCCTCACCCCTCCTCCTCTGTGGATCGATCTCCCCAGTGCGACAGCGCTAAGCTCCTGACAATGTCTGGTAACCGACATTCTGCTGCAGCTGTGCACGATTTTTTCCCCCTGCTTTCACTTTGTGTCCATTGACACACATTGTATCTGGCGTCCCCTGTTGGCTGCCAGCATTATTGCAGCCTTAACCCATTCAAGACTGGAAGCTTATACTAAATCTAAAATGGTAGCTCCCACAGACGTAGCATGATAGGTTAATATATATTTTTAGGGTTTTCATCAACTTTGAGCTATTGGGACAGTTTAGAGGAATGTAAAAATGTAATTAAATTTTTTTGTGTTTTTTAAATTTTTGCTTTAATTTAAATGCCCACTTTAGTATGTGGTTCAGTAATGGCAATGTTGTTTATTGTTATTTATTTGTTATAACATCACAATAACATTTTAGACTTTAGCAGTCATTTAAAGTGGTTCTTCAACTCATTCAAGGTCAGACTGATAGCAGAGAAGAGGAGCAGAATGGTTACAAATGAGATTATTAATTGGATTGCAAAACCCTTGCATTTAGCATGCAGTTTTCAACCCTCAGTTGTCAAGTTTCCATGGAAAGTGAGCATGTCTGTATTTAATTGTTTGGCCTTGTATATCTCCAGTGCCTTCATTAATGTATGGTCTGTGCATTCAATCACAAAGTTCTTTTATGCACAGGATTATGGGGGCTGTGGAAATAAAGTTGGAATCTGTTCCATGTCTTGGCGCCACTTATCATAGCTTATGCATGCACAGTGCATCATTATACCGCCTTTGCTTTTATTTCATGGCCTTGTGATCGAGGCATGTCTAGATTGTGAATGAAAACTTCTAGAGTCGATAAGCCGGTTCACACTAGAGGTCAACACACTAAGATTCATCAGGCCCTGATGTTTTAAAATCAGAGAAGAATTAATTTAGCTGGCAACTATGGCTCTGAGGGCTGAGTTGTACAAAGAAAAGAATAGTTATGTGTTAACCATTTCAGTTAAAAACATTTGATCATGTGTTAGATCAAATTCTGTAAATATAAAAAAACAACATTGATCTGCAACATTCATAAACTGTTAATCTGGGTATGAAAAAGATTAGATTTAGAATCTGTGTGCTTCCGATTGGCAACCTTTGCTTGACTTACATGATTGCTAATTATATTTCCCATTTGGGGTACTGATAAAATTACATAAAATGTTCCATTACTTCCTGTTTTCAGGGAATTTACATTTAAACTGTAAATGAAACCTGTCAGGTTAGTAATATGGCAGCTGTCTGCAGATTTAATCTAAAGACACTAAGTTAATAAACTCGAGAACTTGCATTTTTGGTCTGCAATATTTCACAATTATTCTAATAATCAGAAGTGAACTTACTTTTTTGGTTATTGTGAGATTGTATCCGCTTCCAAATTTCTCTTTGAGGAACATTGGGGTCCCACAGCACCTTAGACCCCCTTGCTCAAGGAAGGCAATGCGATCGCTCAGTACTTCTGCCTCATCCAGGTGATGTGTGGATAAAATTATTGTTTTATCTGCGTGATACACATGATACAATGTATTAAATATTACAATTCTTGAAGAATGCTGTCTGGTATGGTAAAAGAGAAAAGGTGAAAAACTGTATTTGGGTTTTTGTATTTGCGATATGTTCACTATTTAAAATACTTTTCTGCTCTTTCTATCCTGTAGACAGAACCCCCGTTTTATATTGTTGTGATCTGTACACATTACCCCATATGAAGATTTTCTACAGTTTTGGCTCGGGAACAGACCTAATAAATAAAGTAGGAGAAGTGAGAAGGAGAAGAAAAGTGAATTTTCCTAAATAGGGCAAACATGGTAATAATTTACCATCGAAATCCAATAAAATTTTTTTGGTGACTTTGGGAGTTGATTGAAAAGCCCCTTAACAAGGTATCATCACCAGGGTTGTGGGAACATTTGAAAACAAAAGTATTGCTTTAGCTTATGTAGTTTTTGCTTAACATCTTGGGTGAAATGCCCGGTTCACAGTTTGATTTTAAAACATACTGTGCCGGGATCGGGCAAACACTCCAGTCTTCTGATCCCTTCAGCCGAAAGGGGGGCGGGCCATAGAATTCCATGTAATGGAGGGGTATCACTTTTCCCGACCCACATGTGTAAATCTCCCATATGAAGCCATTTGCCGCCCAAAAAAATGGTGCAAAATGTCCATAACGCTAGGGAGCTTAAATTAAGGTCAAAAGCAAAATTTTGACTTAAACTTAATTTATGCAAAAATTATTTGTGTTAGAGCAATACTTTCTTTTTTTGTAGTATACTCTCATCCCTTCTCTACACCTTCAGCAAGTTTGGTGATACCATGCTTAATGGCTTGGCAATTAACTCATAAAGTCAAATAAAAAAAATAATTCGACCATCTCTACTAAGCGTATTCTGAGGAGTTTTTGTTTAAACAAATGTCTAGTTCAAACACTAGTGGTAACCATTGTAAATCAGAGATTATTGTCTTGCCTCTAAATAATCCAAGTTATCACATAACTATGTACCTTTCTTGTTTTTAGAAATCACTTCCCAGATACTGCGTCTTGAACATGGATCTACACCAGTGGTGGGCTCATCTAGGACAACAACCTTGGAGCCACCAATTAAGGCTATGCAAATAGACAGCTTCCTTTTCATACCACCAGATAAGGTCTTCACGGGTTTGTGTCGATGATTGTATAGTCCAGTGTCTTTCAATGTCCTGCAAATATATAAGCCAATGCAATGATCTCTATTATGACTGTCTTTGGTTAATAACTTTATATTCATTTATAAGTCATTTTAAACATTACGGACTCATTCAGACTGAAGACTGAGTGAAATAGTGGGAATTACACACACACTACATTTTACTGAGAGGGAAATGTTATTTAATCATGTTGATCTAGGGGCTTCACTAGGCCGCAGACCTTCCTTGTATTCTAGGAGTTGTAAATGTACTCGTGCAAGCTGTATTGCATATTTTAGGCGAGCAATTTAAACTATTTCACTAAAGATTTACAAATTTCATTAAGTTCTGTGACCTGTGAATCTGACACTAGCAGACAATGAGAATGATTGCTTTGGTTACCACTTTCACTCTGTGCTGACAATTGTAGTTCTTTTAATGAGAAAAAATGCAGCACTCAAGAAAAAAAGTTTATTGTACGAGATTGTAGGAAGACATCCTTGTCAACTAGAACTAAGTCGACTATCAGGTCTTCTAAAATGTCCATAGAATAAGAAGAGAAACAACGTGTGTTTCATACCTATCAAGCATCTGCCAGGAAAGTAAAATTTTTTATTTGACCAATTTGACCAATTTCTATAAATTCTGGATATTTCATGGGGTTTTGAAATTTTGGTAATTTAGTAGGGAGGGGGTGTTGCTCTCCCTCCTAAGTTTCCACCACGCTTGTGAAGATGATGTGTGGGGTGGGAAGTTAGGAGGCAGAGTAAAGCTGGCCACACACGTGTTCACAATGATCGATCGTTTGAGAAACAAATGCCACCCACCTTGAGCTATTGATCCCGCTTGGACAGAAAAACAATCGAACAGGGATCCAACATGTCGTTATCTTCCTGTTCGATCACCATACATTTGGATGGGGATCTGGATCCCCATCTAAAGTATTGGCCAGCCAACGATTCCCCAAGGTGGTGCCCATCGATTACCCAATGATTTTTGCGTAAGCACATTGTTACCGATCTCACAACCATCACAGGGGAGTCGAGCCATATATGGCTAGCTTAACTCCCCCTCTCTCCCAAGTTACCTAACTAATAGGAGGGATAGGAGGTAAACATCAGAAACTCGAACTGACGTCCATGGCATCACTTCCTGTATTTGTAACGAGGAATTGACCCTCCACCTCGGCACTGCCGCTTCCCAAATACCAGAAGTGACATCATGGATGTCACTTCCTGTTTTTTTTTCCTTATTCAAAAGGAAAAACATCACTGGTATGATGTGTAAATACAGCTGGCAGGCAGATTCATTCATAAACAGGTGTTTTAAAAGCAGAAGGTTATCAGTTTCGTCTTCAAGTTATTGCGTTTCTATTATATGGCCAATCACGCTTGTCTGAGTTCTTCAAGAAATGAAAACAGTTTTGTAAATGTATGGAGGAATCCCATATAGAAAATTTATTGTTGCCAGGATATAATATTTAGCAACAGTAAAGAACCCCTGCAGCAATATAAGACCCTAATGGACATTTGCATTTATATTGTGTTTTATGTGTACACAAAATTCCAAAATGTTCCACAAACACACTGTAATCAATAAAGGATCATCCGGAAGAAAAAAAAGGCAGCCAGGCATCATTTTGCCATCTCCTATCATTTTTCTGGACCATTGATCAGAAAGTTTCGAGCTAGAGACATTTAACTGTGATGAATCAGTACCTCCTTCGGTAACTTCCACAGGAGACAGAAAAGAGGAAGACAGATAAAATGGTTGTGATCAGATATTAAAAGCAAAATAAGAACTTTAAAATTACATATGACTGGGAATTGTACTCAGATCTTGTCATTGCTTCCCCCATCCCCCCCAGAGGAACAATTTGTATGTTGTCCGTTTAAGCATATGCACAATAAGAAAGAAAGTGCTGTTCTGTAACTTGGGAAAGTAGAATGAAGTTTGAAGGACGATATATAACGTTATGTCTAGACGTGCACTCAGCAAAAGGTATTTTGAGTATACCTTAGTACTGCTTACACAAAACCTGTTCTTTTATAACATACAGGTCTGCTTTGGAAAATTAATACACTTTAACCTCCCTAGCGCTCTGCTGAGGTCTAGATTTCTGTACCAAAAGCGCACCATAGATTTAAATACGATTTTTTTTTAAGTTGTAGGCCTGTAACTTTCCAAAATATGTCCGTTCAAGGGTCTAGTAGACATCCTGAATATAATAAAAACACACAATTATGAAAATAAATGACATTTAAAAAAAATTCATAAAAGGTATCATTTGTATGATGAAATCTCTTAAATACTTCTTTTGTATAATAAATTTCAAAATGGTATGTATTCATATTTATGTTTTGTTTATAATAAAATTTGTATTACAATTGGAAATGTGTTTTTTTTTATTTTTTTTTACTTTGTAATTCCCTTTGGCACCCTGCAGGGGAGGAAGGGTTACCTTCAAAAGGGCACATCTGGGGAATCACACTAAGAACAGTTTTCACTAGAAAACTGTTTTCGCGCAATTTCCTTTTGAATTTCCTGCAGCCTCCCCGCAGTGATGTCATCACTCACTGGGGGGGGGGGCATCGGCTTCAGTGAAGTAGCCAGATTGGAGCCAACGGGACTGCACAAAACTTAAATAAGTTCTTCGCAGGACGGCACCATCTCGTCCAGAGCAATACAGACAGGACAACGCTGGACAAGATGGTGCCGTCAGAAACGCTCGCGGGGGTTAAAGTATATACAGTGCATCTGAAAAGTATACAGCTCTAGAGGTCCTCAGTGGGGAGGGGAGATTCTTCCAGAAGGACAACCATCACTGCAGCAATCCACCAATCAGGCCTGTACGGCTAGAAGGGAGCCACTCCTTAGTAAAAGGCACATGGCAGCCTGTCTGGAGTTTTCAAAATGGAACCTGAAGGACTCTTATACCATGAGAAACAAGATTCTCTGGTCTGATGAGACAAAGATTGAACTCTTTGGTGTGAATGCATTTAAAAATCAAGTTAGGAGGAAAAGAGGCACTCCCACAGCATCGTGCTGACTGGAAGACTAGTCAGGGGTAAGGGAAAGCATGCTGGATGAAAATCTACTCCAGAGCGCTCTTGGACTGGGGTGACGGTTCATCTTTCAGTAGGACAACGACCCTAAGCACAAAGGAGTAGCTGAAGGACAACTCAGTGAATGTCCTTGAGTGGCCCAGCCAGACTTAAGACTTCCAATTGAATATCTCTGGAGAAATCTTGAAATGGCTGCACACGCACACAACGCTTCCCATCCCATCTGATGGAACTTGAGAAGTGCTGCAAAGAAATAGGCGAAACTGGCCAAGGATATGTGTGCCAAGCTTGTGCCATCATATTCCAAAACACTTGAGGCTGTAGTTCCTGCCAAAGGTGCAGCAACAAAGTATTGAGCAAAGGCTGTGATTACTAAAGCTAGCCATAGACACCTCGATCCATGGCAGACATTTAGCAGACTCATTACAGCGTGGTGACGTCACCACGCTGTGAGCAGTCTGCTAAATGTCGGACAGGAATCCTGTGTGTTCCACTAACACACGGGACTCCTGTCAGACTGAAGCCAATTACCTCGGAGGGGGAGGAGACTCCCCCTCCGAGTTAACAGCCTGCAGCGCAGTCGGGCAGAAAAAGAACTGGCGGGTCGGATCCGTGTGTGATCCGACCTGACGGCTTTTTTTCTACAAAAGTCAAGGTGGGCTCCCACATAGTTGCGGCAGACCAACCTTTATGTGTTCGGCGGGAGCGAGCACGCAGGTTGGTCTGCTACAACTATGTTGTCATTATGAGATGTTGTTGTGTGTAGAACTGTGTGTAGAAAAAATGAATCCATTTTAGAATTAGTCTGTAACATCAAAATATGGAAAAAGTGATGCATGTGAATATATTCTGGATGTACTGTACAAAATATATATATACATATATTTTACTGAATAAGACAGAAACGTGCCATTTTTATGTTTCCGTCTTCAATAGAATTAAGAAACAAATGTTGTTTATGCACAACTGATTTAAATTGTTGTAAGATATAATTATAGAGAACTGTTGTTAGACAAATGGCAGGAAATAAAATACACTAACGCACTGCATTTCCCATTAAATATGTCTAAGCCACAGAAAAAAAGGAATGAATAATAACATTTATATAACATGATGTCTTTTACATTTCCTCTATAATTATGTAAATAAACTGGATGACAACCATGTAAAGAAGACCTGTCAGACTTGCTCGAACTGTCACATTGTATATTGGAGCTTGGTACAGCATTACTCTTAAGCTGGCCATACATCCCTGAGCAATCCTCGAACGGCTGATTGCAGCGTGATGACATCATCATGCTTTAGTTGGTTGTTCAGAATGCCCTTTGTGTGCCGGCCGATACTTTGGATGGGGCCAGAGAAAAACAGACATGTCAGTTCTTTGGCTGATCACGGTTTTGGGTCACATGTGGCCGATCAAATGCACGAGCGTCCTGATTGATCAGCTGCAAAATCATCTGCAGATCTATGCGTGTATGGCCGGCTTTAGAAGAGGTCTTTAACTTGCCAAATACCTGACGACCCAAAAAATCGTTATTGAATAAGAGATTGAACAGGAGGAGATCGGACATGAAGTTTTTTAGGGTCAATCACTTGGGGATCAATGTATCGTTAGTGGTGACCCGCAATTGATTCCTGTTTGAGAAGTATATACAAGCACTTCAGATACACCCATTCTGACATCATTTATGATTGATTAATTTGAAGAATCAACCTTTTATGGGACCCTGGGATCATTTCTGGGCAGAGATCGATTTCAAATCTATTAACCAAGGTGGTGTGCACTTTAATTGCTTTTCAATCAATCATCGTTTTTTCAGTCACATGTTCAGATACAAAAGAGAGATGGATCGCAAGAGAATCAACCCATTTATGGCTACCTTAAGGTCCAGGATAGGAATAGTTAATGCACCACAATAAGCAATGCATTCAGGAGTTAGTCAAGAACAATATTCAGCACTGGATTGCAACCCCACCCAAGTCCCGTTTGTGGCTAGTTAATTTTAGGAGTTAGGAAAAAAATTCTCTAACATTTGGAAACATTTGAATAAACCTTGCTTTAACCATTCCCTAAAATGTATTATATTCTACTGTGTTCCGATGGGAATTGCAGACTTTGCATGTGTTTGGTCTAATAGAACAAATTTTTGTTTAGTGAGTGCTTAAGCCAGGAACCTGCAGTCCCCATGCAAAGCAATGGACATCGATCATGGTTTACGGTCATGTTCGATATGCCTGTTTTTGAGCGGGATTGATTGATCCTGCTCGAAAACAGGGATGGCCACATTAGATATGGGCCAGATAGATGGTCGTGAGCGCGCACGGTGCTCGAATCGGCTATTGATCTGGCCCATATATATGCGTGTGTTTCCTGCTTTAGAGCTGGAGAGCTTTTCATCTTTATTTCTGCTACTTATCACCAAAGAGAAAAGAAAACAAACTAAATACAATACGCCTGGGGCTACAGTGTTTATTTGTATAAAATCTGTATAAAATTTTAGAGTGAATTAATTATAAATAACAACTTTCTACTGTAATCTATGTGAAAACGCTTCCCCTGAATGCTGTTAAAAAGAAATGTTTCTAATGTTAATATTTAATTTGTTTATTACTCTTACCTTTTGACTTCCTCATGGAGCTGTATCTTGTTCCACTGTGGAGCTTTAATAGATCCATAGAGAAGCAGATGCTCCTTAGTGGTAAGATGTTCGAACAACACATCATATTGCATGCAGACACCTAAGTTCTTCCGGACCTGGTCTAGGCGTGTTCGGATATCATCACCATAAACATAAATGGTACCTGAAGTTGCGCTGAATAGTCCAGTCAGCATGGAGCTGTGAAGGAACAAATGTAAAGGTACTGCATTAACACTTAGAACCAAAAAACATTGTTAACTATAATGATTTGCTACCATATTAGCCCTCCATACTGTATACACTATGTTAGGTAACCAATACTATGTATATTATAAATATATATTTTTCTTACAGAGTTGTTGTTTTTCCAGCTCCATTATGACCCAGCAGCGCTGTAATGTGGCCTTCATAGAAGTTTAAGTTCAGATTCTTGACAGCGACTTTGGACTGATATATTTTTGTTAAGCCATGGAGAGAGACCCCCAAATTGAGATTAGTGGGATCCTTTTCATTATAGGGATAAAGCTCATCTCCTGCAAAGAGATAACATAAAAATACTCACATTTATTTCTATCTAAAGCTGGGCATACACGTCACAATTTTCCTGCGATCC
>CM070039.1:35804076-35849619 GCA_036250615.1 Ptychadena robeensis | reverse complement strand
TCAATTTTGATAAACAATCGCACTAAAATTGAACTAAAAATTGTGACGTGTATGCCCAGCGTAAGTAAGTTTGTACGCTCTAGTTCTGTCTGTATACAATAAAATTAGCTCTCGATTGTCCTAAGGAAAGAGTGACCATGTGTTTTGACAATGTGACACAAAGCAACAGATTCATTTTATCGGTATCTCTGCTATTTTTCTTTAGTCTCCTCCATCATTGTCTATGACTGGAATTACACAGGGCTGAGGAAATTTTTCCAGCCACACTTGACCGCATTACAGGACTAGGCTTATCACCAGTATGCAGTATAAATTAAGGCTATGTTTCCACATCCTTCAGGGCCCCTCCACTAAACGTATTGCTTTGCGGGGGTCCAGATGGAGCACATAGACTTTACCTGCTCGGCTCATGTTGTGTTAAGACATCCGCCGATGCAGAGGCTCAACTTACTTGACTACGTTCAGTCTTGCATCGGCGGAAGGGCTCAGCGCTGTGAAAACACAGCATCCGCCAAGCAGGTAAGTGAATGTGGTCTGTCGGGACCTCCCACCAAGCAATACACTTAGCGGAAGGAGGTCCCGACACATGTGGAAATCCCCCCTTTGACTAAAATATAGTTTGCATTAAAAGGAATCTATTGTAAAATGTATATCTTTGCTAGATATCTACAGTAGGGGCTGATGGGGCATAGGAATAATTTGCATGGCCTCAACCACTCATCTGAAGTGAGGATTTTCCCCTTAAGGGCTTTTTTCCACTAGAGCGATTGCCCACAATTTCCCCACAATTAGGCGAAATCTTGCATGCGATCAGACCCATTTTCCTGATTACCCGTAGCCCATAGAAATTGAATGGACGTGGTAAAAAATTGCATCCTTATTCACTGGGGATGAGATTTTTTGACCGCATCTATTCATGTCAATGGATGCGGTCAAAAAATCTCATCCACAGTGAATAGGGACACAATTTTTGACCACATCCATTTTTCCGTGATCGGGCATGGTGGGGGGCGTGATCGGGCATGGTCCGCGGTTAAAAACGTGGTAGGGTGGCGTTCAAAATTGTCCATCCACACGCAATCGCTAGATGGAAACTGCCAAGTGACTTTCAATGGAAGCGATCGGCCGCAGTCAATCACTCTAGTGAAAACAAGCCCTAACTTTTGGGATTTATGATGGATTGGGTCATGTAAATACCTTCAGTGCTATGCAATGCTCGAGTTGAGGGCTTTTTGTTTCCTTTAATCCTGTCTTACAATAACCTTTATGGTTGCTTCCCCCAGCAGAGGGTAGAAAGACTTGATCTTTACATATACATTCATACAACAAAGTATCTTCTTTCTTCCAATACTTTACCTTTTTTCTCTGAAATGCCGTGTTCTACAATATTAGACATTAGGAATCCACTTGGTTTCCTAGTACATAGGTTACGAAGTCCAAAACATTCCATCCAGAAAGATGGCTGAAAAGGGAAATACCAGGGAGCGCCGATACCGTACCTTCCTGAATAAACAGGATTACAAATAAAGAAAAATTATGAATTAAATCTTTATTACTTATCTATAAAATAAAAAAATGTATATATAGTCGCCAAATCCTTTACCTGGGAAAACTATTTTAATGTACCAGCCAATAATAAAGTAAATCATGGAGTCTATAAGCATCATCCAGCACAACCAGCCAAAAGTAAAAGTGTCGCCAATCATTGGAGATATATACATGTTATGCCACTGAATCCCTGCAAAAAAAAAAGTGCATACATTCATTATAGTTTGGCCCGAAATATCATCCACGCAGCATTCACAATGAAATAGAACAACCTTTTACCATATTTGTCCTTGTAAAAATGGTCAGATCCCGTTTTTATACAGTTTTTGCCTGTAATCCCATTGGAATGGAGGTTTATCCTTCTTTTTTTGATTCCAGAAAGTAATATGCCATTAAAGCATGTCTGCCAACTATCCAGTTTTGGCCAGGAAAGTCATGTTTTTTATGAGGCTTTCCCAGCCAAATCCCAATTTTAAAATTGGTTAATTAAGGAGGGAGAGGGCATTACTCTGCCTCCTAAGTTCCCACCCCACACAAAATCAGCACAAATGGGGTGGGAACTTAGGAGGCAGACTAACGCCCTCTCCCCCCTAAATCAGCCCACAACTAAGTGGAAGGGAGGCCTCCCGATACCAAAAGTGACGCCAATGATGTCACTTCCTATATATGGAATGTGAAAGACCCACGATCCAAATCTTGGGAAGACACCACTTCCTGTTTTGTCCCTTAATCTGGGACATTCATGTTCACAGATATGCATTAGGCCGAACCCTATACAAAACAATCTGTGTTTTATAGTTCACGGCAGATTTAAGAAGACAACATGTTAGAAAGTTTCCATATCCTCTGTAAGCCTTTTGGGAGGAATTATAATAAGCAGTTTTAAGGATGCCATATTTGTCATAATTAAAGGAACAGGAAGGAACCTAAAAAACCATCAAGAATGAAATGAGGGTCAACCTTCCATTTTTGGTTATATGTGTTAACTACTAGCCCTTCTCATAAACTATACAGAGAAGGGAAAGTTGTTTGTGGTCCTTTCATTGAATGAAATTTCCAACATGGCTGGTTTGGGCTCTCCATTTTTTTCTCAATTTAAATCACTTTTGGGTAATCAATACTGTTAAAGACGAACTAATTTTAAAATGACTGAAACAAGAAATTTTTGTTAGTCAATTGATTGAAAAATCAAACTGTGTATGTCCATTCATTCATTACCTTCATTTTGCTCTTCAAAACGCACAATATACTGCGTGCCATAACTCAATGCAGTTGGAGAGAAAAGACACTATGGAAAAAAAAGAGGTTATGCAGAGTTGGAAAAGGAAGTATTGTTTCAAAATCATTTTCTGTATTGGTTATTACTGATATTTAGAAAACCATAATATAAAAATGTAAAACTTACCAGCAATGTCTTCCCAGCAAAGGACAGATCACTTTCTTTAGACACCACCGCAATAAATGGAAAGAAGGTAATAATATAAATTAAGCTGCCACTCAGACCAGCCACGTTGGTGTTATGGAAGAAGACGCTGATGAGAAAGCTCATGGCAATTACTGTCAAACTGTAGTCCATGAAGAACAGGAACAAGATGAAGCCATTGCTGTTGGTCAAAATCTTGCCAAATTTTAAAATAAGGACAAGAATGCTAACGGTGATAACCAGAAAACTTGCACTTTCGATCAACCAAGCAAAAAAGTGACTGAATCCATTGACTCCCATCATCTTCATGTACTACAACAGATGGATACATATATCGATTAGTTAAATGTATATTTAAAAAATAATGCAAGTAGAAAGTTTAAATGCAATTAGAATATTGTGCAGAAACATTCCTGGTGTGTTAATGTCAAATTAGTTTACCCTGGTTTTGAGATGCTTGTCCTGCCCTCCTCCCCACTTACTTAGCACTTACTCAATCATCTTGATTCTGATGAACCAATAGCATGGATTATGATGGTACCCCTACAACATTCTATCTTGTCTTTTTGCAGTTTGTATATAAGGGCCCCCTCATGTTAAAGGGATTGGGAACCTTAAGCGCTCATTAACAAAACAATATCATTTTTGGGCTTTTTGACCAATAGACCTGTAACTTTGCAGGTGCTCGTGACTTCCCACACATCATTTACCATGCGGTTGCGGGAGCTCCAGGTCGTTTCCCGGGCTGCTGCGGACCGAAAGCAGCCAGGGAAACAACCATGTAAATTTAGCCTGTGACATCTGCAATATACCTCAAGGCTATTTTAAGAGTTTTTCTTCCACCAAGTTATACTAAGCTCGTTCTAATGGTGTAATGGTGATATTCCTGCAACTGCCACTAAATAACCACGTTAAACATTTGTTTAGCATTCCATGATAGGCACACAATTTGGAGAAATTAGATGCATTTTATTTCTTTTGATCGGAAACATAGTAGTATGCATTGCTCTTCAAACTTTTTTCATATATTTTGTGCAAAAACAAGAGGCCATATGCAAGATAGAGGCTCATTTATACTATATGTGGGGCAGACATATATCATGATCTGTCTGACCACAAATTAAACCATGAGATGATTTAGAATGTTAAAAATGTTAAATTTTTCCTCAAGCTATGCTAAAAAAATTATTCACACCCATGAACCCTTTAGTGAATATGGTCACTGTAAAAACTGCACAAATGTGCACCTTATAGGCATTATCAACAAAATTACGGGAACCCACCAATACTAAAGACCCTCTTCTCTTACTTTTAAGCTACATGTCCTCACAAACCTCACATGCCCTCCTGAAACACTCAACCTGGATACATATCTGCCTACTCATGGCTAGGAGAACCATAATGAGAAAATGGTTATCTGAAGACACCCCATCTACATCACAAGTAATTGCTCAAATGCAGGATATTATGTATACTCGTTGTTCAACCCCATTCCCCACAATCATGTTAAACCTTCCTAAGAAAATAGCAAGCCTCTTACATTAATACAGTAACCGGAGCTGACATAAACCAATATGCCCTAAAGTGGTATAGAAAAGGTTTATGCTTTATTGATAATATAGTTAGACATAACGCACTGATGACATAGTTATAAGTAATAAGTTAACTTCCTGACTGCATACCATAGTAAATTCTTAATTCATGATATATGAATCCAGCTAAGATGTGTTATCACCATCTAATGTATTTCTGTGAAGGTCCGACTTAAGGTAGCCATACACGGGTCGATTTCTT
Source organism: Ptychadena robeensis (assembly GCA_036250615.1). NCBI lineage: Eukaryota > Metazoa > Chordata > Amphibia > Anura > Ptychadenidae > Ptychadena > Ptychadena robeensis. Next base: position 35,844,854 of record CM070039.1, on the reverse strand, counting down.
ACACGATTCCTGGCCGATCGATCACCGGGCGCGTGCACGCGGGTCCATTGCCAAGGAATCACGTGCAGCCCACCTTGCCCGATCGACCCCGCCCGATCGACATGGCCTCTAAATCGGATTGGCCAAGAGAACCAACCTGTTGGTCTTTTCTGATCGATTCAGCACACATCAAGGGGAGTTGCCATTTGTGAAGCGATCGATCGGGCACGGAATCGTCCAGGAATCGGTGGCCTAAGGTGGTAGGCACAGACGTAATTGGGCGATCGATCGCCCATCCGATCGCCTGTGGCTTCGATCCCATCGATCGGATGGGTGATCGATCGTTCAGGGAATTGACACATGCATGGCTAGCTTAATACACTTATGCATTGGACATGGCTCTGAAGCTGTTATTGCATTTAAAATCTGTATTTTACTGCTGATAGGCATGCCGTATTCTACCAGCCATTATATGTTACCATTTGTTTTGTTTGTTTGTACAAATAAAAATTCTCAATAAAGATTATTTAAACAAAATGTACACCCATCCCTTATCCAGATCTATCTACTGTGGTTAAGCCATCTTTAATTTTAATACCCAAAAAAAACTGTTTCTATGTTTATGGCATACAACTGAAAACAGCTTTTTTTGTTGACCCATACCTCATGTAGTCTAAGTTCCTTCTCATGTACAAGTTTCTTCACAAATGATGCTATAAAAAGGACCCAAGCAATCATCAAAACAATGGGGAGGGAGAAGGCCATGCTGTAGAGGTAACTGTGGAGAGAAATGAAGAATCATGGTTTATTGATCTCCTGCCAGTAGTCAACGCATGGGACAGTTTTAGGTTAAGTTATTGATGACCGTGGAAGTGTTTTCTATAACTCATGCATGATGCTGCATGGTAACATTGTGTGGCTGAATTATGAAAGCTGAGTAAATAAAAGTGAAGCTGGTGGAAGAAGCAAACAGCTAGAACCCATATTAACTTTGCACTGCACATAATAGAAAATGAAATGCAAACCAAAGTTTCATTTTTTTTAAAGGCTACATAATATGAATACAACCATAACTGTTTTTTTTTGGCTGTATATATACTATAAAGGCGTAAAGTTAGCCATAGACGGGTCAATTATTTTTACCAGTCGAACAATAATCGTTTGTACTGCCACAAAGGTTTATTTATTGTTTGTGTCATTACAGCTTCTTGCCACAAGAGGGCATCTGGAAACCAAAAAACAACTTAAAATATCATCATGTCCGATCACTCCCCGATCAATTTAATATTCGATTTCGTTCACTTGTGATCGATCAAACAGAAATATCTAGAAGTCATTCTTACCTTTCCTTACTCTTTCTAAAAAAGTTTGGCTTTTATATAGGCTTTAAGTACATGTTACACCATTTCGATAAAAGTGTTTCTAGTAAAGTGTACTGAGATGCATTCTAAATAGACATCTTAAACAATTCCCTTCAACCTTGTGGTAAATGTTTGAGGAAGGCCCTTTTTTTCCAGCATCTATGTCCCCTGGTTACAAAACCAGGTCTTTAGAGACTTTGACAAGTGTGGTGTGGAGGAACTTGAGTTGCCTGCACAGAACCCTGACCTTATCACTAATCAACATATTTGGCTTGGATTGTGCGCTGGATCTTTTCATTCAACATTATTATCAGACCTTACCTTGCTTTTTAGCTAAATGGACAACATTTTTTAATTAAAACATTGGACAATACAATTATTTTAATTGGACAACATTCAATTATATACAGGACATTTCCATAAAAAGCTAAGCGGATACTTAAACAACAATCCAAAAGTTAAAAATGTGAAGAAACTCATAGACAATGCTTTTTACCCTCTAATACTCTTGAAGTTGATGTGTGTAGGTTGCTGGTTAAGACAACAATACAAGTGAAGGACACAGCTGGTCACACCCCTGTTAAATAAGGGTAGAGATAAGAACCCTATAAACAAGAATACCAGGGAGTATCTTTGGATTGCCAGAGGTAGCAGTCATCTCCAGTCTTAAGCTTTTTTTACTGTTTTTTCTTTAATTTCTTGTGATTGGGGTTTATTAAAGAGCTTTAAATTATTTAAAAGGCAAATGAAAGCACAGCTTTAAGTATCAAAACAATGGGGTCCTTGGGTGTACAAGCAGACACACACATTAATTAAAAAACGTGCACCTACCTATCTTTTGTATAGCAAGGATAAGGCATAGGCTGGAACTGTACTGCAACATCATCCAGGCTCTTATTTGACTGCATTTCAATGATGGCTCTATCAATGTTTTCCTGTAGGTATACAAATCCACGGCTGTACTTATTCACAGTATTGTGGGGTCCCGGAATCCAGTAAGAACTTTTAATGGAAGCTGTGTTTTCAGAAAGGAGGGAACGCATGGTGATACTGTAGGAGATCCTCTTGGGCAAGACCGATACAGCGCGTTTCTGCCTCCTGGTTCCAGATGGAAGATTAAATGTCACAGCTGTGAACATAAAAAAATGTTTAGAAAAGAAAGAGATGGTTACCATCTTATTTACCTTACACATTCTGAAAATTAGAAAGGGAGTTTAAAAGAAAAATAGTATTTCTGAAAAGTTAAAGGGAATATTAACACCTTTAAGTCTGTTAAAGTAGATCTAACAGTTACTTTTTCCCTGGGTTGATAAGTTAAATTGAAATGTAATTGTGAACTCATCATACTCCGCTTTGCAAATGATCATAGCTCTTGGTGCTGTTTTGGATAGTTGAAAAAGTCATCACTGACAATTCTGGACTGTAATTGATCTGAGGTTATCTTTACCTTATACTTTAGTGGATAAATAACATTAATATTTGCACTGTGTTTCCTATTTTAGAGTGAAGATTCTCAACTTTTTTAGAAAGTTTGAAATTTAAGTGATCCCCTTTTTTGGCTTACTGAAGTCATTAGAGAAGCAAGCTTTCGGGATGTCTCAGATCCAAGCTTGTTTCTCTAATGACTTCAGTTAGCCAATAAAGCGGATCACTTCAACTTTAAACTTTCTGTATTCATCAATAGCTAAAGCTGGGCATAGACGTGCCGATTCCTGCATGACCCGACCACCGATCGGATGCCGTGCGTGTTCCTGCATCCATTCGGGATTGGGTCATGCAGGAATTGGGTGCGGCAACTAGCAAGATTGGGCTAAGATCAGCCATCATGTCGGATCGCAGATTGATCCGACATGATGGATAATTTTGCTCCAATCCCATTAGTTCAGCTGGGGACAGCTGCCCCCAGCCGAAGTAAAGGAGCGGGGGTCTGGAATTGGCGGGAACTACTTTTTTGACTTTTCTATTTTTTTAGTAAATCAACCCTTTATGTTAATGTTCCACTTGGTGACAGTGGTAGGGGTAGAACCCAACAATGCCAATACAAGGTAAAGAAATCAGGTACTTTGCAAAAACACTTATTCAATGACAATTGCTTCAATACAATTGTTGGTGATATCTGATTTTTTTCTCTGTAGGTTTAACAATAAGTTGTTGAATAGATGTCCATCCATTACCTGCAAACAATTCATTGTTGGTCTGAAGTTGAGTCGCTTTGTCCATCATCTCTTCAGTGGAGTTCACAGCTTGAATGCGGTTGAAGGACATGCAGGACATAAGGTTCAGCAGTACCTCAAGGGCATTGTTTATTGGCCCAATTAAATAACTATTACTCTCAAATAAGTTAATGAAGCTATCTGTTGGAATATAAATGAAATATAAATGTTTATAGAAAGTCAACCAAATATAGAAAATAACTGGACATGTTTTTTAAGACATAAACAGACAAAACTTACTGGAAATAACAAATAGCTAATATGCCAAAAAATGAATGAAACTCATTAGAAGTTTACAAAATTGCAACTACACCAACTAACTTTATACAAAGCCAGGGAATTTAGAGACAATAGACTATAAACTGCATCATGGGAGCGGAGAGTTAATCTGGTAAAATAAATTGGTATTTTGTGCAGCAATTCATTACCATAGACTTATGGAACACATGCTGGATCCATGAACATGTTAAAAATTAGAACTTGTGAGTAAAATACGGGAATATAGAGATGATCAATGATATGGCAAAATTTTGACATTAGCATGCAAATGCATTGAAATTGTATGTAGACTGAAACTGAGCCTTACACTGCAGTGGTTGTACTTGTTTGGCTCAGTTTCAGTCCACATACAATCTGCATTCATTTTTATGGGTCCCCATACACCTTTAGATTTCTCTGTCAGATTTCCTTTAGATCTCCTTTTGTTTTACCAAAACCATGTAATATGAGGGACTTTCTAAACCATCAAGTCTACCTGTGTTCAATCGCGGAGGACCCTATACTACATAGTTGTTGGGAGATCTAAAGAATATCTGACAGAGAGATCTAAAGGTGTATGGCCAGCTTAAGCCATTGTCAAAGGTTTGGCATATCATTGACCATCTCTACAGGATTCAGGTATGTCAGGTTATACAAAACAAACAGATGGATTTAGTGGCCTTCCCTGTAAAATGTGTATAATAATGGAAATAACAGGCTGGAACTAATCCTTATGTATGTTGTGTGATTGCCTAATTTTATTTTTATATAATGAGAAATCTATGTTGAAATGAATTTTTTTTTTTACTGAATGTTTCTCATGCTTAATATTTTGTATGGTGTTTGTGCCTTTATTCCCATGTGTTCAGTTAATATGATTGATAGCTGGAATGTTGATGATCATCTTAAAAAATACAAAAACAAAATCATTTGAAATGCATGTAGGGAAGCTACAGGAACTGTCCAATCCTGGCCCTGCCTTATTACTTAGTTTGCTTTAAAACTACTAATATGAATAGTATTGCAGACAATTCCAACACAGACTTTCTGTGGTAATGCAGTACCCCCCAGTGGACAGATAGAAGAATGCACAGGGAGAGCGCTTACCAGCTTTGTCTATCTTCTGCAATAGGTCAGTGCTATTTATATTCAAAAAATCCTGTAGTATTCCTGTTACAGCTGTATTGTTCAGCAGCGTCTGCAAAGGCAATTATTTTTTAATCAGTACTTAAATACAATTAATAAAAAAAACAAAGATAACACAATACATTGTACACATTCATTGTAATCCCATTTTCTACATATGTACATTCTGATTATGTTGTCTAGCCATATGGCAGTGCCAGGGGTTGGGGCAAAAATTTCAATAAAAGCAATATATATATATATATATATATATATATATATATATATATATATATTTATATAGAGAAAGAGAGATAGAAAGAGAGATACTAAATCCCTAAATACACAGACTAACAATTAGCAGACTACTTTATGTTTGTTTTATTATTAACTTGTATTTATAGAGCGCTGATGTATTGAGAAGTCCTAGAGTTTCTAGAGTATATATAGTTATATCACTTAATGTCTCTCAGCAGTGAGTGTTCTGTTAAGCCCACTGTCCCAGTATGGACAGCCAAGGTTTATAAATAAATATATACCACTGTAAACCTCCACTGTGTCTACACAGTCAAATGGAACATTACCTGTACTGTCCCAAAGAGTTTTTGAGCTAGTTGCATAAAAGGCCAGTTATTCAGAACTGTCTGTATGCCATTCGACATATTCTTTACTGTATTCCTGTAATTCTCCACCTGAAGGATGTTGTTTTTGGTCTAAAAGGAAACACAAAAAGGAATATATGTATATATGTGATGATGCAGCAGCACAATTTATAAAGCATTGAGTACGTTTATTACAAGATTAGGTCACTAATAGCCAGAGTTTAGTTGTTCCAAATGTATCTCAAAATGAAATATTTGTTTAGTTTAGGAAAAACATACGCAGTACATCTCTAATGCATGAACATTTTTCTATGGTTTTCACACTAAAGATGCTGCAAGTACAAGAACCATGTTTATAAACACTACCAAAAATGTTATAAGGTCTTATCTTTATCTTATATGTGGCTTTATCTCTACTGGGGGGGGGGGGGGTGATATTGGCTGCTCTTCCACACCAATACAACAAATGCCTCTGCCCCTTGGTATTGTTTGGGCACATTGCGCCTCCTCCTCACTGATAACACCAACCAACCTCCCCACCTGCGGCAGGCCACAGTGATCGTGCTGTCACTGAAACATGGTATGTAGACATGGTATAGGTGGAGAACTAGACATTCCTCCTCCTCAACAATACCCCCCACGTCATCAGAACAGAGGGATGGCCGACACAGGCAGCATGCCCGTACAGTTCTCTCCCTTAACTGTACGGACATGCTACTTGTGTCGGGGAGGGAGAGTGCTGGGGGAACCGCCAGGGGCCCATTGGGGTCCACAGGGCCCTATGTGCTTGGGCAAAGCCAACAATATTACTTGGGATTTCAGTGTAGCACATTCCAGTGTTGTCAGCTCACAAAGGAAGTTAGAAACTCACTGGATTTGAGGCAGATTGACAGGTATTGGCAGGATTTGTAAAGATATTAAATAGGAAAATTTACATGAATATCAGAGATGTGCTTTGCGACATTTTGTTAATAATTCTCCAAATCTTCTAAGTAAATTAGAAAATTTGAGATCCCCTGTCATTATTATATAATGACAGATCGGCACTTGTTTATGCAGATATTGAAAACGCAATATTGTGTGTTGTCACGGCGACCTCTAGTGGCATAGTGTGAAATAGTAGCTGCAGTGTAATCCCCACATGACACAACACTCATACGTATTTTATTGTGAAAACTGGCACTTGCACATGCGCATATTGTAAAAGCTGATGAAGCATTATATTACAGATCTTCACGAATTCTTGAAGTGCCGATATTCACAATAAAAATTTGTGATTCAAATATTCTCATTCAACAGGACAGGACAATTCATGCATCTCTATTGCTGGTTACATCTTAAGCTGGCCATAGGCGCTTCGATTTTTCATCTATTACAGACCAATCTATCGTCACGATCGATCGTTCACAAATCGATGCATGTTTAAAGCGTGCGATTGTCCAAAATGGCTAGAAATTGCACAAATAATCGATCGGGCAGGGATCGGACATGTCTGTCATTTTTTTTTTATGTATTGCCAATCGAAGGGCAATTTTAGAGACCTTAAGATCTGCCCTTTCGATCGACCCATGCAGGCCTTATCCCAATTTCACCATTTCCGATTGCATTGTTTGCTGTAGCCGATCTTTAGTTACATCACCAACCGATCGGGCACATTAATCAGCGATAAATCGTGTCCTGAAAATGGTGCACTTTTCGATCCATGGATGCTTATGATCGAAGACTCAATCGCATGTCCCGATCGTATAACAAATCGATCTCAAGGAAATCTAAGCATCTATGGCCAGCTATAGCAATAGTGGGTTTATCTTAAAATATCTGTAATATTAAGCATTTTGAGACTCCACTGGGTGTCCTAAACCGTTATGCATGCAGGACGCTTAGTGCATGTTATAACGGTGTTGTTGTAAATGCAGCAATATTGCACCCATTTAAACCTATGGGTGTGATGCATACAATACACACCTAAAAAACAACGAATTGAAAATCAATGGACATGCCTTACAAGCAATACATAAATAATAACAGGGGGCTCTGCTTCACTATTTACACAATGTTACCATTTACAGGTTATGCTGCTTCTGTGTAAACAGACAAATCGTAGTCCATAGAAAACAAGCAGTGTCTTCCTTGTGCCGAAATCCCTATGTACAGTGCACCAAACTTTTGATGCAGTGGAGTTAGTAGGCTTTTCTTTTCTGTAAAAATTGCTTATATATATATATATATATATATATATATACTTATACTTATATATCTTATATCTGTCAATTTCCCCAATAACTCTTCCTAAGCCCCCATACACCTTACAATCTTACCATGCAATTTCTGTACAATCAACTTTTCTTCTACTAAAACCATGTAATATGAGGAGCTCTCTAAACCTAAATCACTATGTATTCTATCAGGGAGGACCTGACACTACATAGGTGTTGATAGATCTAAAGGAAATTGTAGGGAGGTGTATGAGTGGGCTTTACTCTGATCAATATATCCACTTACTAACCTTTCACTTTCACCTCTATCAGTCAAATGTGTCAAGTAAACAGTTGTCTTTGCCTTAAATTTTTGATGTCCATCCATTGTAAATTTGTGTATAAATGTGAGTCGCGAAAGTCAGAGTTGTATTAAGCATGAAAAGGGAATCTGAGACATCCCAAAAACGTTCTTCTTTTATGACTTCAGTTAGCCAATAAAGGGTATCACTAAAATCCAAACATTCTGGTTACCGTATATCTTATAAATTATCAGGCCTGCATATAGTCCTACCTTCTCCATAATCTTGTTTGTTACATCTGTGTTTGGTGTATAGAGTATTTTTCCATATAAGAGAGGCTTCAGCAACATCCAGTAGCCGGCACCACTAGTAGTTCCCACCAGGTCGAGGAATATTTTTGAACAAAAGGTATCTGAAAACATAAAACTGGCTATTAGTCTCTTGATGAAGAAAACTCCCAATTATCTGATTGTTCTTGGTGACCACTACTTACTGTCAGATGGAATTCCATATATTTGAGAAACCGTTTGCGCTCGTTCAGAGATGCGGTTTGCAGCTGATTTTGTTAAAGGATACATAGCATAAAGGGCCTTGGTGAGATTTATCAAGCTTCCGCTGCACACTATTTTAGTCAAGCTGGTGAAAGAAACCTGGCTGGCTCGAGTGTTTTCTTGAAAATCGGTATCGGAAAAATAGGTATCCTGAAAATGGACAAGAACATACATTCTACTGTTACTTTGGTCAAGGTGTGGTTAAAGACTTTTCCTTTCATAACCATAAAAAGCAGTAACATAGCTAACTACTAAACCTACTATCAAAAGTCTTGCTCTTCCATCTATTATTTTTGTGTTGGTAATTTGGTCCTAAAAAGGTTTTGCCTTTGAATGGCAAAAGGTATTTTATCTTCTTAAATTTTTATAAACAATTGGCTCATTGGTGACCCTGTTGCCCCAGCTGTATGTATTGAATTTTTTGCGTATATCAGCAATCGAATTGGCAAAGATCCCGAATACAGTGCTATATCTTCATAATTGTGAATATTTGGCTCGATTTTCTGTTCGATAAGCATTCTACTAAATATCAAGCATCTTTCATACATATCATATACTCTGAGTCTACTAAAATTTGTAGGCTATGTTTGATGATGGCATAAAGTATTAGCAATATCTAAAATTTTATTCAACATCTAGTGAAAATGCACTCAAAGATAAATATATATATAGATATAACAATAAATATGTTCTAAGCTGTCACGGATTTTCAGGGGATACGTACTACACTCCGCCTTTTCCTGGCTGTTGATGTTGATGTGTTTGCTAAGGTGTTTATAATGGTCAGCATATTGGCAATATCCGTATCTGATGGCATGTTCGCAAGAAAACTGTCTACTTTATCAATCAGGGTTTTAAATGCGGTTAAGATAAGGTCAAAGCTTGATTGCCATGTTGATGGAATAACGAGCTGCAATAAAAAAAAAAAGATATATTATTGTTTTGCTTGTAAAGAAAAGATTTTTTAAACATTTTTACACCATTGTTATTTTATTGTAGGCTACATGTAAAATCAATGTATGCATGATGATGGATCCCAAAAGCAGTAAAAAATTTAAAAAGAGACAGTAGTCTGAATAAAACTTCCAACTGAGCTGTCCAATGGAAGCTAATCTTCTATGCCTTTCTCTACCATAGGCTCACAAAGAGAGTGCAACCTCAAACCAACACCTTGGCAACTACAGATATCCACCATATAAACTTCAACCATACAGCAGGTTATTGAAATCAGTCCAGATACCCACAAATGGACACTCAGTCACCTTGGTGCGAGTGGTACATCATCAGGATGGCCGAAGGGGAACCACTGGTAGCCTATATGGTGATGCCCGCTCAGGCTGCACAAACTCAACTTTGTCTGAGAGATTTTTATTGTTTTTAACTTATTTATTTAATTGTCTGGTGCACCTTTAAACCCCAAGGTTTTAATTTTTGAACAATACTCCTTCCTATGTCTAAACATTGAAACAGCTGCTTTAAGTGTATACATTAGGAGGTCAGAAGATGTGTTCATCTGGGAGCCAAAATTTAGTTGAACAACAAAAGCCAATAGAGGTAATTTACAGTAATATCCAAGTAATTTGCAAGTAAATAGCAATATGTCAAAGCAAATAATTCCAGTTGCTTTGTTATTATATATATACCATGACCTGGATTAACGTGATTTTTTTACAGATCTTAAGAGGAAATTGTACAAATCCATAGCAATATTGCAATAATTAAAATGTACTATAACAAGCAAAAATTGTTGAGGTGACCATAATTCAGAGTTCAGTAGGTACTGTAGTAGGTTCAGTAGTATACACTTACTCTATATAATAATTTGAGAAAATCAACATTCTCCAGGAATATTATGGTCATCTGATATCCTTGCTCTGCCGGCAAATTACAGAACACTCTGAAAGGTTCAGCCACTAGTGAAGTGTTTGTACTACATTGGTAAAGGGTTGTTAACCAAGTGCCAATCTGCAAAACAAAAAAGAAAACACAAGATCAATTACAATATCAGTGTTGGGAAGGGTGCTCAGTCAAAGTTACTTTAACACTTGGTTTATAGATATAAAGGATTTGTGTAACCATTACTAAGCTTTAACCCGGAAGCAACTCATGGACCACTATGACACCAATATGCACTCAGCTGGGTTGCATTATGCATGTCTACATATTTACTACAGCTGTAAACCAAACAACTCTACTCTAATCTCATCTGACAATTGTATGGTCACTGAAGTGATATTGGTGTATATAGATTACAGTAATTTAACCTCTCTAAGGCGCTTTTTTATGTTGCAGGTCTGTAACTTTACAAAATATGTCCGTACAAAGGTCTAGTAGACATCATGAATATAAAGATTTTTGAGACAAACAATTATGCAAAAAAAAATAATTATGTTTAAAAAAATAAATTAATAAAAGGTGTAAATTGAATGATAAAATCTCTAAAATACTTCTTTTGTATGATAGATTTCAAAACAGTATGTATTTATATTTGATTTTTGTTTATAATAAAACATTTAATTCATTTGAAAATGTGTTTTTTTTTACTTTGAATTGTATTGGATACAGTTATCACTGTATCCTGTACAATTCCCTTTGGCGCCCTCTCTCCCCTGGGGTGATGGACCTGGTGACATCACACCAGGGGAGAGAAGGTTACGTCACTCTGCAGAGCTGACGTAACAGCGCGGAATGGTAAATCTTCGCCCGGCGACCCCATCTCATTTAGTGCAGCAATTACGGGACATCGTTGGAGATGGGACCATCAGGAATGGCAGGGGGGTTAAACTGTGTCATGAACATTACTCTTGCCTACCCTACCAAATGGTTTAAGGCTTTCAGAAAAAAAGCCACAATAACAGCATTGCAAAATATAAACACACCTGAGTTTTGTCTTCTGGGATTGATACATTCATCAGAGCTGAAATACTTGACTGACTTAGCTTCACGATTTGACTCAGCTCATTTTCCACATGACTGCTGTTATGAAAAATGTTTGCCAATATTGCTATGCAAGAAGAAACAGGATAAATGTTATTGATGCATGATATTGTTGTTTATTACATAGACAGTGATCATTTTTTTCATTGAAATCAAGGAAAATCTGCTATTACTTTACCAATGAACTGATCTTTAAGCCAACTCTAAACTTAATTAATGTACACATAAATTTTTTTCATCCATTTGAATACAGAGGATAATTATAAAAGGCCAGCCTGTTAAATAGTTTCAAAGTTTAATTTGCATTGAACTATTTCCTGTGTTGTGGCAACCATTTTTTGATTGATATCACTTTTTTTTATCACTTTTTGATTGAATATGGGCAAACACCCAATGTTGTATTGCTTTCAATTCTATTGTGATCGATGTTTGGTCAAATTCTTAAAAATTCTGATAAGACCTTTGGTCGATCGTCCAAAAAACTACACCTATATATGGCCAGCTTTAGAACAAGAGGTAAAGCAAACCCCTAAAGCAGTAACCCCTGTTTGAGGCCCAACTGTCTAATGTGGAATTTTAGTTAAAGCGGACCTACCACGTTGTAGGTCAATTTGCATCAGCATCAGACTGCCAATAGATAGGGCAATCACTGTCCAAAAAAAAAAATCTTAAAGCAGTAAGAGCGAGTTTTTACGAGGTAGCCCCTCCCATGCTGTGACGTTGTGCCTCGGGCGCTTGTCATAGCTGAAAGGGCTGCCGGGAAATCGTCCCAGCTGTGTCTGCAGCCCCATAATGCTCTGCTCTGCCTGTCCTCTGTGACGTCACTGTCACAGCCGATTCACTGTGCAGCTCCTGTCTTCTGTCTGCTCTCTGTCAGCAGAAAATCCCCCCTTCCTCCCCCTCCCCTTCTCTGTCTCTGGGCATTCTTGAGTTGCTGAGCTGTCAAAGTGTTCCTGATAAGAGAAGGAGGATGCAGGACACAGGAGCTGTGAGGGCAGAGAAGTAAACAATGACAGTCACATGGGAGGTGTTCTGTCAATGCAGTGCCCCAAATCCTCCTGTGTCCTCCACCATCACCTCCTGTCTACCTAACCTCATCCTCAGCCTACCTGTGTGTCCCCCAAATCCATGTCACCCCCATATCACATCCACACTGAATACCTTCACCACCACTTATGATCTCCATCCTCTCCTTCTCTTTGTGCTTTCCCTGTCACCTAGTGTCATCTTCATCCTTCTTCAAATCAAATTCCATCCCTCCCTGTCACCTAGTGTCATCCCCCTCCTTCAACTTTACATCAAATTCCATCCCTCCCTGTCACCTAGTGTCATCCCCGTCCTTCAACTTCACATCAAATTCCATCACTCCCTGTCACATAGTGTCATCCCCATCCTTCTGTTTCACTTCAGTCTCAATCTCTCCTGTCTCCTACAAGGTCATCCTTCAGCTTCACTCCTGTCTCCTATGCAAACTGCAACACACATATGCAGCACATGGATCTCTGGAAGGACCAGAACTGTCCTCCCATACCAAACCCTTTGGGATTGGTAAATATGTCTGCAGGGGAGGGGCACCTTAGTAATGTCCAACAGAATGTGGACGGAAGTGGCTTCAGGTGCCAGTACTTAAGATGGTGCCTTAGGGAATGAGGAAGTGAAGATTGTAAGTGAGTTTTTTATCTGTGTAGCAGTTTTCACAGATGTATACTGCTGACAGGTGTGTAATATGTCCATGTAATGTATGTGGGGGATTTTGAGTTTACCCTTTTGTTTTGTGCTTAAGACAAAAATTATAAGGTGGGGTTCTTAGCCGTTCCCTCATATCCTAAATATTATAAATATATATATATATATATATATATATATATATATATATATATATATATATATATATATATATATATATATATAATTTGAGCAATACACACTATATAGAAAAAGTATGCCTATCCAATACCAATGAACAACTTTTTAAGGTTTATTACTGAAAAATATTTTTAAATTTTGATTCAAATTTAATTAATCATAAACAAACCAAAAAATAAAACAAACCAACAAGATAGACACATAGCAAATGCATAGACAATACATCTGTTTACATGGTAATTTTCTGGTAAATGTAACTTTAAAACTTTGTCCTACCTTGAAAATCTGAACTTGTTTCATTAACATATTGACTCAGTGCTGTAGTTATATTTGTAAGGCTGTTCACCGGAAGGCTGCAACAAAATGATATTAATAAAATATTACTAGAACATTTCTGCAGACTAAATGAGATAATTATATCCATTGTGTAGTTTTTCTTTCCTGTTTTATGAGTGACAAACAGCTAGGAAGATTGCAATTTTTTTTGCATAATTATTATTATAGCCACTTTTACATTAACCTGTTCAATTCTGGCTTCCCAACTGGTTGAAAGTGTAGAATTGAATGGGTTACAATAGGCTAAATATTGATTCCATTTTCTGTCACTTTTGCAGATAGAAAGTGCAGAACACTTACTCGATTCAAGTTAAAGAAATGTCTGATCACCCTTTTAGATGTATTACAGTACTGTAGTATGCATTCCCAGAAGGCTGATTGTCAGGGTACTGCTCACTTTCTTACTGTGGTTGTAAAGTTGTTCAAGGGTAAAGCTAGCCACACATGGTACATTTTATCATACAATCGAGGTTCGATTGGATTTTGTACTTCGATTTAAAAAATCGAACATCGATTGTCATTTAATCAAAGTTCTCCACATGGGGAGCACGATAATTGAACAATTGCGACTGAAATTAAATCGAAGTAATCTAAAATCGTTGATTGCATTAATGTTTTTTTAACAGGAACTTTTTTTTTTCCCAGGAAGTAGTCATATGTTAATAGCGCATATGGAGATGATTGAATCGAAACAAACAAAACACTTTCAGAAATGTAGTTCGATCATTGATCAATCAACCAAAATATTCCAACTTGTCCGATCACTTTTCAATCGACGATTTTACTAAAATCGTACAATGAACATCGATGTGGGCAGTACATCGATTAACGTTCAATCGATCTTTTTTTTCATCGAAAATCGTCGATTGAACGCTAAAATTGTACCATGTGTGGCTAGCTTAAGAATATCTGTTAGTAATATACATGGCAAGAATTATCAAGTCTATTGTACTTTACATATACTTTTATTGATACTCTATATTAGTGATGATCGCGAATATTCGGATTCTGACTATTAATCACGAATATCGGCAATTTGGAAATTCGCAAAGATGGTGAATATATTGCCGAATATTGGCAATTTCGGATATTCTGTATTTTTTTTCCATTACACACGCCTCTCAATGCAAGTGGACGAATGGGAAGGCTGCAACAAGAGCTTAGCAACACTCCCTGCGACCATCAACAGTTTTTAAATCGAATATTGGGCTGATGCGAATATTGCGAAAATCGTCACTTTTGAAAATTCGCACACAAATTTGCGCCATGTTAAACATATATTGCGCGCGAAATTCGCAATAAAAACTGCCGATATTCGCAATAAAAAAACCCTGAATATTGCCGAATGCGAATATTTTCCGAATGTTTTCCATAAAATTCGCGGCATGCCGCAAATACGAATGTTGCCTATGCCGCTCATCACTACTCTTTATCTGTTTTCGGCTCTCAGAAAATTAAAGTCTACAGTTACAATTCCTGTCTATCTCTATGATGGTTTTCCTGACCTCAATAATAAGAAATCATTGGAAATGAATTCTCTGTGCTATCTAACTTTTACATAGGAATGTCAAGACATGGGGCAATGTTGGCTTTCAACGCCATAATATTGTTTACAATATGTTAGTGGGTTATTGGAAAGGCAGAGCATGTTGCTATCTTGTTAATGAAAAAATAATGGTGGACTGATATAACTAAAGCCATATCATTTATCCTTACTATGACCATGCCTTACTTTGACCAAAAAACTTTTACTTCTTTTACCATCAATTTGGAATACATAAGTAAAAGGAATTGTCATATACTGTTTAGTGATCTCACCTATACCCAGGTAAGTGTAAGCCAAAGTAAGTTCAATACTGTCTGTTTACATAGCTAGTCTTATGGTAAGAATTCAATGAAATAATTAGTGTACCAATACTGATCTACTTACAATGCACTTAGCTGGAGACTAATCTGATTTTCAAAGGCTTGCCACAGCCCGCTCAGGAACGTTGACAATATTGCTGGTGAACTAGTTGCTCTCTGGGTGACTTGAGCTCCTTTATACAACAGATTCCCCACATTTTGAAGCAGTGTAAGATACTGGCAGGGCATATAGCAGTATGTTAGTGAGGTGTTTGAGTCCAATCCACAGATTATACTGGACAGGTTTTGGAGCTGGTCCATCTACAAGAAAATATGGTTATTTTGGTTGGCATACAGAAAGTGAATTTATTACCACTATTGAAAACCAATATGTGTTAGATCCATGTACAGATATCTAGAAATGATAATTGATAGTGTGAGATACTTACACCACAGGTGATCCCATATCGCCCTCAGTGACCATGTTTGCAGGCAGTCCCAGGGAAGCTTATACTGCTGGCAGTATGGCCAAAGCATGTCCCCCCACTCTGGTGGAGAGATCCATTCTAGCCAACCTACTGTTTGGCCAAACTGCATCCCCAGAGTCCATATGGATGTGTTTAGCATTGTACAATTCAAGGGCCCTGCTGCTCCGACACAACACAGGACCTGATTTATCAGCGAATTATTTACTAATCCTATAGCACGAGGTGGTGAAGTGTGATTGGGCAGTCATCCACACTATTGCCCATTATACTTTCTTTAAAACAGTGTGCATTTGTGAGCATCTGTGTTTGATTTATCCGTCTGTCTGTAAGTGTCCTTGTTTCCAACAGTGACCAGGATGTATTTCTGGTATTGCTTGAACTCTGTCTGTCCTGACTTTGGAATGTCCCTGGCCACATATCCTGCCTTATACATCTGTACCGCACTTTATTGGTCTGACCTTTTTTGTATTATGTGTACCTTTGGATTATTTTTTAGATTACCCAATAAAACTTGAATATCTGATGTTGGTAGTGATTGTGTGCCCAGGTATATTACAGATAGCGAAATACTATTATTAATATTAACTTTTATATAAGCCATACACTATATAAATATTTATTAATTAAATGGATCAACCTTATATGTTATATAATACCAATGGAATTACATGATTTAATATAAATATATAGAGTTTTTAACCCAGTTATTTAAATTACAGAAATTAAAAAGTTGTGGTCAAGGGGTCAATGCATATCCTTCCCATAAAGGTTAAAACGAAGTAGATGGATAGCATTACTGACCCTAAACAAAAAAATAATGGCTAATTCCTGCCTCAAAGAGTTATAGTTGTGTGACAGCATAATTCTCGGGTACTGTGGAAAGAATCATGTACATGATGTGACATTGCTCTAGCTAACTTGCCTTTTGCTTGAGTAAGTCCGGAATCGCTGATGCATTTGCTGATTCATTGCTTTGAGTAAACAAATCCTGGGCCAGCTGAATTACTTCTTCAAGGTGCCCTACAGAAGATAAGATGATTAATCAAGAACCCTTAACCACGAGGAAATCCATACTAAAATCCTTTCTTCAGCCCACATTCTCAGATACTCAGTAAGTGCATTAATTGCACAAAAATCTATATCACATTATAGAATGCCGCTTAATTAGTGGCCTGCTTGCCTTGGTTATCAAAGCTATTTATTACATTTTTGTGCCAAGCTTAGTTAAACTTTCCAAAATAAATGGCTTAAAATGGCAAATATTACCCACAAAATGACATTTGCTATACCATTTAGATTGCTGGCGATGTCTTTCGTTGCATTTTTCAAGCAGTTCATTACAGTTCCATAAGGTTCTGTCAATGGAGGAACTTGCACAGTGACCGTGAATTTTGTCATCAGATTAAGTATTCTGCAAATCAACAAAAATTTCATTATTTTCATACAACCTTCCTGATCATGTATTAATACTGAAATTGGATAAATGAAATGCAATTTAAAAATTTCTGTGTAAGTTCTATAGGCTTAATAATAAGTCTACTTACTGCTGAGTTATAATAGTGGCCGTGCTTTGATTGACAGTGCTGTTGGACACATAAAACGCTGTGTTAGATAACATGGAAAATCCTTCCAAGTATGACGTAGCGTTCAGGATTCTTGACAGTGTATACAAAAGTTCTCTTTCTATAGCAATGATTTGTCCCTCTGTAATATTGTTTGTAAAAGCAGAAATCATTTGATTTACAGGTATGATACCAATCCAGTCTGCAACTATTGAATTGTTACTAAATATCTTTAGTTCTTGGATAAAGAGTTCATACACGCCTCCATACAGCGTCTCCTGGGAAATATTTGGGGAGTTAATGACGTTGGAAACAAACATGAGGATTTTCTGTAAACCGGTGATGTAATCCACCATAGTCGCTGATATATTGGTTGCCGTGTATGCCAAAATGTTTTTAAGTGTTTCTAGATGTGAAATCCAGGTACTTATGTTTGCAGATTGTAAATAAAGGCTCTCACATGCCAGCAGAGTAAAGTTAGAAACGAATCCTGCATCCAGATATGAGTGTGTTGGATCAGATGCTGCCCAGATAGAGTCAAAGAATATGGCCACTGTATTTAGAGCAGATGCACATTCAGATGTTGAAGACACGGTAGGGTTCATTAGTGCAGAACTTGTTATGTTGAACAGACTATTGAAGCTGGGAGTTTGCAGTAAAGACACCATTGCCTGATAAATCTGGAGTGTTTTTATATCCAATCCACTATCGATGAGGGCAATTGCTCTTCTCAGTTGATCTAGTACAGACAAGGAAGCATCAATATTGACAGTTGTCCAGTTCATAGACAGGAGTTTGTTTAAAATTTGCCATGATTCCATCCAGCTGGGATGAACAGTCACATTCACAACTGCTTCTAGTAACTCATTAATGTGAGCATCCAAAGATGGATTCATTGGGGCAAGAATATTGATGACCTTTGAGATTTTTGTCCATATGGTCTGTATATCTGATAACTGAACAGGGGAACTATAGTGGTCAGCAAGAAACTGAATAAAAGCATGCACTGGGCTGGATTGGTTTTGAAAGATAACATTGATTGTACTTAATAACTGAGTTTCCTGTTGGAAAGTAGAACTGTGGGCTGGCATGTTGTTGCACATAAAAGCCAGACTATCATTTAGTGTTTGTATGACTGGTATGTGCAAACCTGATATCTTATTTAAATCTGCCAGAACGCTCATGGAGAGCCCCATCACTTGCATCAAACATGTTATTTCTTCAGCCAGTGGATGCAGACTGTCTTTATTGCAGACACTATGGAAAATAGGCGAGCTCTGCAATGCCATATGGATCATATCTGCTAATGAATTGTTACTGAGCAAGCTCATATCAGAACTGCTATAGATTAACTGCCAGTCACATGTTGTCTCTCCAAGTGTTAGATTGTTTGTAGAGTTTTTGAAAATAGTTTGCACAAGTATCTTTAGAACATCCTGTGCCGAGCAGTTACCATTATAGGCATAGGTCCAATTGCCACCAAGGAATGGCTTCATAGCCATATAGAAGACATCCAGCAGTTCAGCTTCCATTGCAGATATGTTTTGGAACGGTACCCAGTTCCATTCACCCTGGACTAACAAATATGTAAAGTTGTATATTTCATAGATTGCCTCTTTTCCTATTGTTCCATTTGCTGCAATGTTATTAAGGAGCCCCATTCCATTTGTTATTATTGTGAAGATTTTCTCATTAGTTGTATTGCTGTAGGATTGGAATACAGAATCAAGTCCTTGGATGCCTTGGATGCTTTGTATGACCTGATTGATGGCTTTTAGAATTAATGATATGTTGCTTCTATTCATTTCTTGTAGTAGCAGAAGAGCTATTTCAGCATCTTTTTGGGTGCTTTGATTCATTAACAGATGTTTTATAAAAGTGCTATTTGTTAAGCTCAGAATTTCTGCTCCAGCTTGTTGTAGTAGATTTTGAATTTGATTATTGGGGATAGCCGCACTGAAAATATGAATGAGATCTGTTACAAATGAGGTATTATTGAATGGATTTGAAGATGTTTCTAACTCTTTAATAACTAAAGTCAATTGTTCAGAAATCTTGCCAAGCCATTGTACAGTTGAGTTGACATCACTGAAAGTTGCAGAACTGATGAACCATTCAGACTTGCTTTTTGTCCAAAACAATAGCCAGTTAAGAGTATCCAACTGAAACTTTAGGTTTTCCAGAATTTGACTTGTATTAGATAGTGAAACATCAGTATTCATGTATGTACTGATCTCAGAGTCAACGTTTTGTATTACATCAGATAAAATGCTGATGACCAGGTCTGTTGCATTCAAACTGAAATTAAATATACCCATATCATTTAATAATGTAACAGTATTGGCAAGAGATGTGTTTATTGCCTGGAGTACTGAATGGTGGTACTGAAGGGATAGAACTGTGACATTATAGAGGTCAGCAAGTTGTTGTGATACTGACAAAGTATTGTTAAGTTGATTTAACCATTGTCCCGCTAAAGAATAGATGATTCCCAGGTTGTCTTGAGTTGACTGTGCTAATGGAAGCATCTGAAGGAGATGTGTGAGCTGAAATGTTACATTCAGTCTGCACATAGATAGGTCCATATCAGTTTGGTTTGTGCAAGTGTAGCTGTGGATAATATTCTCTGTCTGAAGTAGAATTCGTGTGACGTTGGTAGATGTTATTACTTTGAGAATATCCTTCAGAGATGTAGTTGTGGTATTTAGACTGTTATTTGATTCTGTGTTAAGCAGCAACTTTGTGAGTAAAATAATATCTTCATAAATACCAGTTCCATTTGCAGAGCCATTAAATGAATATCCTGTTGCATATGACAACATCAGAAACACATCATTGATTACTGTTATCTGTGATTGGTTGTAGGATTCAAATTGCAGAAGAGATTTGTTTATGAAGGATCCATTTTGTACTGCCAGCTCCAATTGTGCCAAATCAGAGATAAATTTACCCACTTCCTCAATCAGTCCTGTACACGTCATGGGAGTGACACTACACATCTGCATGGACTCAATCAGTAGGAGAGTACCATTGGCTGCTCTTTCAATAAAGTCCCGTTCTGTTGGTTGTATGTACTGTGAAATTACTCCAACAAGCCAAGAAGACAGATTGTGGATATTTGTACTTTCATTGAGTAGAATATGGGATTGGAGTAATGGTAATATTTCAAAGAGAGTTTTATTGAGGCTGCTTGATTGTGTATCCATTGAACCAAGACTATATTGCAACAAGTGAAGGATAAATTTCAATGAACTTTGCGTATTGTTACTGGCTTTCATGTAAATGGACAAGTATTTAGTTATAATGGTAGAAATATCTTGAATATTACCTGAGCCATTTAGCTGTATCAAGTCATTAAACATCTTCAGCACATCCAGAGAGAGCTTTTGTGTGTCATTGAAAGCAATAAAACCTTTTACCATTGTTACTGCCTGTGAAACAAGATCTTTTTGGTTCAAAGAGGATATAATATTGAATAGTTTGTCTGGGTCATTTGAAATATTAAATTGGAGTGCTAAGGTCTTTAAAAACATTTCTAGCTTGCTGATTGTATCTTGATCAGTTACTCCAAGTAGGATTCTGGTCATATTCAGTGCAGTATTTATTATCTCTGTCATCTGAGCATTCTGGGTTTGTGAAAGGAAAGCTGTAACAGTATCATTCACCAATGTCATAAGTGCATCTATAGAATTGTTGAGTGAAAGGAGGTTTAAGGAATTGCTTGCAGATTCTATATCTTGTATTATTAGACTTATCTGTTGGTAATGACTTATAATCCATTGCCTTATAGCTTGCAGGGTATAGGCACCTGGGGATGTAACTAGAGTTCCTGTCTGATTTTCAGCCTGAACCATCAGCCAGTTTACTGTATCCAACGCAAGCCGTAATATCTCCAATACTTCACTGATGTTTAATTGTGACAAACTGGAGATGTTTGGTGTAGTCATTCCTTTTGTTATTTCCAACAGCAGATGTGTGGTAATATCTGATCCATTTAAGCTGGGGTTTAGCAGTACACCCATATCCTGTAATGCGTGAACAATACTTACAAGTGATGTGTTTATTGCTTGCATTGTTGGTTGGTAGTTAAACGCAAGAATTGTGATATTATAGAGATCAGTGAGCTGTTGATATATAGGAATGTTAATATTAATTTGACTGAGCCATTGTTCTGCTATAGAAGAGATGGTTGTCAGTGTATCAAGTGTTGTCTTTTCCAGTGGCAATAAGTTCAAGAATTGTGTAAAATGAAATGTCATATTCAGTTTGCACAGTAATTTTTCTATGTAAGAATCTCTGCTGCAATTGTAGGTGCGGAGGAGGTTTTCTGTCTGAAGAAGAACTTGGGTGATATTGGTAGATTGGAGCATTTCTGCAATGTTTCTTGTAAGAGAGGTGATGTTTAGGTTATCCTTATTGGTTTCATTTGAAAACAATGTTGTCAATGCAAGAATTTCTCCAAAAACTCCACTTGCATTTTTAGTAAAATTATATGGATATCCAGATGCTTGTGACAGCAACAGAAATATGTTATTGATTAGAGTAATCTGTGACTGGTTAAAGGATCCAAACTCTAGAAGTGTGCCGCTTACTAAAGTTTGGTTCTGAACCATTAGCTCCAACTCTGTCACACCAGATACAAACTTCTGTATGGCTTCAACAAATTCTGTACAGGCCATCGGTGTATCCTGGCATGTCTGTATGAAGAGCAGACTGGCATTAGCGGCTTTTTCAAATCTGTCCTTTTCTGTTGGTGGTATGTAATGAGAGATTATATTAACAATACTAGAAGCCAGATAACTAAAGTCAACACTTTCATTCAACAGCATATAGGATTGAAATAATGGTAACATATCTACAGCACCTTGGTTCAGGTTAGATTGTTTCTCTGTCAGACTAACAATATATTGCCATAAATTAAGGATGTCATTCAGATTTGCCTGCATTTGGTTGCTTGAGTTTGAAAAAATCGGAAGATATTTCATAACGATTGCTGAAAGATCTTGAATATTTACGCTGTTATTCAGTTTGATTAACTCATCGAACATCTCCACAGCATTCATAAATATTTTGCCATATTGCACATCTTTACTTGCGCTAAGGTGGAAAATGTTGATTATTTTAGAAATAAAATCTGGCTGATTCAATCCAGAAAGGATATTGAATAGTTTAGAAAGGTCGCTGAACTGGAATACAGAAGTTCCTAAGCTGTTAATGAACATGTTGAGTTTATTAATTGTGTCCTGACTAGTTAGTTCAAGCAGGATATCTGTCACATTTAGCACAGTCTGTAAAGTCTCTGCTAGCTGAACATCATTTGGCATTTGAGGAAGAAAAATTGTCACAAGATCTTCCACCAATGTTTTCAGCGCATCAATAGTTGTGTTGGGGTTGATAGTGTTGAAAGAACTTAATACGGCCTCTATGTCTCTTATTATGGGGGTCAATGGCTGGTAGTTTTGTATCACCCATTGGGTTAGAGTTTGCATTGTGTAGGCTCCAGGAAGGCTATTATTAGTTTGTGTCTGATTTTCTGCCTGAAGTAATAACCAATTTACAGTATCCAGCTCCAATTGTATTGTCTTTAGTAGTTCACTGATGTTCAACTGGGACAAACTGGAAAGACTGTCAGCAATTTCAGATTCACCTTTCATAATCTCAGCCAGCAGGAAAACTGAAATATTAGATCCATTAAAACTGATATTTGGTAGTAAGCCCATGTTTTGTAGTATATAGACAACGTTAACTAGTGATGTGTTTATTTCTTGTAGTGTGGAATGATACTGAAATGCTACAACTGTGACATTGCTGAGATCAATAAGCTGTTGATAGACTGACATATTGCCATTAAGATGGGTTAGCCATTGTTCTGCTATTGAAGACACAATGTTTAAGTTTTCAAGAGTTGATTGTGACAAGGGCAGCAGCTTCAGGAGCTGAGCAAGTTTCAATGTTACATTCAGTTTGCACAATGAAGGCTTTGCGTCAGTTTGATTCATACACATATTAGCATGAAGAAGATCCTCTGTTTGAAGTAGAACTTGGCTGATGTTCGCAGACTGGAGTACGTCTATAATAGTCTTTAGTGATGAAAGAGAAATATTTAGGTTATCCATTGATGTGTTTAATTGGAGGAAATTTGTCAATGCTAAAAATTCTTCAAAACCTGCGCTTCCATTAGTAGAATTATATGGATATCCTAATGCATTTGACAGAACCAGGAATACTTCATTGATCACTGAAATCTGTGATTTGTTGTAAGATCCAAACTGAGGTAGAGACATATTTATCAAAGTTTTATTCTCTTTCGCCAGCTCCAGCTGTATCATATCAGAGATAAACTTCTCTACTATTTCAGTAAGCCCCACACAGGTCACGGGTGTTGCACTACATTCCTGTATAGACTGGATAAGCATTAGACTGGCATTTACTGCACTTTGTACTCTGGTCTGGTCCTCTGTTGGTGTTAACTGAGAAAGGATCTGAACAAGCCATGAAGAGAGCATGGGAACCTCAACGCTTTCATTTAGCAGAAGGTTGTGCATCAAAAGTGGTAGTATCTCTACAATTGCTTTGCTTGTATCACTAGTTTGTGTATTAGTTATATTAGTAAAATACTGCCACAGATTGAGGAAAGGCATGAGAGAAGATTGCGATTGGTTGGTTGTATCCACATACATAGGAAGATATTTCACTAGAATTGAAGACAAATGTTGAACATCGATGCTGTTGTTCATTTGGATGAATTCTTCAAACATTTTCAGAGCATCCATGACAGGCTTGGTGTACTTCATAAAGTCAGAAGTGGTTAATATCTGCACAATATTGCCAATAGTTCTCACAAAATCTGATTGATTCAGTGTATTAAGAAGATTTAACAGTATGGCAGGTTCATTTGAGATGTTTTGTGAAAGACTTATAGTGGTCAGGCTGTTAATTAACATTTCAAGCTCACTTATAAATTGTGTCATGTTAACAGACTGAAGGCTTTCATCTATTAAAAGTGAGATGTTGCTATTCTTTGCCAATAAAAGCTGAAATAGGTAATTTAGTGCCATATCCAAGGTTTTTCCTGTGATATCCATAGTCACATTTGACTTGGTTTCAGAGATGATCAGATCCGTGATATTGAAGATAAGTTGTACAAAGCTTTCCAGTATGTAGGCATTTTCAGAGACAGCTGAACCATTGGTAGGCCAAAAATGTCTTATTGTAGAAATGGTCAAGTTCTCCAAACCATTTTGTTTAAAGGAATCCCACATGTTGATCATGAAGCTAAGAGAAAAACAGAAACAATGCTTAGTATGTAGCAGCATGATATAACTACAATAAACAGTATATCCCAAAAAAAACAAACATGTATACGCGTAGTGTAGTGAAAATACACTTAAACCTGTATATAATATCTGTATATATATTTGTATAGTAGGCCATGACATGGTGGATAAATTGTGTATATAACTTTAAGAATGTATCTATTTTGTACAGCAGCTGCTAGAGGATGAGGTCATGGCTCTTTTCCCTCTCTTGTCAGCTAGTTATCTGCCCAGTAACTGTAAATCCCCTCCCTCTGGGCAGAGGTTATATATTAATCTAGTTTGCTGTTTTCCAGGGCTTTTTCATGGGTTTTTTGGCTGGATGCCACAGCTTATCTTGGAGTAAGGTGCTCCCTTCTATATGGGTCCCCCACCATCTATAGATCATCTAGGTCTATATCAGCCTCCACTCCTTCCAGAGGCTTGAAGACTTAGCTCCTATGCTTTGAACCCCATCCCTACCTTATGGGTGATGGTGAATATGACTGTATATATTCCCTTTAGTAAAAAGTTAACCCCTCACCAGCAATGTTGATAATCGCTTACTGTGTGAATGACAGTGATCTGAGCATAGGCATACATCACAAATCCAAAAAGAACCTGCTTGCTCTGGTGCAGTTACCACGGGCAAAGCTACATGCATATAAAGAAATCTAAATGGGCAAAATCCACATAGTAACAACTGTTATTTATTGTATTTCTATCTGTGTCCTAATTGATCAAATTTGCCATTACATTATAATGCGTCTTTGGTAATCCCCCCCCCCCCCCCCAAAAAAAAAAAAAAAAAAAGTCAGTCAAGTTTTTAAAATACAATGTATATACTAACCTTTCATGTAGGGATGCATTCTGAGTTTTGTTTATAGAAAATCTCACCAGATCCAGGGCAAAAGATATCCAACCATCATACGGTGAACCACTCTGCGATTTAAGCATATTTTGTATGTCTGGGATTATCTCCAGAAACCAACTCTGTGCTTTCAGTAAAAGAAGTTCTTGGTCAGAATAAGATGTCCAGACAATGTCTATTAAGAAATAGAATTTCTGAAAAATTGGACTTTGTGTCCAGCTGGATGAGCTTGATATGTTATTGAACAACTCATTTATGACCGGTACAATGCTTATAATGGAGGTTATCTTGCTTTGGGATTTGGTTGGGTCTGCAATTAATTCAGTTGCCACCTCAATGATGTATTCCACAGCAGTAAAGTATTTTCTTAGACCGTCTGGCACAAGAGGGGAAACATAAGCAACAAATTCCCTGGAGAATTGTACAATGTTGATCCAGTTGTTTTGTGAATAATTTCCTTGCAGTAGGTGACACATATCCATGGTTAAATTTAAAAAAAAGGTATCAGCTGGCCACATGGTTGTACCACTGGTTATTTCTATAATTTGATATACAGATTGAATTACTTTGGAAATGCCTTCACAGTCCATAGTTAAGAAAGAGTTTAACATTTGTTTTACATCTATGGGTCCATTGCTTGTAGTTTGGTTCAAAATACCTACAAACAACTCATATAGTTTAAAGATATCTGACTCAATGGTGATGTTTTGAGAAGACATGGCCTTCTGCACAGCTCTCAGTATTTCCTCAATGTGTGACATATTTACTCTTCCATCCATTAGACGATCCACAACTTGCCAGATTGTTGTAAATTCTGACATATTAAATATGTTGAGACCTTGAACAGGGTTGTTTGCATTAGAAGTGAATAATGCATTTATTAATTTTTCTAACTGGATCAGTACGGTTGTATTTGATTGACTTTCAGTAAACATTTGCCTAAGCAGTTGGAATAGGTTGGCAGTAGGAAGTTCCATAAGGCTGAAAGCAGTCAGGTTTTGGGTGTCGGCTATCACGTCAGCCAAGATCATCTGTGTTAGTCTATACAGGGGATATATTTCACCAGATATGTTATGGCTTTCTGTTTGATTCTTTATATATGTAATATACCACTGGATAATCTGGAGTTCGGTCTTCAAATGATCTAACTGTGTCACGTTAACTTTCAATGTAGTTTTGTCTGAGCTGAGATTTTGTTCTATTTTAAATAGATCTGGAAATGAAAGCATTTGACCATCACTGGTGGAAAAGGACATACCGTTCCTTATATCATCTATGGTATTTTGGATATCTTTTACAAGTAGAAGCATAATATTCAGCACTGGCTTATTTTGTAAAACAGCTTCTGTTAAGTTGTATAAAGAAGTCATCTGGTGGTACATATTGCCTGTTGTGTTAAGCTGATTTATCCAATATTCAATAATTGTGGAGACCACTGATATTGGTTCATAGAGTGGACTTGGCTCTAGGTTTTGCATGAATTTCAAGAGGCTAGAGGTAACATTCAATGTACATAATACATTCTGGCTTTCACACTGGGAGTCCAGTTGTATATTATATAGTTGAAGTAGAAATTTTGTTATATCACTAGTTGAAATGAGTTCATGAATGATTCTTATTTTTTGCAAATAAGTCTGAAGCATCTCTAAGTCTTGCTCAGGTAAACTTCCATTTAAATATGTTGTTATATTTAAAATAAGTTGGCTTATTTGCATAACCTCTTGATATGCATCAGTAAAGTTTCCGGTGTAATTGTACATATCTTTCTTAGCATTCCAAAATGTAATAAAAACATTGTTTATCAAGGAAATCTCAATATCTGCCAGCTTTTCAATTTCCATCACTGTTTCATTGGAAATCTGGATGTCAATAGAGCCATTTGAGATGCTAACAATGGCATTGATTGCATCCGAAGCCAATGCCTCAAATCCAGAGACTGCATGAGTACATTTATCCAATTCTTTGCTACATTTATCTATTTGTTCCAAAAGTAGCACAAAGTCTTCTGTAAAATTTTGAATGTATTGTTGCTGTGTTGGTGGTATGATCACACTCAAGATATTTAGAAGCACAGATGTAATATTCTTGCCATTGTTACTGATATTATATAACAACAGAGGGTTTAAATATGGCAGTATTGCCAAAGCAGCATCTCTCATCTCACTAGTTTGAAACAAAGGCAGATTCTCGGTTGTGTTGAGCAGCAATTGTATTTCTGAAAGGTATTGCTTGATTTGGCTGGTAGATATAAAGTTCTCTATCTGCTTTATGTACAGTTCTGCTAGGTCTCCAATGTTTGTATTATTCAAATGCATAAAGTCATATAAAATTTCAAGTGAGCTGACTAAAGCTGGAACATTTATCGTGTTATTTAATATGTTTAAAGCTTGTTCCAAACTTTGCATAGCCTGTGCCTTTTCTGTCTCTATAAAGAGAATGTAGAATAATTTAACTACAGTGGAACTATAGTTAGCATAAAGTTGTAGATTCCCAGAGCTGTGTGCCCTCCATGTGTTCAGTAAATCTTCTAGTTCATTGAAAATTTGACCTGGTCCATTCTGGGGAAAGGCAATAGAAATGTTCTTCCAGTTTTCAGCAGACTGTAGGATATCCTTGATTAATGAGGCGATAAATATTGTGAGATTACTGTTGTTATTTAGAAGTTCCTGAGAGGCTGTGCTACTAAACAGCTCCACAGCATTTTTTATGATGTTGAATACAAGATTATTGTTAAAGGAGGGGGGCTGTAATTCCACACTCGATGCTGTTTCGTTAATGGCTGACACCACAATGTTTATAAAGTACTGGAGAAGTTTCTGTTCCTCTGAAGACTGAGTAAAAAGATAGCTTTCCAACACTTGGACAACAACCTTTTCTAGGTTACTCTCTTGAAATGATGTCAAAATACCTCCCAGCACCCTGAAAAGAAAAGGTAAATGTGTTCATATAATAGCCACATGCTTTGAGATGCAGAGATATTGTAATATATTGTATAATATTTGTAACAACTACACAAAACTAAATAATATTTCATAATATATATATATATATATATATATAAAATAGAATAATATATAAATACTTTAACACTAGGTGTAGTTTCCAAGTATATATTTTTTTAATATGTTGCATATAGCTTGGGGGAAATTGTTTTTGCGAATATCGGCACTTTGAGAATGTGCAAAGATCTTGAATATAGTGATTTATCTACATAATCGTGAATATTCAAGATTTTTTGCATCAGTACAACAATCAGAACTACAGTGCATTGTGTTCGCAATATGCACATTTACAAGTGCAATTTGCGCAATGAAGGTAATAATGACTGGAGATCACGAATTCTCGAATCCACTAATTTAATTCAATTATTAAGCAAACCATTTGAGATATTTTGCGAATACCCATATTGCCTATGCTACTCATCACTATTGGGGTATTGTCACATTATTGTATACATATTTTAGGAAAGCCTAAGGGCTCGTTTATATTACAAGAGTAATAGGCAAAAAAAATAATAGGAAGCTGAAACACAAGACAAAATGCTAACTGCAGTTTCATAAAAGGCTAAAACTCACATTAGTATGAATGGTGACACATGTACCCTTATAGGAAGCCTTTGCAACATGGGCAAATGTGTATAGTGTGCAAGAACACTTAAAGAAGTTTTATGCTCCTGCATCTCTATATAAACTGTTTAGAAGTACAGTGTGAACCTGCATTTAGGTTATAGGTTTCCACAACTGAGTATATTTAATTTAAATTTTGCAGTAGCTGTGTTATTAAAACTTTCCCCTTGCTTTCTGAAATGTGCATCTTCAGTTACAAACTGTGAATGTTAATAAAATATGCAATAATAACACAAAGAAACTACTTGATAAATAAAATTATGCAGTCATGAGCAATTTAAATATCAACTGTCAGTCTAACAGTGATAGATTACACTACATAGTGTTATCAATTCAAAACCGATTCCTTAAATTAAATTTCTATCTTTCGGAAGATAAAGTTGTATGCATGTCTCTAAAATACAATCGGATACAAATCAATTGCCAATATAGATCAGATACTCATACAATTAAATGAAAAGTTCACACTGACCAATTATGGCTCTTTTGCTTCCATTAGAGAACTTTCTGTACTGTACTTGGTTCAGCCCAGTAGGGAAGTGATAATGTGCCTTAGAAGGTGTATAAATAAGATTAATAGGAGGGGTCAAGTGTCTTTTCCCTGCTGCTTCCTCGATTCCACTTCTGCTGGAGAGCACTCTCTTCTGATTACACGGGAGCCCCCATGGGATACAGGCCTAGATACAGGACTGAGGATTGCAAGGAACATCACTATCAACATGTGAGTGACTAATTCCTTTACCCATCAGGGTAGGGTATAACTTGATGGACCCTGTGTTAGACTTACATTATTCTGTATAGCCAACACCACTCCACCCTGTTTGCAACCATTTACCCTAGAAGTATACCCTGCCATCTGGGCTCAGGCGCAGTGAGAGACAGTACCTTGCCAAGTGAAGAAACCCATGTTAAAGCTAACCAGTGGGTTTTGGTATATTTTACTATGGCCTATGTATATGCTACAAGTTGAGAATAATCGTTATTGCAGAGACAAGCTAAACTGCCTCAATGAAGGAGGCATCAGGGTATAATAGAGAGCCTGAGAACTGTAGTGTTTTACTAAGTGGTCCAGCCAGAAAGCATTCTCCTGGACTCTATGTTTGTTATATAATATTTGAATGTACACACAGCAATCTCAGGTTCAGAGTCTGAGGGCTTTATGCACTATTTGAAGGAATACCATAGTAAAAGAAGGAACATTTTGGAAATGGTGGTCATTATGATGTTTGGTAGTTCAATATTAGAAGCATTAAAACCATACCCCTATCTCAGCATTGAAACTGAATATATGGAGTGGGTATACTGAACTCTGAGGCTGAACATTGTAAAAGAATGCATTTTAAATTTGCACGATATCTTATTTCTAAGAGCACCCATACACCTTTAGATTTTTCTGTCAGATTTGCTTTAGATCTTTCTTTGTTTTACCAAAACCATGTAATATGAGGGACTTTCTGAACAATCAAGTCTACCTGTGTTCAACCGCAGAGGACCTGGCACTACATAGTTGTTGGTAGAACTAAAGGATGTCTGTCAGAGAGATCTGAAGGTGTATGGCCAGCTTAACTCATTTATATTAAACAGATGGATTGCTTTAAATGCCAATGAAGTATTTTAGTATTTACAAAGTCTTCTATAAAAACCGATACATACATTTTTAATCATGTTTCTGAGATGCCTAAAGGCGATTACTGAAAGTAGCACAAATAGTATCTGTTAAAGCATAACACCATTTAATATGATATGCGTGCCATATTAAAATATTTTGTTTGCAAAACATGTCAATCAGTTCAGTGACGCAAACGGAGCACCTTCTGCTTTGTCAAGTGACAAGGTCTGTAAGCATCTAATCTTTCATTCTTTAAGTTAACCGAATCCTGTCATTGTGATAGAGAGGCATGCTATTGTTTAACACGAAAGATTATTGTCGGCTGTCAGTAATATTTCTTTTTCCATTTTCCCTTTTATTTTTGTATAGGTTAAAACATTTGAAATAAGTTCTACTTTTGAGTCACAGACCCAATGTGTACCCATTACTTATTGCCATACTCATTATAATTTAAATTGCATGCAGACTGAAAATTTGCCAATCAAACTTAACGTAACTGCAACCTTTAGAACCTCATCTCCATGATGCATGAATTTGCCTGTTAAAATTCAGCATCTCATAAGGCATCTCTTATTATTGGGTTGCGGGAATGGGTGCGAACATTCTGAAGAGGAGGGTTCAACAATAGATACCCAGGTTACAGATGTACTTTAAACATGCAAAAAGCAGATTAATGCACTTAATGTTGCATTCAGGTAATGTATCACCCACAACAAGATTTATTGTACATTTCACATTTGTGGGACCACAATTAACCCTATTTATTCTTCACAACCGGACAGGAAGGACTAAGCAACCTATACCACCGGTTCCCCATAAGCTTTACAAGTGCGACCTCAGACCAGATAATTTCTCCCCACACACCTTTCAACTAAAGACGTCTGCTGGTAAACAAACAATATTCCCCTTAGGAGGGTGAGTTTTACTTTGGGGAGAGATCCGCCACTTTTTTCCCTGGGGGTGAATCCCATAAAGCTTCTGCAGGCGAAGATCCTTTTTGTGCCCTTGAACACATTTAGGCCATTCACTAATAGACTAAGGCTCCACTATGGACTGACAGAAAAACACATGCGGAAAGCATTTTCTTTTTAGTTTATTGACGGTCTATTGACAGTTAATCTATAAACCCGCAGCAACACGGCGCCTGATCTGTGGCCATTGATTTCAATGGACACGGCCAGAATGGGTTTGCATTTGAGCCGCGGATTTCAACTTTCAAAAAGTTAAGCGACAGATTTTTTCAGCGTCTGCACCGTGCCGTCTCCAATCTGCGACATTGGAAACAGGCTCATTGGGGGTTATGCGACCTCAGGCGTAGCTAAAAAAGACGTGCTGCATGCGCTCCCAAACCCCCCACGTGGAGCCTTAGCACTACTGTGGCACTTTGCTACTAGCCTGACCAGGAAGGCACACAATGCTGGACCTCTCTCAACCTCTGGCAAACGACAATCCTTCCTAGACCACCAATACCTAAACACTTCAGTACTTGTTGTTTCTACATTATGTTGCATGATAAATGCACATGTTTAACAGGTCAAAACTTCTTATTTATTTGCATCTAAAAACTTCTTGATGTATTGATATCACTTGCCTTGAAAATGTTCAGGGCCTGTAGTTTGTAACGTATTATAGAGGGTACTTTCTGCAAAATCATTTGCTGCTATTTAAAACATTCAATTAACATCTCCTGACATCACTTTTTTTAGAACAACTCAAAATATACAATAATACACCTTCCCACATGCCATACAACTGGAAATAAAAATGTAACTTACTTTTGGGCAAGGTTTTCCAGGGGTAATGTGCTGTCCTGATAATTGAAGTAAATCTGTAAAATGTCAGAAGCAAAGGTAAGGATCTCTTCATAACCAGTTATATTCAGGGCTCTTAGAAACCTGCCGAATGCTCCAATTACTTTGACAGCAATTTTTTCACCATTGGGTACAGATGTGTTAAGCAGTGCTTCTTCAATTATGACCGTCAACGATTTATGTAACTCTTGGATAGATTGGTATACATTCATTTTCATGGTTGGGTCTTTCTGTTGTAATAGTTCAACAATGGATGTCACAAATGCCTCAAAAGTGTTTGCATTGGTATTATTTACAAACTGTGTGAAAGATGTTATGATCTTTATGGCAAAGTCATCTGGCAACCCTAACTCTGATGTTATCATACTTGAGATGGTTTTAATTTCTTCCATCCAATTTAGTGCAGAATCATTGGCAAGTAAGATACGGCAGGTCCATGAACTAAAGTTAGAATAGAAGATATCATTGACTGAGGCGTTCATCGTATCGCGGTACAAACTAAACATTTTCTGAAGGGAACTTTCACAGCTATCAACAGTTGTTACATTCATATTAGAAAGAAACTGTTTTAGAAGATTATTCATTACGGAAAAATTACTGTTGAAAATGTCAACAAGTGAAACATGTGGCAGGCTTGCATTTAGTGTCAGAGCAACATCAGTGAGGTTGAGAACCTTGCTGACAATATTTATAACATCATAGAACTCCACAGAATTATTCGTAGTCTTAAAATAGGTTGAAATATTGTTGACGGTGTTCAAAAATGATGACTCCAGCAGCCACAAAGGGGAACTTGTGCTGTTTTGAGTAACTTCTAGCAACTGCAGCACAGTGCTGTACCAGAAATTAACAATGGTTTCATTTAATATTTTCTGTCCATACAAGGAGTCATACAGCTTTACAATGTTAAATACTTGAAGCAAGTCTTTTGAGTATTCTGATGGATTTTGGCTATACAGTTCTGTCTGATTCATAAATGCTGATATCAGAGACTGCAGTTGACTTGACTGATTCTGGATGGCCTGATAAATAATATTAAGAATTTGAATTTCCTTTGTTTCACATGTAATGTTGTTTATGGAAAACTTGTTAGTTACTATGTCAATTGCTCCATCAAGTTCTTGAACCCAAGTATTTGTTATACCTGCTAAATTAGTTATGGTAGAAATGAACTGGTTGGTAGACGCTAGTGCTTCAGCAAGACATGCCAGTTCTTGTTTGGTTTTTGGGTTTCCTATAGCACAGCCATTAGTATTTTTCTCCCATGTAGTATTAAGAGCATATTCAACGATGTTAAGAAGTGTCACATTTCCATTATTGTTGGGAAACTCCAGGTTTATCTGACAACCCAAATCATTCAATGTTAGCTGCAGCATATTTACGATGTCTGTGCCTGAGCAGTTCTGCTTCAGTGATGGTGTTGTTGAATTTGTTAGGCATTGCAAGCTTGAATACAAAAGATCCATCAACTTCATTTTCAACATCGGAAATTCATAAAATATGCTTCCACTCCAGCTGTCCAGCAATAAATTGTATAAATGATATAAAACACTTTGATTGAGTGTATTCTCAGCAGTATAAACTATATCCAGGATCTGCTGAGATATGTTATAGATTGTTTCTAAGTTATAATTAAATGTTGGGTTTGCAGGTATGTCTTTCAGAATACTTTCCACTGTCAGAAGGACCTCTCCTGTTAATGCCATAACAGATGATAGATTGTTCAGACCTCCCCTATCATATTCCTGTAATAACTGTAGCACAAACTTAGCTTCACTGTCTATGAGCTGATTAAAAAAATGGCTCCAGGGACTTGTACTGATAAATTCTTGTTGAATGATCTGTTGTATGACCTGTGCGATGTTATTGATAAGGGTCTCAGTGGTCTGACCTCCATCTTGCAAAGTCATATTTATCAAGCTTTGTAGAGCAGGGACAATGTGAGACTTTTGTAACCAGCTAATTGCCGACTGTATGTTATTTGCAATAGGTACAAGGGAAGGATTGCTCTTCATAACAGTCAGAGAATTGTTTATTAAAACTTCTATCAAGGTTACAAAACTATCCAAGTTATTAGGGGTAGAGAATGTTTCGATCTCATTTTTTACAAAAAGGATGTACCACTGAATTGTCTGAAGCTGACTGTTTATGTTCTCTAGTTCTTGTTTAGTTTGAGAAACCAATGAGGTAGAGAAAGAGACATTAACGTTAGCAAACTTAAGGTTCTTTATCAAATCTTCAATTAATGATGCAGTGGATACTGACATTGCGCTTATGTTTAATCCCTCTAAAGTCTTCACAATTTGCAGTAGAGTTGTATTAATTTGCTGTATTACAGGCTGATTTTGATATGCCAAGCTTGTTAAGTCAAACATAAAAGTTAATTGTTGGTAGACATCTCCATTTTGATTAAGTACATTGAGCCAATCTGTAATAATGGAAGAAGCCAAAACCAGAGTGTCGTTAATAGGCTGAGGAAACGGCAGCATTCTGAGGAGATCTGTTAGACTCAAAGTTAGGTCCAAGGTACACTTTAAAGGATCAACAGATCCATTTGTATAACATTTAGACAACGTTATTACATAATCTAGCTGGGTGATCAACTTCTGAAGGTCTACGGATCCAAGCACCTGAAGGATGTTGCTAACATAGGTGGATAGGTAGCTAGAGTCATTTTGTAATGCTGTGTTAATAATATGGGTAAAATCTTCATAGATATTCTGGACATTGCATGAGCCATTGCTAGTTTGTGATTGAGAACATAGGATCAGTGAAAATATGTTGTTGATTATTTTGATCTCTGCATTGTTGAACTGGATGAATTGAGACAATTGCTGTACATTTCCACCAGTTGCTGAACTTGTGAACTGTATAACTTCATACATCTGTTGTTGGAATGTGAGAACTGAATTTAAACATTTAGAAAGGTCAACATCGCAGGTGGAAACTAAGTCCAGAAGAGTCTTCAAAATGTTTTTTATTTTTATGAACAACTGTTGATCTTCAGCTGGAATGAAATCAGAGATAAGGCTAAGCAATGTCAAAGATGCATTTTGAGGGTTAGAGCCCACGGTCTGTAGATTTGATGGGCTGAAAAAAGACAGAATAGCAGCATAGCTACTTAAATTGCCAGCCTGGCTATTCAAATAAGGAGTTAGCAATCCAAGGGCATTTTTCAAGGTAGTATCACTGTTCAGCCATTGTGCTATCTGTTTAAGGAACACATCAGAAATGACAAAGCTGTTGCCAACATTGGGGTTGCTTAGTATGTCATTGAATAGAATGATAGCTTGAGTAATGGTTGTAGTGATATCTGAAGTAATTAGATTTAGGTTTGTAACATTTTGTAGTATCTGTGTAAATTCTTGGAATGTTGACTGGTCAATAACAGAAAGAATCTTAAGTAATTTTGTAAAGTCAGTAACAACTTCTGTGCTGGTGGAAGTCAAGTTTTTGATTACATTCTGCAGCTCTACCAAATTCTGGAGCGACACATTAGATGAAGAAAACAGGCTACTCAGATGAATCAAAGTTTGAATTTCATTGATGATGCCTTGTGCCATGTTAGTGATTAGACCTGTGTTATTTCCTGATTGGATGGTAAGAACTTCTGGTGGCAAAAGTGTTTCCAGTTTTGTTAGAATTGTCTGAAGGGTCCCAATATACTGATCAGCAAGGGACTCTGTAATCAGAACATCAGTGGCGTTCAGTAAAACGTAGACCATTTCTGTGAGAATTTTCTGCAGTTGTGGATCTTGAGGATAGGTATTGTTAATTTCTTGTTGAAGCATCTCAAGGATTATCTGGTTAACACCGATCTGTTTGAAGAGAGTCCATGTTTTCTGCACATATCTGTAAAAAGAAAAAAAGTTTTTTAAATTTATACAGCAACAAAGGTATGGTAAACAAATCAAGTACTAATAGATGTAATGATTCATACTGTATTTCCTACAATTACACATTTTTTGAAAATTTTGAAATGTTATAGTAAACATAGAGTCTTCACATCCCCCACATCATTGGCAATGATGGGAGTAGGTGCGTGTGTGTGTGTGTGGGGGGGGGGGGGGGGGGGGGGGGGGGGGGGGGGGGGGGGGGGGGGGGGGAGATGTTGATGTAGCCCATCCATATAACTTGCCTACTGGCTGTTTCCTGTTTCTAGTTTAATCCCACCAATGGCCTACATTGCAGGATCAGCCTCAAACTGGTGTGTAGTCAATTTGAGCCAGCCTGATACAGACCCCATTTTTTGTAATGTTACATTTGCACTCCGTGGAACACTAAAGATGTGCACTTTAAAGCAAATGGTCTTCTTTCTTGAAAGTTGTCCAATTTGTGTCCCCGTCTAAAGTATCAGACCGATGTGTCCGTAATGGCTTAGATCGATTTGGCTGCCGATTTAAGCTCTTTAAGCTTAAGATCGGCACCAAATTTTTCAGCCGACCTATGACCGACTAATCGCTGAGAGCGCACACGGCGGTCGGTCTGTGGTCAACCATACAATCTAAGCATGTATAATTGGCTTTACACATACTTTTGTCTTTTAAAGGAAGCCGGGTCCCCATTGTACATTAATTGATGTGCCCATGTGCCACGTACGATTGACCTGCGATCAATCACAGGGGGGGTGACGTCACCACGCTGTAATTGATCGCCGGTCGATTGCACGGGAATCTACCCGTGTATGGCCAGCTTTAATCTGTAGTTATTAACTGTTCTAAAACGGACAAAATCACTTAATATTTCCACAACAGTGGAACTGCTGATAACAACAAAAATACCCTCCAATTTTACACAGCAGAAATTAGAACTGATTGGAATCTAGGTGTCAGTTTTATAGGCACAGCAGCAAGTAAAATTCTTGCATTGAACTTTGCTGACACTCTTTATACAACTTTGAACTTGGGAGGATTCCTTTTTGTTCACAGTGGTTTAAATTACACTTTAAATATCATGTATGCATCTTCTTCCTTAGTAACAATAGGCACAAAAATCCTTTTATGTTTAGCAATCTTTGTGTCTATAGTTAGAAAAGACTTGAAAAACCTGTACTGCATCATTTCCAGGGTTCCAGGCTAAACAACTAAAATCTACCTTTAAAGCAGTTGACAAGATGACAAGTGCTCAG
Source organism: Ptychadena robeensis (assembly GCA_036250615.1). Lineage (NCBI taxonomy): Eukaryota > Metazoa > Chordata > Amphibia > Anura > Ptychadenidae > Ptychadena > Ptychadena robeensis. The sequence goes on along the minus strand of CM070039.1, from coordinate 35,806,894 downwards.
GGTTGTCAAAATTGGCATTTCAATCTGTTAAACCACTATAAAACTGACCCCTATGGCCTCAATGTTTATCTAAAATTTTTAAAGCAAATTATTGTAATTGATTGCAAAAGAGCTGTAGACTAATTAAAATTTTCTATCATGTGACAAAAAAAAGGATTAATGTTTTTTTTACATTAGAGGTCCGACAAACTACCAAGGCTCTAGTAAAAAAAAGTGGTAAAGTAAAGCTCCAAACTTTACCATGTTTGAAGCTGAAGATCATCATAATGTTCAATCTTTCTAAGCTGTGCAGTACTCCTCTAATGAACTGAAATGGCTAAAGCTAGCCATACACGTATAGATTTTTCTGTTCAATCGACTGCAATGACCGGGAATCAATTCCTGCACACCTGGTGTGATCGACCCAAATAATTAATTATCCAAGGTGGGGTGCTTATCGATCACTGCGTGATCAATCGTCGATAAAACGTTTGTATGTTCAGATCGTATCAGAAGCTAACTGTCATTGTGCACTTTGTGAATTAAAGTCAGCAAGTAAGACAAAGTCTGTTTTATTTTCTGAATAAAATCAGCATCTTTGAGCCCATTCTGCCTAAACTTACTGTCTGGGCCACCCCATTTTTCACTTCTAAATTAGAGGTTAGCATCCCATGTTCATAAAAAGCATACCACCCTAACACTTTAACCCAGCCCATTTAATCTTTGTATAATATTCATAATGGTCCCTTCCTCACATGGCAACATTAACGGTAGATCAAAATGCCTATAATTAGCAGTCCTGGCAGAACTATAAGCCATTCAGAGTGTCTAGCAGTGAACATATCTGGCAGTTATCTCAATAATACATAGATATCAGAATGATACCTTCAATCGTACTGTATTGTCCAATCAGCAACCTTGGTTTTTAAGCTCCTGATGTTTCACAATTAGCTATGCATACCATTATCTATGGGTACCATTATCTACAATTAGCTATGGGTACCATTATCATAAGGGTCTGGCTGCAAGTAATTGCAAATCCTTTGTCAGGTAAAACAATTTCACACTGTGGTTTTTTTGTCTTTGAACAATGGTTGTCCCTATGGACACTTGTATTTCTTCCACAAAATGTTAATAATAAGGGCCTTTACTAAGGTAGTATGTTCTAAAATTTGCAGCACACCTTTTAATAAACATACTTACCTTGTCAAGGTTGCTGTAGAATTATCATTTATGTCCTTTAAAATTGTCAATGAACTTTGTAGAAACAAATCCCAGTTGATGGAGCTATTGCAAACCAGGCTAGAAGACTTATATATACCTAGGAAATAAACACATTCATTAGATGTAAAAAAGTGTGTGTATTTAAATACAAATGTATCACTGAAGAAACCTAGTAGGCAGGCTTTTGTTCTGCAGGACAAGGCAAAACGGCGGGCCTGTATTCCTTTTTAAAAATTATTGAAACTAAGTTAGGACACTAAAACTTTTTTTCAGTTAGTAAAAGAAATCTTTAAAAAAGGAAACTGTAATGAGTTATATTTCATCATCTTTACTATTTTAAAAATCTATGTTTGCCATTTGTGAGGAAGAATTTTGGTCTTATAGATTGGCTTTTATGTCGTTTTAAAGCAGAAATCCATTCCTAAAATTTCACAACCTAAAATAAGAAAGTTTTAAGGAGTTTTGTCAAGGGGTGCAAGGTGACCTGCTGAGAGAACTACTTCAGTGTTTCAGTCATTAACTTTGAAAAATTGATCCACATTAAAGAGTTGGTGCAGAGGTCAGTGATGAGACATTTTACATTGTGCTAAATGCTTTTTAAAAATATGTTAATACTTGAAAGTCAATGACTATTGGTTATTATTTTTATTACATTTTTTGGGGCTCATCAGTTTCAGGTAAATTTCAGCTGTTTGAATATATAGAGTTGTTAGCTCCAAGAACAGGTTAAGGAGATAGTCATTTAACAGCCCTGATAATATAATACTACACTGAAATATGTGCTATTCTTATTGCTCTGCAACTGTGCATCTTTATGGTTATTTCCATATGAATATTGTTATATATACAGGGGTGCACAAAACTTTTTAGTGAGCTTCTCAGATGAGTACCAGGAGATGGTGTTTGGCACTCACCTCATATGTATGTGGTCTCCCTCACTGTCCTCTGCATCAGCTTCCTGCATGGTAGGTTATGGTGCAGATGGACCTCCCTGTTCTCATACCTCAGTAGTACAATCCTGAAATTTTCTAGGTTAGTAACTAACCCCTGAGACTACCTGCAGTCCAAATGTCATCCTTCATTTCATAGTTATATTCCAACTGTCACACAGTTCTTTCCTCCCCCAGATCTCCAACACCCTTAAAAGTCTAATCTTTTTTTGGGGGATTTTTAATTAACATTCCCAATTTCATTTCCTAACTACAACCTTTCATAGCTATTCATGTTTCCCTGTTGGTTTCCATGTGACATAAATTGTATACATTTAACATTTAGCTGCGGCCGCCCAGACACGGAGTGCCTTCAAGCTGTTAGTACGCATATGAGCTGTGTAACAATAAGGTACGCATAGCTAGTTTTTGGCCCCTTTTGAATACCAGAGTACCACTTATGTGCACGCCTGTATATATATTTTTTAAATGAGTCACACATATACTAAATATTCTAAAAAAAAGTCTCAGTACCACTTCTCTAGATTTGTAATGCATGGTAAATTAGGTTAGCAAGAATTGTATCGATTATTTATGCACTTCCATTCCGCTGTTTTTTTAATTATAAAAAATGTAATACTTGCTTGCAGCTTAAGGCCTACATTTATCTATTTTAAATCTGAATG
>CM070039.1:35789727-35803976 GCA_036250615.1 Ptychadena robeensis | reverse complement strand
AAAAATGTAATACTTGCTTGCAGCTTAAGGCCTACATTTATCTATTTTAAATCTGAATGAGAAAAACATTTACAAAATATTTACAGAAACTGGTAATAAGACATTTCCAAGTATTTATCGGCAGACAAGAACATTCTGGTGAAATCCTGCTTTGGAATCCCACTGTCATGCATATGCACTGTTTTAAAAAATATCTTTCACAGGTGACTTACAAGCATTACTGGAATTTTCTTTAGCCAAAGACGTCACCAGCCAGTAGATTGTTTGAAATGTTTGTGTCTGTTCCACCAAAGGACAGCCAGAGCTGGATCCGCAAGGCAACAACTACAGAATGGAAATAAGTAGTTCTCATAAAAGCAAAACAAGTACAAATAATAATAAGGAAGGTCAGTTACATTCATTTTTATATCCTATAGATTATTACCCAATACTCCCCTTTTAATATAGCAGAGCATTACTCTAGTTACTGTTGCTTTCATATACATGTTGACCCAAAGCCAGACATATGGTAATACATGAAATGCTAATAAAACACAGCTATGTATGTTCTAGATCAGGGGTGGGCAAACTTTTTGACTCGTGGGCCACATTGGCTTCTTAAATTTGAAAAAGGTGCAGGACCAAGAGCTTGGCTCGACCCACCATGAAGACACAGCATCTCCTGAGCAGGTAAGTCTATGTGCTATATAACATATATAGAACTTTCAACAGTAAGGGTTTGTTTCCACATACTTCGAGACCCGTATACACTTAGCTGTTGAAAGTTTTAATATGTTTATGAAAATCTGGGGTCATCATGGAGCTAACAAGCTTAAGATATACACACTGTTAATTAATAAAAAAATATCTAAAAATATATATTATACTGCAATATTATACTGTCCATATTTATAAGAAAGTAATTATTCTTACCTTAAACAAGGAAGTGCATGAGTTCAGGTCAGTGGCCAGGGCTTGGTTAGACAGTGTTTGCAGGGTATAAGACACATTTGTTGTAGACAACTTCATGACTATAGTAAACAAGACACTTAAAATTAAAAGAAAATACAGAACATCATTTTCACAGGGTATATAGACAGTAGATAAAATTATCCTCTGGGCAAGTAATATGTTTTTTGCATAAGACTATGTCTCATTAAGCGCAGTGCTTGGCAGGGGTCCTGACTGAGCACATACACATTACCTGCCCGGCAGATACTCTGTTCTCACTTTCCTCTGCAGATATGCCGGCCACAGGTTGATGTACTGCAACTACGTTAACCCTTGCATTGGCGAATCGGCTCAATTCCATGTGAACAGTGGATCCACCGGGCAGGTAATGTGTATGTGCTCCTTCTGGACCCCCACTAAGCACTGCGCTTAACGCAGGGGGTCCCGACGGATCACACAACAAAATGGAAACCTACCAGTTAACCTTCCTAGCGCTTCTGACGGCTGCATCTCGTCTTGCACTTTCATGTCAGTGTTGCAGCTGACGAGATGGAGCCGTCCAGCTAAGCTCACATCCCCCGGCAGCAGCACACTGTTCTGTGCTGTCCCAGGGGATGCTCTAAGCTGGCTTCGGCATGTCAGCTCAATTTGCATATGAATGTCCCACAGGGCGAGGGGGTCCGCGGGGCATTCATATGCGAATTAGGATATCTTCAAAGACCACATGTGGAAAGTCACCCCCAGTGTTATCTCCACATGTGCTCTTTGAAGTTAACCCTTTCAGAGGGTGCCAAATGGCTTGTATTGGATACAGTGATAACTGCATCCAATACAATTCAAAGTAAAACAAAACACATTTTCAATTGTAATAAAAATGTTATTATAAACAAACATAAATACTGTTTTGAAATCTTTCACCAAATAAGTATTCAAGAGATTTTATCATTCAAATGATACATTTTATAATTTTTTTAATGTACTTTTTTTATAATAAATGTGTGTTTCAAACATTATTATATTCAGGATGTCTATTAGACCCTTGTACGGACATATTTTTGGAAGTTACAAGCTTACAACACAAAAAAAATCCATTTGAGTCTATGGTGCGCTTTTGGTACAGAAATCTGGACCTTGCAGGAGCGCTAAGGAGGGTAAAGTACATAAGGCGGTTCTACCTATCTAAAAGTCATTACCTCATCTGTCAATGGCTAGGGCTAAAATCAGCCACATAGGCCAGAGTGCATTGTTCCAAGAATTAAGCTTCAGAGAAAAAAATTTTTTTTGGGGCAGTCTGTTGGCAGATCAAAGGGATTTAGAAAAATTGCTTATGATGCCTTCTATAAAGCAAATGATTCAGTCTGTAAAAAGAGAAAAGGTTACCTTTAAGGTGCCCAAAGGCATCAGGCGTGTGCTAATCGGATTAGCCAAAAGTTTGTTGGTTGACACCAACTATTTATGATTGATTTAACCATCAACACATCTGATCACTAAAGCCCCCCATACACCTTTAGATCACGCCATACAATTAGATTTACCAACAACCATGTATTTTAGGGGCCTCCCTGATAGAATACATAGTGATTGGAAGATTTAGAAAGCTCCATGCTCTATTACATGGTTTTGGTAGAAGAAACGTTGATTGTACAGAAATTGTATGATAAGATTGTATGGTGTATGGGGGCTTTAAAGGATTCCAGGATTGTTAAAATGTGAACTCAATTGTTGCCTTACAGGTTCACTACTCTCAGACCAAGTGTTTTAGTTTTAAGCCCCCCATACATGCATAGATTCCGTAACGATCGCAGAACTGGCGATTGCGGTGTGGGAACATCATCACGCTGCGCCCGATCGTTCAGAGAATCAAAGTATGGTCCACTGTTCGTCTCCTGATACTTTCGGATCACCGTGCAACCGATTTGTGGTGCATTCCTGGTCAATCGCTCCAAGTGGGAGCATAAGTTTTACAGGTGATTGCCACAATATCGCCCATGGATCTATGCATGTATGGGAGGCTGTAGACAAAGGTGATTTTACTCAAGTTTTGCCAAGGAAACTCATTAATAAATGTGACCCAAATAAATATTTTCACAGAAGCTTGTTTGTAAGTTTGCATGTCACAATTCCTTAAATGACAGTAATGATATTTCTGTATATTTTTACCTTGGCTAATAATTTTAATCGTGCTCTTCAAACAGGGTTGTATGTAGGAAAGTTCCTGAGGAACAGTTGAAAAGTTGAGAACGAATTCTCCAGAATCTGCAAAACTGAAAATAAATAAACAATACATTAATCATGGTGGTCACTGAGCTTTTTTTTTATAACGCCTTGTACAAATAAATTAACTGTAATTTGTATGCAAACCATCTAACCAATCATTGTTCTAATCAAAAATCCAAAAATTGTTACTACTTTCCTTCCAATCAGTATTTCAATTGGAAATATTTTAGTCATTATATATATATACAACACAATCTGAGTAAATTTTAATCAGACCACAATTGGAGAAGGCTATAAGTGCTAAGTCTAAAGCTGGGCATACACGTACCAATTCCTGCACGATACGATCCCCGATCCAATGCAGTGCGCACTTCCGCATCCATTAACCGCCCTAGCGGTCAGGACGGCAGCATCTCGTCCAGCGCTGCTACTGCTTCTATCGCACTGGACGAGATGCTGCCGTCCAGCACACATCGGGGCTCCAGGCAGCACATACTCACAGTTCTGCACTGTCCCGGTGTCCCCGATGTGACATGCAGGCAGCCAGCTCCATCTCTTCTCTTCTCCCCCCCTCCGAGTGACGTGATGATTTGAAAAGTAAATTGCATGAAAACTGTTTTCTATGTAGAAAACTGCTTTCAATGTGCACCTATGTACTAAACATCACCTAAATAAAGTCACTGGTGCCCCAGATGTGCCCATTTGCAGCAACCCTCTCTTCCCTGGTGTGATTTCATCACACCAGGTTAGAGAGGGTTAACTGCAAATGGGCACATCTGGGGCACCAGAGACCTTATTTGGGCGAGATTAGTACATAGCAGCATAGCTTTGTTCCCTGATTTTTGTGTTTTTTCATAAATTTTATTTAAAAAAAAACATTTATTTTACATAATTGTTTGTTTCAAGCATTATTATATTCAGGATGTCTATTAGACCCTTGTACGGACATATTTTGGGAAGTTACAGGCCTACAACATAAAGAAAAATTTACCATTGAAGTCTATGGTGCACTGTTGGTACAGAAATCTGGACCTCAGCAGTGCGCTAGGGAGGTTAAGGATCGGGTCGTGCAGGAATTGGAGGCAGCAACTGAACAGGATTGGGCTGAAATCAGCCGTCCTGTCGGATCTAAATTTTAGCTCAATCCCATTAGTTCGGCTGGCCGATTCTTGGCACTAGCATCATCACGCCGCTCCTAGTGCAAAGAATCGCATAAGGAATAGACGGTACATCGTACCGTCTATTCCCAGCTTTATTCTTTAAAAGTTAATGTTATAAAAATCACTACTGACAGGTTGTAAAGCATTAAGCCCACTAATCATCCAAAATGAAAGGCAAATAGACTGACTGAGCCCACAGCGGCTTTTATAAAAGTTTTTAAAATATATATTTTGAAGGAGAGCTTGTCAGAACAGAAATACGGGAAATACCGCTACTGACACTCCTTTAAAGCTGCATATTTTAGGGTGATTATGTATAGTTTTGCTTCAATGCTTAGTTATTACTCTGGAAACAAACACATACCATACACTTGTTGTCAGAGTTTTAAAAAGCAGTGAAGAAAGAAGGGTGACACTGGTACATGTACTTTCATGTACATGAAACAATAATTCAGATATCTATATACTATTTCTGCTTTAAAAAAATAAATACTTTTGTGATTTCAAAGTGAATTGAGAAAAAAATGTAGTAATATCTTAATTCCAGCTCTTTCAAATACTGTCCAATGTAAAAAGTTTTAGATACTTAGGAAGCTCTGTTAAAAGTCCTCACCTATGTTAATGAGCTATACAAGAACAAAGTCTCTGGAACTAAGAATTAAGTCACCACAACAAACGTGATCAGCAGTACAATTCACTACTATTGCAGTATTATTATTGACTTAAAAATTGCCAACATATAATGCAGTACTGTATGTTATATAGGGGTAGAGCGACAAACAAGGTTACATATACTGTCAGTTCAAACCATGAGACAGAAGGAAAATAAAACCCTGCTCAACCTTGCTTGACTGGCTATGGAGGCTTTAGACCAGGGACCACGGTATTTAACCTAAACTTTAGTATCAAAAACAAAATAGTTGTATATATGAGATATGCAAATATTTAAAAAAGCCCTCTACAATAAGAGACATATCCTATTTGATGCAGATTTTACAGCCTGACATATGACAGGAATCAATTAAACTAAATCAGCTCCAATCCACTGTATTCATTAAGCTGGGCATAGACGTTTCCTTTTAATGCCAATTTCTTGGCAGATTGACTGCGCTTGATGACATCACCACTAGTGTTGAGCTTGAATATTCAAATTGGGAATATATTCAGCAAATATCTGCTTTTTCACAAAACTTGCGGATATTCGGGATGTTCTGCATTGGGATGCTTATGGCCATGGATTGCAAATATAAATTTGCAATGTGAAATAAATAGCACATGTGAGCATTCATTTTGAATTTCATTTTTTAATTGCGAAAATATTTCCGCGGTTTTGTGAAATATCGCGAATTCGAAAATTGCCTATACCGCTTACCACATGGGTCTGGTCGTTCCTAGAATCAGCCGCGCACCAATGAGATTGACCTTAAAACTTCGAACATGTCCCTAATGTGGGTGATTGTTTTCTGGCCCGATTCAAGGTGGGCGTTTTAGCTTTCCTGCCACGAATCGATCACCATGAGCGCACATAGTGGTCGATTGGTGGTGAAATCGGTCACAAATCTGATCGTCTATGCCCAGCTCCAGTAATTAGACCCTCTTTACCCTGTTGCTGCTTATGACCCATGCACACATTGTTCAGTGTGACCAATGTATTTGAAACCATGTTTAAGCTTATATTTACGGGTCTAATGATACAGAAAAAATGATTGCACATGAAATGTGAAAGGAAGTTCTTAAATGTCCACATCCTATGCCAACATGCAAATGAAGATATACATTATTATAATATCTAAAATCTCTGATGTATTTCTCAATATCTTATGCAACAGAATTAATCATCGTTATTTATTAACATGATCTAATTAAATGGACGCCTACTCTTCGACTGCCTGTAATTAGACATGTTGCTTGCCAATTTTTTGTTGTACGTTCCAGGAAATTATATCAGATAGGGCAAGTCTTAGCCATTCACTGATTACATGACATAGAAAGCTACAGAACCTGTAAGATGGAAGATGCCAGTCAGGTGAAACCTCTGAGACCACGTGTACTTGAAGTTCTATCCTTAATGAGAGTGCATTTCACTGAAGCAAACAATGGAAATTTTATCCGCATAATTACATACTACAGTACTTCCTTAACATTTATAGATCATTAAGAGATAATGAGGATAGTCTAGATCAGGTGACATCCATTCCTATGCACATGGTGGGTTTACATGTGTAGATTTTTTCGTTCGATCATCAAAGAACGAACGATTTTTGGTTGATTGAACAAAAATCTAGAATGGCCAATGTGTTTTAAATTTGATACATTTTGTTCGGCCTCGATCAAAAAATTATTCAAAAGGTCATGGAACATGTTGGTAAATTTTTATCTGTCTTTGTAATTTCAAATGTATTTTCATTCGCTATCAGTGATAAGTGAACAAAAAATCTAATGTTACATTCGATAAATGAACGGACGATGTTCGACAACGACATCAAACAAAAAAATCGAATTAGCAGTTGATTGAAGTAAAAACCTACACATTTAATCCCACCTTTAGCTTCTGCAGTTTTGTTTGTTTTATACCTTTGTGGGTTTTTGATGTATTCTGGTATCATCAGCAGAAAATTCCATAGGTTAGTATTGTCTTGTATCCCTTGAACCTTTGTGGAGATTTCATTTATTAATGTCAGGATCTGTGTAGAGGAGATGTTGCTTGCCTTCACAGCAAAAAACAAAACAAATAAGTTAGAGCATGAAAAATGTATCAAAGAAAATATGAAGTGCCTACCCTAACTAAAGGTGGGTTTACACATGTCGATTTTTTGTTCGATCAACGAAGAATGAACGATTTTTTGGTTGATTGAACAAAAATCTAGAATGGCCAATGTCTTCGATGGATACATTTTGTTCGACCTTGAACAAAAAAATCATTCGAAAGGTCATTGAACATGCTGGTAAATTTTTATCTGTCATTGTAATTTCTAAAGTATTTTCATTCGATATTGGGATGGACGAACAAAAAATCTAATGTTACATTCGATAAATGAACGAACGATGTTTGACAACAACATCGAACAAGAAATCGAACTGGCAGTTGATTGGAGAAAAAATCTACACATGTAAACCCACCTTTAATATTACTTAACCAGCAGTGCAACTAGGTCAGGGATTGCACACAGCCCATCTTGGTGTGAGCTGGGTAGGGTCTAAAGTCCAGGAAAAGTCTGAGTCCTGAAGGAAGCAGTCACTTGCATACACTGATATATAATAGACAGCTCAACTATTTTGTAAAAGTTAAAGAAAAGGGGGATAAAGACAGACGGTAAGGAGAAGGAAAAAAGATGGGGGGGATAACAAGAGGGGGCTGAAGAAGGGAGGGATTAAAGGGCACCCTCAACTGTGTCATAGGACCATGTAAATGAGAATAATTCCATCATATAATGGGTAAGGGAGAGCCTAAGTGCAAAATTTAAAATCCATGGGTCAAGTTGGTTGAGACTTTTAACTAACAGTCAGGTATACCTGCTTTCCAAAATAAAGAGTAGAGGGTTTTTTCACCTACTATACATTAAACGTTAAGCAGAGTTTAACTGAGTTTAATCACTAGTAAGAAAAAGTGAACGCGAATGGGGCAGTATACTGGTCAATACAAAATGTGCCTATAACTTGCAAGTTAGGTACCAAGTTTAGGTACCACAACAATATATACATATCTTACCTGTGAAAAAAAAGCATTCATTGCAAAGCTTGCCAGTGATTTATCAGACTGACAAAATTCCTGTAAAGTCATTTGTTGTGTAGTGGGGTACAGACTGATGGTACTGCACAATGCTCCTTTCAAATTTCCTGAATTGATGTCCTCTATCACTGACTAGAGAAAAGACAAAATTAAAGTGTTAATGGAGAGCCATGCCCTAAAATGCATTAATGATGTACAAGAATCTTTTGCATATGGATGATTGGATTTAAATATATATCTTCGTTTTCATTGGGGCAGGCATTGCATAGTTTATAGTTGCCCCTCATCATTCATTAAGGGGAAATGATGAACCCCCAAAAACTTGTCTGCTTCTGAGATCTTTTCTGACAGCAAATGAAGACTAATTGAACTTGTCGCAATCACATGGCACTTTTATGTTTCATTAATGTTCAGGAACATGTTGACTTTCTTGCTTTTATGGGGTGTACTGACAAATAGAGATGGTCGAATTTTTTTTCAAAAATGCAACCATTTAGAAGATTTCGAGTTAATTGCAAAGCCACTGAACATGGTATCATCACAAAACTTGCTGGAAATGTAGAGAAGGGTTGGGGGTATACTCCAAAAAAGAAAGTATGTCTCTAACACAAATAGTTTTTGCATAAATTAAGTTCAAAATCAAGTAAAAATGGCGAAAATCGGAATTTCGACTTTATTTTTTAACTTAATTTATGCAAAAACTACATGTGCTAGAGCAAAACTTTTTTTTTCAAATGTTCCCACAACCCTTCTCTACATCTCCTGTAATTGTGGTGATGATACCTTGTTCAGGGGCTTTGCAATCAGCTCACAAATTCAGCAAGTCGAAAAATTCGACCATCTCTACTGACAAATAAGATGCCCAATAAGATGTCAACCACTGCCTCCGGATCAGCAAAAGGAGACAGCCACTGCTGCAGACAGGTATGTGGAACGCCCAAAAATCGGGTAAAAATCTTAACGTGTGTGGGGGGCTTAACTAAGTTTGAAATTCTCTTGAAAATGTTTGCCACTATTTGCATGGGAGAAGAAGACCAATCATTCCTGCTGCCTCTTTGTGAAGGGTAATTGCTTATAAATCCATACTATTTTTTTTCAAGGAGCCTGTATACTTTTTTGCACACTAAAGGTATAGCTCAGTGATAGTGTGACCATTTTTACAATTTAATGTCTAGGTTATATATAAGGTATTTGGGTTTTTATGCTTATTAAAGGTATTAGGAATGAATTATGAATATAATGTGAAAATGGTGTTTGTTGCCTCGGCCCTGATACCCTAGGTGATAGACCGATGAAAGAATGCTGGTTTGTTTGATGTTTAGACTCCACATAAAAACTAATAACTGGTGCAAAAAATGACACAAAAGATTTGAAGTGCTTGACCATTTATTTGACGCATATTTTTCATTTTAGTGATACAAATCTATTGTTTTCTGTCCATTTACCTTTCCTGCATTGAATACTTCTACAGCAGGTGTCCAGTTGTCTGCCACTGAAGAAAAACAGTGTAAGTTACGTCTAAAATTCTATTCGCCACTCCATATAATCATTTTTTGCCAAACCACAGCAATAAACAAATCTTACGTTTAAAACTCAATCTTATATGTTATGGGCTATAAAATGAGCAATTAACTAAGCTTTAAACTTAAAGAACTACAGTGCTGAGGACACAAAGCATTACAATAAATGGCACAGTGGTGCTAGGTCCAACTTCTTTATTGAAAAATAGTGATGAGCGGCATAGGCAATATTTTGCGAATAATTCTACTAATGTTCGAGATATTCGCAATTATAATCACCTCGCAATTACCTTCAAAATGAATGGTCACATGTGCTATTTGTTTCCACATTGCGAATATATATTCGTAATCCATGGCCATAAGCATCCCAATGGAGAATATCGCAAATATTTGAAATTGCGAATATCCGTCGCCATATTCACATAATTTGCTGATTCTCGAATAGACGATATTTGCTAAATATATTTGCAATTCGAATATTCGAGCTCAACACTAATGAAACATCATAAACACAGCAAGAATACAGACTCCCCTGGGGTCTCCTCGTTTCTGACGCATTTCATCCCTTAACACTGGGGCTAATTCAAAAATTTAGGCTCTACGAATAAGCCCCAATGTAAAAGGGTGAAACGCTAGATTAGGAGGCCCCCACAGGAATCGGAATTCTAGCTGTGTGTCACAGATTGCAGTGTCACCCAGCGATCTGTAACTGCAGATGTGCCCTCTACCTCTATCTTTTGCTGTCCCCCCTCCAAAACTTCAAAGGGCACAGACTTTTCAAAGATCAACTCCCTCTGCTGGTTGTACTAATAAAGGCACTTGATGTGGCTCCGGTTCCCTGCTCCCACTTCTGGGTGCTCAGATATCTGCTCTTTAGCACTCCTTATAGCTCACCTGTAGTCCTACCAATCTAGTCACATGACCTTGTGTTTAAGGAACATCCTGCTGCCTGATCAAAAAGGTCCTCAGGTCTCTGCTACCTAGGCACTGCTGCTTTCTTTTGCTGTATCCTTACTGCACCCCGGACTGTTTTGACTACCCTGTTTGCCACTTGCCCTTACTTATTGCCTGCCCGACTTCTCATATGCCTGTTGACTTTGTACCTTACAGCTGCTGCCAGTAAGTGGAGCTAGTGACCGCAACCTGGGAGTCTCCCGCAGCCAAGCCCATCACTCCTTGCAGGGTTCTCTGGTGACCCGTGACACTGTGCTTGTTTATGATTTTTCAATCAAGAAGTTGGACTTTTATGTGGAGTGCGGAATTCTATACGAAACTTGTAAATTGGGCTTTCGGAGATGGGGCATTGGCTGATTCCAGCACCTGGAATTCCAACCCAAATTAACTTGGCCAGAGGAAGTCTGTGTGGATATTAACAAGGCCTATGAAGAGAAGAACTCTATCACTGCTGAGAGGCTTGGAGGGGCAGCTATACAAAAAGGGGATTATGGTGCTTATAAAAGACTTTAAACCATTGTTGCCCATGGGCAATACACAATATTAACTAAAAAAAGTTTAGTTAAAAGTGTACTGTTCTGTGATTGCTCACACGCTGGTACACCTTTTTAAGAAAGTGAAGGTTTATGTGTGAATATTGGGATATTGGTAATTGTGAAGCACAAGTTTAAAAGTTTATAAAATCAGAGGTAACATACATGAGGCTGCTGTCTGATCAGTAGAACTTCGCGTTAGGAAAGCTGATCCTCCTCCACCGGAATCAGCAAACCTTTTTAACCTGAAGTAGAAAAAGCAAACCAATTACAATGTGGGACATTGCAGGATGGACTTTAGGGAAACTGATATTAAACAGTTGAATTTCATATACATAAAATACACATTTAATTCTAGAGGCGCTTTTCTAATTTAAATACCACTGTCACTCTAAATAGCCAAGGGAGTGATACTACTTTCCCAACATAGTTAATGTTTAACTCATAGAAGATAAAAAATAAATTTATTCTAGTTATCTATTGATTCAAACATCATCAAAGTAGCTGTTAAGTTATACAATAATATGAACCTCTAAGCAACGGTTATTTGTTCTTCGAGAATGCCTTGGAGAAGAAAAGAAAAAATAACACCCGGTAAACACCCTTTTTCTTTCATTTATTATTTTTTATTTATTTATTTTTTATTAATAGTCACTACTCTTTCCCTCCATAGCTGTAGGAAGAAATACAGAGGTGATTGATGTACCTTCACACACCCTGGGTATGCAGGCCCACGGTGTTCTGTGTTTCCAATGTAGGAAATTGTATCAGATGTGTGCTGGGCTTTAGAAATACCAAGTTACAAATTAAAGCCTCATTACACTACTACACTTGCGATAAGTATATAAAACCAATTTGATGAGTTATGTGCTATAAAAATAAAACATATAATGTATGTCTTGACAGTTTTCGTGGGGGAAGTGGGGGAAGGACTAAAATCTTTGTTGGTAAGATTTACCCTTTTCGTGCTACGCCAAACAACTAGAGTAGGGGAAGGCTAGAACCACCCATAAGGTATGTATTTATATCTGTACCCCTTTTGCAGATATACTCAGCCAGGGAAAGCATGGTGGCTCAGGTGGTTAGGAGTCTGGCCATGCAGCACTAGGTTGAAATGCTAGCTAACCACTATCTGCAAGGAATTAGCTAGTTCTCGCTGTGTCTGTGTGGGTTTCCGCCCACACTCCAAAGACATACTGATAGGTTAATTGGCTTCCCCAAAAGTTTCTCCTATGTTAGTTAAACATGACTTAGGTTAGAACAACGACAGAGGCGCACAACCTAGTACAACGAATGGTTAAAAAATGTGGAATAGGATAAGATAAAACTAATTGAAACAAAATGAGACAAAACAACAGACAAGATACTCACATTGAGAGAGGTTTACAAGGCTGGCTCTCTCAGGGCCATGTGCTTTCCAGGAGGACCTCACTTCCTGGTTAGGGATGAGATTACTTCCTGCTTACAGATACTGGGGGGCTCAATAGGAACAATGGGACGCGTTTCAAGCAGAGCTCTTTATCAACCATCCGTCCCGCGTCGGCCGTGGGCAGCCGAGCACTCGCTGCCGACCGCTCGCGGCTGATGCTAGTGCACTAGTTTTTTTTTTCAATGCAAGTCAATGCAGCTGCCCCCGGATCGTGTCCATAGATAATGAATGGACGTGGTTAAAAATCGCGTACACATTAGATTTTTGACCGCGTCCATTCAGGTCTTTGGGCGCGATCAGATTGACCACAGCCGCTCGCGGCGAAAAGCCCAAGCCCAGGCACAAGCCTGCATTTCAAGTGTGGACACAGCCATTGAAATTTATGGAGGTTCAAAACTGCGGCTGGTCGCGCAAGTGGGGACAAGCCCTAGTCTATATGGCATATGACTGTGTTAGTAACATATAGTGATGAGCAGCATAGGCAATATTCGTATTTGCAATATATAGAAAGTTATATTTGGAACAAATAATATATAATATTGAAATATAATATAATATTCAACCAATTTGTTATCTCCAGTCAGTATTGTCTTCAGTGTTAAAAGATGTGCCGATATTCGCATATTTTCATGGTCAACACTACTGATGTAAAAATCTCAAATATTCGATTAAAGGATATAGCACTGTATTCAAATTATTCGAATATTTGCCATCAACACTAGTTTCATACACATGACTATGGTAGGGACATTAGACAGTTATTGATAGGACTATATATATTCTGTAAAGTGCTGTGTAATATGTCTGCTCTATATAAATACAACGTAATATTAATAATCATTTTTTATAATAAAGGGAAACATACAGTGAACCCTTGAGCTACAGCTGGCTTGACTCAAGTACAACTTGAGTTACAACTAAGCTTTTAGTTTTAACTTACAACCAAAGTCTTAAGTAACAACCCAAATTATGGTAAAGGTCAAAAAGTTTTTCTGCAGTTGTAAGCAAAGACCTGGGATGTCAGAGAAGCATTTGTAAGCTGCACTCTGGGCCCAGATACAGGTTTGAGGATTTAATTTTAGACCGTGTATCAAAATGCACCAAAAATAACTATAAAATACAGAAGAAAGGAAGAAAGTCAAGGTAGAGAAAAAAATTCAACTGAAAAGAAGAAGTAAATTTTGAACTTTGATTGTGCCGATCTCATTAAATAGAGCATGTCAATAGATGGTACCTAGGAGAATGAAGGAGGACAAGCAGGGAGTGATCAGTGCAGAGAAACCCCTGTATACAGCATGTACGTAACTGCTAACTGCTCTGATCACTCCTGCTCTCACTTCTAGGTTATGTCTGTTGACAGGGAGGTGGGAGTGATAAGAGTGAGACACAGAGCTGAGAGACACTGGCAGCAGCTGTTAGCAGTAGTGATGAGCAGCATAGACAGTATTTGTATTTGCTAAATATCGCAAATGTTTTGCCTAATATTCGAGAATTCGACAATAAATTCGAGAATTTGTGATCTCTAGTCTTTATTACCTTCATTGCGCAAATTGGCACTTGAACATGCACATATTGTAAACATAATGCAAAATCTTGCATACTCGTGATTAAGAATATATAGCACTATATTTGAGAATTTCAACAATTCTTGAATTACTGATATTCGCAATTAGAATATTGGCGATCAACACTAGTCACCAGCCACTGCGTGTCTCTGTGTGTCAGGGTCCCGCCAGCCCTGGGGGGAGCGCGGCGCCGTCGGGGTCCCCAGTCTGG
>CM070039.1:35736303-35787159 GCA_036250615.1 Ptychadena robeensis | reverse complement strand
GGCATCAGCCCACTTGTGAGTGCCTATGCTCCCTCTATTTCACAAATGAATGGGGGGGGGTGATTGTATAATATATATTGCGACACATAACCTGAGATTAGGGGCATATGACCTTTATAAGCAGTATAGGTTGAAAATGTTATGGGTGGCCCTTTAGTGATGCTGAGGGCCACACTTGTGGCACTCCATATCAACTTAGTTGGCCACCACTGCTCTAGACCATGTACTGCATGTTTAAACACAATTCATTTAAAATATACATATAACCTGTATCACAACTATAACCTATAAAAAAACATTTGAATTTGTATTTACTTATGAGTACTCAATTTAATAAATGCTGTATTGTATAATGTTGAGATTATTCACAGTAATCCTTTTTTTTTGGTTCTTCTTGCTGATAACCAAATTCAGCATTCATCTATTTTAAGACTTGTCACACTGGTTTGTTCAGCTTTGCGTCATATGCTGCGCTGCATTCCAAGCGGGGACATATTGCAGGAAACCCTTTCTGAAATCCCCAACCCACTTACATTCCCCTTGCAGACATGTCTCTTTGTATTTTGCTAAAAACAATGACAGTCTAATGCATCTCTGTTTTTTTAGTAATACAGTAGCCTATAAGTTAGCCAAATTAAAAACAATTGAATTCTTAAGAATAGAAAATAAAAAACAAGGCCTGAAAATGCAAGAAGGGTGTGCCTATAACAAACAAAATTAAGTAAATTAAAATACATAAAACTAAATAAGAAATATTAAATCTACCAGACATAAAAATACATCTGTATGTGGCTATAATACTAATAATGATCTGTCTAAACCAGACGTGGGCAAACTAAAGCCCCCCATACACTTTAAGATCGATCCATGCAATTTCCTTTAGATCTACCAACAACTGTGTAGTATAGTGGCCTCCCTGATAGAATACATAGTGATTGGAAGGATTAGAAATTGCCTCATTATGGTGATTTTGGTAAAACAAAAGTTTTAGTCTTTTAATTTGGCCCTTTGTCCCCTTGGTGTCAAAAAGCTCTGGCAATCCTCATTCCCTGCAATAAGTGAAGATAACACCTAGAGGAAACTTGTTTGGATTGTAAAGCTAGCCATACATTGTCCGATTCCATGGCCGATCGATCACCTATCCGATCGTTTCCGGCGATGTCAGCGGGAATCGGAGGTCCGATCGCTACATACCACCTTGTCCCACGGATTCCTGGACGATTCCGTGTCCGATCGCTTACTTCTCAAATGGCAACTCCCCTTGATGTGTGCTGAATCGGATCAGAAAGACCAACATGTTGGTTCTCTGTCGGATCCGATTCTGGGCCCCCGAACGATCGGACGTGATCGGATGGACAAGGTGGGTTTCACGCGATTCTGGGACGCGCCCGGAATCGATCGTCCCGGAATCCGTTGGGAAACGGACCCGTGTATGGGGACCTTATGGCTAGAGCCCATCAAAAGCTTCTATTTATAATTTTTTTTACATATTGTCTTTTTTTAAATATCCTGTCTGAACTACAAGAACCCGTATGCCCAGCAGCCCTTGGATGCTATTGGTCCGGCCCCTATGTTACATTTAGAAACCCATTGTGGCCCACAAGTCAAAAAGTTTGCCCACCCCTGGTCTAAACAGACTAAATAAAACAACAGCTTACTTCCCTAGGAGCCATAGGGCAAACATAGAGGCGCACTAAACGGCACTCTGAGAATGTTTCAGCAAAAGAACCCCAAAAAAATGGGAATTGGGACAAAAAACCAACAATATGCAACTGTATGTCAGAGAATAAAATGCAGTTTTAGAGAACAAATCTCTACATTTATCAAAGCAACCAAACTATTTAGGAAAGGGTTGTAAACTGGCAATGTCATATATAACACCTTATAGAAAACAACACAATATTACCTAAAACATTTTTGCTGAAAATATATTGTGCTTTTTCTGAATAAGGTGTGTCATCCCTCAATATGATTTATGAGACATAACCAAGGGTGAGTAGTATAGATAAAAGAAACTAATAAATGATTTCAAATGACACATATCAATATCAGGATGCAATAACATTTTATGTAGTAAAAAAGGCAAATCTCCCCAAACTGTCCAAAGTTCAGTAAAACAAAAATTATTCAAGTATCTTAAGTATATCTTAATGTTAACATATTTCAAACTTGCATGTAAAGTACTTTCTTTACCAAAAGAATCAGTATAAAGAACGTGAATAGCTCATAAATAGCCTTGTAAGCATGGAACAGAAGAGCAAAGCCAGGATCAACAGGTCATTTCATTATTATTTTTATTGTATATGTTAATAAGAGAACTATGAGCATATACAGAGTAAGATACAGTGTATCACAGAAAGTATTTAAAAAGTGAATTTTGTATTGTAGCATTGAATTTCGCTGCAAGGCATACAGTATCCGGTGAGATGTTCTAAACTACAGATAATGGTGTACAACTAGTTCTCTCTTTATAGACTATAAGTGTAAAGATAATTGCAGTTGTTGTCACATCATCATTGCTATTTGTTAAGTAAGCTTGTTAGTGCATCCATGTGGAAATAAGAATGCTCATAGGAGCTCCATAAAGTCACATGAACACACCATAGTTACATAGAGTGTCACGGAAGAAGAAAATACACATCGCTATGGGAGGGCTATGGAAGGGGTAAAAGATGCTCTCTCTCTAAAGACCATTAATATATGATCCTTTTGCCAAAAAGACCCATGCTGTGTAGCTATGCCTCTATGCTATGCCTCTCCTACCCCCCCCCCCCCCCCCCCCCCCCCCCCATATAACTTTCTCTCTCTTTGTATGGATTTTAACTCCCCCCTTCAACACTTGCGTGAGGGAAATCATGGACTCCTAGAATTACATTTCCCCACCCTCCTTTCACCCCCTTTTTATTAAATCTGCAGAACTCCCAGAGATTAATAATTGAATTAGGATTATCATTAGGGTTATTTTTACATTAGGATGGTCATTTGTAATCTCCGGTTGTTAAAAAGAACCAAAAACATAAGATAGTAAAAATAAATGCATACGTTGAGTTATGATTCACTTGCTGAATGTAAAACCAACAGTACACAATTATATTATAATAAAATTATAAATATTTGCCTAAAGCGTTATCATTTAGAATTTGATGGAGCTCACAGGACAACCAAACTGCAATTACTGTAGTGTCTGATTAACCAAGGGGTTATTAGTGGAGCCTTCTTTCAGAAACATCGTTATGCAAAGGAGTGGAAGTGATTTCTATAGCACTATACAGTACAACATTCTCACATGACACAAGAAGTCTGTATGCACAACACCCTAAAATAATCTGCAAATACTTTTGTTATTGCATGATTTATGTATTTGCTCTTGAAAGGTACACACACACTTTCACCTGTATTTCGCAGAATCTGGATAAAACATGACGAGTAGTCATGACACTAGGCAGGTGTACATTGACTTTAAACAAGAACCTTTTATACGCACTGTTGACAGGTTGTATTAGCATTGTGTATGTTCACATACCTTATTCTCACACAAATTATAACCAATAATGAATGAGTTACATTAGGGCAGTTTTAAAGTATCTTAGTTTAGATACTTAAAGGTGAAGTGAACCCAACACCTTTTTACTGTTTACAGAATGAGATAAATCCAAGCCAGGAATGTGGGAATAATAAGGTCACGTTCGCAATTGTGCTTATTTTAGCAAAAGTGGACTCCACTTGACAGGACACCAAAACAATGAAGCAGAACTGTAATTGATGGCACTGGGATTTTTGTCCAATACTTATTCCATGTAATCCATGTAGCTTGGGGTGCTCAAATGATGTCCAACAATCTGATGTAAGATTCATTAATGCAATAAAAAATAAAAAGGATAGAGATGAAAAAATTATAATAATACCCTTTTACATTTGAGGCTAAATTACAGGAACCAGATAACAAAAGGTGATTTGTTTTGCTTTTTATAAGCAAAAAAGTCAAAACCCCAAATCCGCTTTTTCTTAACTACCTGTTTTATATGGGGAGATTTTCCTCTCCTACAAGAAGTCTTCCTCAAAGTAAGGAAGCTGCTGTGAGCTTGGCAAAGTTCCCTTCACTTTCTGTACTATTGGTAGTGGCCAGCAAGACAAGCGATTAAAGGGAATTTCCCATCCCAACCCAACTAAAACTATTACTGCCATCCACTCCAGACTCATTGATCAACAGAACCTGAAGTATTGGGAACATACTTACTGCTCAATAAAATGGTTACCCATGTGAAGTTGGCTCTGAAATTGTGTTTGCTGGGTATCTCTTCAGATCTCAATTTGGACAGGTATACTGAAACTTCTCTATATACCACGTTATTTGTAGCTCTTCAGAATGTGGCATGACATTGCATTCAGAGATCACCCCCACTTTTATGGTTAATTATGGTTAATTATCTAAAATGCATATACCAAAACAGAGGCAAACCCAAAAAATGTAGTAATAAGGTTTGGGATAGATGGATCTCCCATGTGGACACTTGTACCTCAGCCCCCCTATGCCTGAAACCGTACATGTGTTCCTCTCCTTCCCTGCCATCTTCCGTCAGTGGTTCTGTCTGTTCTGCATTAATGATAACACAGGATGTGCTTGGATTCGGAAATAACTTATACAGTTGATTTGCTGAATAGATTTTAGTTGTTATTACCAGTGAACAGGTAAATAACAAGCTGACAAACCTGTCTGAAGATAGCGGAAATAACACCTAACACAGTAAATCAGAATACCCTGCTACTTGTTTTTTTATTGCCCGTACTAAAAAAACATATAATGCTGGCAATGAACAGGAGCAGTCTCTTGCCTTCCTTACTCAAAATATGACTGGTACAGTGGACCAGTGAACTAGATCCTCTTTCCATTTTTTGCTAAGTTTTGATCCTTTTTGGCCAAAGAAAGGAATTTGCTTTCAAATGATCCTAATAATCCACTCTTTTTTTTTTAACTAAAATTTTTTATTGGAAAAGTAAAAAAAAAAATTACTAATAACTGGTTTACAAGTAGTAACATCATGTAACATTGGTCACATTGGTGGTGTAAGAGCAATTATACATCATAATGCGGTTACAGTTGCTACTTACATCATCCTCCAAGTTAAAACTTACTGCCATTTCTAACTAGAAATACAATGAATGCAACCATAACCCCCCCCCCCAAAAAAAACAGAAGACAAAAACAAATATATATTACTATATTCCTAATACGGAATACATTTTTCCAGAATCGAATGTCATAAAAAAAAATTAGAATAAGAAAGAAGCCTATAGCACAGTCCTATACCTCTGATGTATAGTCTGGCAACTGTTATGTGGTGGTACAAAGACAACCATGGGTCCCATGTCGTAAAGAAGGCACTCACTTTGTTATTTTTGATAGCCATCATCTTTTCCTTGGCCCCCCTGTAAGTTTAGTATATAAATCACTTCTTGGAAACTAGAAGGAGATGGAGATTTCCATTTATTTAGGATTGCTAACTTTGTGGCTAGAAACAAGTGTACCAAGAATCCTCTTGTACTATAGAGGTAATCCCTTAACCCCAGTTGTAACCAGGCTAGTTGTAAAGTGGGTGAGGTATGATCATGTAAGGGGGCAATTCCATATCTGGTGTTATCCATTGATTTTACTGCTCCATCAAAAAAGAAAAATGTGAGCCATGTATGGCGGGTCACATTGACTTTGGCCAACTTTTTTTTGTGTGAAGCTAGTCAAACACGCATTGACTTTTGGTCGATCAGCTTTGAATTCAATAACCTTTTAATCTCGTAGAATAAATCAAATTTTCTGCACCCACTTATCGGTCTCCTTTCTCTCCATGAGTACCGGTAATTGTAAAGGGACTATAACTGGCATTCTTTGCTCTCCGTTCCCCATGGGAGACTGACCACCCAAACACCACCGGGGTTTGTTACCTCCCGGACTCCCGCAGTTGTTTGGGACTAATCCCGGAGACCATTTCTACTTTATTTGAGGTATCATACTTATGTATTTCATTACTATTATATACTGCAAAGGCCTATGTGTTGGCTTCATTCTGAATCATGCCTTTTGTGTCTTTTAAATCCAGCGTATGATTCCTATTACACTCCTGAAGAAGTGGTTTAACCCAGGAAACGCATCGAGTTTCAAGATAGGATCAAGTGCTATGTATCCATTGTTGTCTTTCTATGTTTGAATTGTCAATATTCCAATATATGCTTGAATAAATTGAGGGGGGTGGACCCTCTCTTTTATGCCAGTTATAGTCCCTTTACAATTATCGGTACTCCTGGAGAGAAAGGAGACCGATAATTAGGTGCAGAAAATTTGAATTGTTCTACATAATTTTTGGGATGATGGCTTATTAACCTTCTTTATTTCTATAACTGTTTAGGCTAGATATTTTCTCTGTCTCACCTTTTAATCTCTCTATACAATTTCCTATAGATTAAACGACAACTAGTGTAGAGGCTTTCCTGATTGGACACAGATTAGCTAGATATGCCCTTATGTTACATAATTTTGGTAAAACTAGTCAATTGCACAAAAATTGGACAGTTATAATATTTATCACTGTGTCAAATCCCTGTGTTTTGCTTGTGCCGAAAGCGGGGATTTAGGCATGGTACATTATAAGCAATAGGCTATGATGTGCCTGTCATAATCCCATAGAATTAAATAAAGGCTGTTTGATCCAGCGATAAGGGATTCTGGTAGAAGTTACACCCATCTTAACTCACCAGAAAGAATCACAACAGCCTTTATTGAGATACAAAAGAATGTAATAGGATATGTTGGAAATCTAAAAGTCAGCAGAGAATGAAAGTAACCTAATAATACATTTTCAGAACGTTTGTAGTCATTCTGGGAATATCCTTAACCCTTATGATGTGACATCTGTATCTTTGTCTCACACACACAAGTGTTTGGTCCCTGAAGAATACTTCTAACCCCAACATATCTTATATTTTCTGAAAACAGAGCACACATAACAAAATGATCTAATTTGTTTTCCAGTACACAGAAATGTGCATAATAATAATAATAATAATATATATACTAGGTCTCAAAGTTACCTGAATTTGCTGATAATTGTAGATTTTATACAGACAAAACTTTAAATCAGATTTTATATAGGCAATAGTTTAAAATCATCTGTTGCCCATCATATTTGATTTCTCTCATAATCTTGGCGAATGTGGTGATGCCTAAAATGCACAGCATAGTCAGTTATGCCACCTGATGTCTTTTTTAGTAATCTAGCAACTCTGAACCCAGAGATGCCTAATGAGATACCTAATTTTACATTAGCATGCAAATTACATGCAGACCGAAGCTGAGCGATTTAAGCATGGCATTTTCAGAGTTTGGCTGGCTTAACTTTAGTCCGCATGCAGTTTGCATGTTAAAGTCGAAATGTACCATCTCTATGTGAGCCCAGTAGTGCTTAGAGCAAAGCATTTTTGAGTCCATGACACACAGCTGAGATTATGTAAGTGGGCTTGTTTTAACCATAAAATACAGTGTAAAAATGTCATTAATTTAGGGTTGTGTAATGTGATCTGGCTGTTTTGCTTCTTCTTTTAATATGCAGACTTTGAGGGGCCAATATAGAGGCTCTATTTAGAAATGTGATGTCAGATGACACAAGTAGAAGAATGGGCATGATACCACCCTGTCAACCAGCTTTAATGGGTGAAAGGAAGGATGGAAAGAACGTGTCCCTATTTTCTTTTAATATGCAGACTTTGAGGGGTCAATTTAGAGGTTCTAGTTATAAATGTGATGTCAGATAACACTGGTAAAAAAATGGGCATAATACCCCACTGTAGTGATGGCCGAACTGTCCGCAAGGTGGACAGTTCGGTCGTGAACATAAAATGTTCGCTTTTCTTCCCCTGGCGAACAGTACGGGTGTTCGACCAGGAAGAAGGTTACTATTCTTCTGCTGGCTGGATCAGGAGCAGAATGATCCAGCCAGTGGAAGAATTCTTTCACCCGAGGCCGGGGAGAGAAGCCGGTCTCTAGTAAAAGAAAACTGGCTTAAACCGGAAGTGATGTCAGTGAAGTCACGTCCGGATATAGAAACCAAGAACTTTGCGTTTAAGGTTCCCGAAAGTGATGTCAGTTTCATTTTTTTTTCCGAATAAGATTCCCCACGAGCAGGCAGGACATCTGAAAGGACATCTTTCCGCGAACAAGTGGACATCTGATTTTTTAATAGTCTGATCCGCCTGTTCGCAGACGGACCTAGCCGAAGTTAGGCCATCACTACCACACTGTCAACCAGCTTTAATGGGTGAAGGGAAGGATTGGGAGGATAACTCCATTAACGTGTCCCTCTTCCAGTGTATACACAAGTTTGCTGCAATGGCACACAAAGTGATGACTTTAAGTCTACCAGTAGAACCCATACATACTGTTACTAGATCTGGGTTAGGGGCTGATATATACAGGTACTGATTAAGATTTATATAGTTATAACATTTTACTTAAACTAAAAAGAAGACGTAGGCCGTAGCTATTATAATCATACAGTGTCGTGTCCTTTTTCCAGTAATTTCCTCTCCAAAGGCTCAGGATAACTAGACATTCTTGAAAAATGTGCGTCTTTATAATGTAGGTGCCTCTGGGGAGATTTCTTGCTTTCATTGTTTTGTACAATATATGATTCTATTTTAAACAATGCTGCTGAATAATATGAGTCATAGGATTATAAGAGATAAAAGACACCCCTTGAGAAACGTGAATTTCTTTAAACCACATTAGCTCTGCCTTTTTGCCATGTTATATATATATATATATATATATATATATATATATATACACTCACCGCCCACTTTATTAGGCACACCTGTCCAACTGCTCGTTAACGCAAATTACTGATCAGCCAATCACATGGTGGCAACTCAATGCATTAAGGTATGTTGACATGGTCAAGACAAACCGCTGCAGTTCAAACCGAGCTTCAGAATGGGGAAGAAAGGTGATTTAATTGACTTTGAACATGGCATGGTTGTTGGTGCCAGGCAGGCTGGTCTGGGTATTTCAGAAACTGCTGATCTTCTGGTATTGTCACGCACAACCATTTCTAGGGTTTTCAAAGAATGTTCCGAAAAAGTGGAGTGGCAGCTCTGAGAGCGCAAATGCCTTGTTGACGCCAGAGGTCAGAATGGCCAGAGTGGTTTGAGCTGATAGAGAGGCAACAGTAACTCAAATAATTACTTGTTCCAACCCAGGTATGCAGAAGAGCATCTCTGAACGCACAACACGTCGAACCTTGAGGCAAATGGGCTACAGGTCCAAAGGACCACATCGGGTGCCATACCTGTCAGCTAAGAACAGAAAACTGAGGCTACAATTTGCACAGGCTCACTGAAAATGGACAATAGAGGATTGGAAAAATGGTGCCTGGTCTGATGAGTCTCGATTTCTGATGCGACATTCGGATGGTAGGGTCAGAATTTGGTGTCAACAACATGAAAGCATGGATCCATTCTGCCTTGTATCAATGGTTCAGGCTAGTGATGGTGGTGGGGTAATGGTGTGGGGGACATTTTCTTGGCACACTTTGGGCCCCTTAGTAGTAATTGATCATCGTTTCAACACCACAGCCTACCTGAGTACTGTTGCTGACTATGTCCATCCTAGATTGTTTGTGATTATTTCACATAATATTGGTATCTGGTTTATACATATATACATATTATTTTACATGGGTTGTAAAGAAGTTAGTGCCACCTAAATTGATGTTCTGGATGTTCTGATTGGCAGCTTAACTATTAAATTTATTTGTAATGTTGCCACAGAGAATATTAAATTACAAGGAAAATACTCAGATTTCCCCAAAATGAGGACAGGAAGACTTTTTAGGTCAAAGTATTATAAATACATTTCTTTTATCTGATTAAAACAATAAACAGGGTATAACCACCAGGTTTCTCACATATATCTAATACAATAACAGGTACATTCATTAGGAGATACATAAAATCATGTATCCATGAAGTTATTGCAGCATTGCTCTGACGCGTTTCGCAGATCTCTTCATCAGAGGATGCTTCAAACATGATTTTTGTACAGTGAAGAGCAATTTGTCTATGAATTAACAGACCACGATTTAAAAAAGGCATAAAAGGGACTCCACAAGGAATGGAGGGCCTCCAGGTCCCAATGTATCATATCAATTATTCAGTGTAAATAACATTAGTGCTGTTCAGTACTGTGAGCCTTCTTTGTATGTCAAATGTGTAGCCTCATGGGGCAGGTCATAAAAAGTATCCTGTTTACAAGTGCAGCTGCTCACGGACTTGTGTCCTCACCATGGGTGATGTTGCCATAGAAAAGACAAAAAAAAGGAACCAATAATGAGGGACTAAATAGTATATAGCTAAGTATCAATTTGCATAACACATATAAATAGCATCATTCTCATCCAACCCTTGAAAACACTTTCTTCAATTTATTTCTTGTTAAAATTAATCTGGGAAAACATGCATAGATATAGGCGAGATCGATGGCCGCTTCAAGTGCGTGCTCACTGCCATCCATCTGGCCCATATATGAAAACAGGCATATTGGACATGACTGTAAAACCACGGTCGATGTCCATTGCTTTGCATGGGGACCACAGGGTGTCCATGCAAAGCACCGTCCGAGTGCCTTCAGCTCCTTCGATGTTGGGCAGCAGAGCGATGATGTCATTGCGCTGCTGCCAGGACCTCTAATGGCTCCTATATCGAACCGTGTGTTCCCTGCTTAAGTTTGACTAAATGTACAGGGATGGGTCTTGCACCACAGGTATGTGTCCTTTGATGCTGTATGGGCCCCTTGGATGCTGTATGGGCACAGTCCAGGATTCTATTACCAGTCTGGGACTGCAACATTGGTATGTTGTTTATGGGTCTGGATTGAGAAATAGGAAGAACATTTGGGAGGACCTCATATTCACCCCATCCAGTACCCATGGGGTGGGTTTGGCTGCACAGCAGTGATATACTGAGGTCCGGTGGAGACTAATGGTCTTGTTTAAAAATGTTTGTGTGAAAAACCAAGCTGGATTGCTTTCCCCTGTTTGAATACACAAACTGTTGTGCTAGGACACAGCTTCAAGAAACTGTAAGATACCTCTTTGTTTTGGGGTTACCTGTAAGCCGTTATTTTGAACAGCTGCTGTTAAGCCTTATTGTCTTATTTTGTTTGCACAATTAAGTGTTTTGTATGGAATGTGTGGGGAAGTTCACAATATATATATATATATTTGAGCTACCAAATAAACAGACCAATACCAACCTACTTCCACTCCACTGATTCCATGTAAATGTCATAGACATACCTAACCAGATGACCTTTGGGCGCCTAGTAAGAAAGGGGCATTGCAATATATGTTTTGCTGGTATAAACAACTGCGGAAATCCATTAATGCAGAACAGTAAGCATTTCTGTATGAATTCTTCATGGTCTGCATAATAGAGAACATATCTTGCCTACCCTTTTTTTGGTCTAACCAGTTCTTGAAAAAACTATTTTGTTGAATGCTCAGTGTGTGCAGCTAAAATATATATATATATATATATATATATATATATATATATATATATATATATATATATTTATATATACATATGCAATCCTGCCTTTTACAGATATTTGATTATCAGTCAATGATAAAAACAATTAAAATGTCTGTTGAATAAAATCTGATTTTTAAATATTATCCTATGATCATCATGCTG
Organism: Ptychadena robeensis; assembly: GCA_036250615.1. Lineage (NCBI taxonomy): Eukaryota > Metazoa > Chordata > Amphibia > Anura > Ptychadenidae > Ptychadena > Ptychadena robeensis. The sequence goes on along the minus strand of CM070039.1, from coordinate 35,775,420 downwards.
ATTTTTCTGGTTTCATCCTACATTTTCATGTCAGTTATTGCAAGTAGACAAAACATGTTGTTGTAACCTTTTCTTTATTCTGTTACAATGTAAGTCAACAGAGATCCAACTTAATAAAAAGAGATTGTTTTAACATCTAATTTCATGGAAATACAATGTTTTATTGTCCAACTAAATAAGTATACACAATGCCAGTAACAAAATCTCTAATAGTGTAACCTGAATAGGATATTAAACATCACGTTAAAAATTGCGTGTGGACACAATGTTTAACCGCGTCCAGTCATTCTTTATGGACACAATCCAGGGGTGGCTGCTCATGTGTCAGCCGTAAGCGGTCTGCCACCCAAGGCCAGCCGCTCATGCCCTTACGTTGAGCAGCAGGAAGGTATTTCAATAGTGCAGTTTAACAAGGTAGGCTATATGTACAGATTTGATATTTTACTGCCTTTGAACAATGGTCCTGATATCAGTTACAGCTCAGTCAATTCATTTAAATCACTTGTAAACAAACAGCTGGCAAGGGCAAATGAATGACTTGCTACTACTGCCGTGTTTTGGAATACATGAGCGTCTTTTGGCCACTGACCACTTCAACGTCTTTACAGTGTCTTTGGAACTCAGAAAATGGGTGCAAAGGGAGGTTCCTCTCTGCAGTCTGGGATAGAGAACTGGACTGGAGCTGGAGCTGGACTTTTAACCCTGCTACCATTTATTCCAGGTTTCACTTCCAAAAGTGGTACAGGAAATAAAAACCGATTACCATGTAATTAATTTGTATTTCCTGCACACTCTGGTTCCCCACACAATATTGGCATCATCAAGAAAGTCATGTGAGAACCAGGGACACCATTCCTGTACTTACATACAAGAGAATGGCAAGGGCACCCCCAAGCTCCCCCGCATCGTCACTGACATCAGGAACATTGATCCATTGAGAAGCCAGCAGGATAATAATGCTGCAGGACATATACCTAAACATGGAGACAAAGTGTGACCTTTCACCCTATAGTCGAGTCGGAAAAGTACAGCCAATAACACATTTTTTGCTCCTGGACAACACCCCACCTTATAAAAGAAGCAGCCCGGTGGCCATTTTTACATTTATCCTGTGTCCCCAGTACTAGATAGATAGGGAGAGCTGCTGCTGATTGAGGGATGGCTAAGCTACTTTGCTATTACACTCCATCCAGTGATCAGGTAACTTTTGGCAAAATCTTTAATCTAGATGTTATTTTGGGCCATTAGACCTGAAGAAAACAGCATTTTAAAAAATCCATATTTTGGGGTTTAGCCATTGATCCCCATTTGACATGACACTGTCCAGGTGGATGCACCCTTTTGACTTTTTTTTAATTGGTATTTTGGAGAAGTTCGATTCGCCTGTTCGCGAACAGCCGCAGCTGATGTTCGTCCATCACTACTAGAGAGTTTAATACAGTTACAAAAGCAAAATCATAACCTTTTGCCCAGTCTTTATTCACTTGCTTGTGAAGAAAATATAATTTTTCTCAAGATGTAGTTAAACTGGTCTGAACAGGTCATATAAAGATAAGCTTCCAAAACAAACTCAGTGCTTTTCCTGCATTGGTGTTATCCCTTCCCTACCTGAGCTCATTTACAGCACGCAGTGTATAAGGGACAAGCACTTAAGCTAGCCAATAATTTTTGGTCATCTTCACACAATCTCCAAACTTACAAACATTCGTTATGTTAATGTTGATACTAATTTCATTTTTCTTTAATGGCTCATATAGTAACCTTTGGTCAAAGTCTGGTTCTCCTAGTTTTTGCTAAGGTGTTTAAAGGTAAAGCACATGACAAGCCTTTTGCTCTTGCCATAAAATACATTATTGCAGCAATCAAAAGAGTGATCATGTATCACAGCATGTACAGTTAGGCCTATACATATTGTTATACATCTAAAAACAGGCTTTAGTCACTTACATTTCAATGCAATCTTTTTACTCATTCCACTTAATTAAAGCTGCAAGTCTGCAGTTCAACTGTTTCTTTAAAAATACACTGTGGTAATGTACAAAACCAAAGAAAAAAGTTGTCTCTGTCCAAATATTTATGGACATAACTGTACATAAAGAACAGTGTGTGTGAATATGTATACCATATTTTTGGACCATTAAACGTTCCTAAACAATGGATACTCACATACAGCGCAGATGGAAGAGCTGCCCACTGGCGGCTCTCCCATATGCCTTTTCGACTGTATGAGAGTTGGGCTCAAGCTGCCCAGCTCACAGACAGCAAGCACAGAGCTGTACCAAGGATTACACAGTGCTCTCTGTGTACTTAAGAGCTGGCAGCGTGAGTTCAGCTCTCACATACACAGGCAGAGCCAGATGGGAGAGATGCCGGCAGGACATCTGACAGCTCCTTCGCATCCCTGGTTAAGCTAATTGCCAGGAGAGCACTAGTGATGAGCAGCATAGTACTGTAAATATGTACTGATGTAAAACAATCTTGAATCTTTGTGATTACGAAGATAAAGCACTATATTCGAGATCTTACAACATCAGTGATGACACCTGGGAGGTGTAGGGTGCCCTTGCCATTCGCCGAAAATACAGGCACAAGCCTGGGTCTTCACATACCATCATTGATGATGCTGGAAATGGGGAGGAGCTGTCAGGCAGGAAATTACATGTATTGCTTTTGGAAGCAAACCCTACAAAAAATGGTACTGACAGGGAGGTTAATATGAAAGTCTAGCTGGGGAACCACCTTCCCATACAAACATTAAAATGGTATTAAAAAAATTACATTGTTATTGATGCTCTGGGTCCTCACATCCTCAGAGTCATCCATGATGCCATGGTTGTGAAGGGCAAGGGGGAGAAATGGCAGGTAGTTAAAACAGATCATAAAGTAATCTGTTTTGATCTTTATTAAAAAAATTACAAACGGTCACAACGCCCTAGGGGTTGTATAAAAACGGCAAGAGAGGAAGACCACTAGGGAGGTTAAATGAGTATTTACAAGAAAAAAATGTAATACTAGCTGGTCCACGACTTGAATAAATATAAATATTACTAGACACTACACTTAATTAGTAAACCTAGCCCATATTTTGTCACGAATACCACTTACTAATGTATGGCTCATTTGCTCATTTTCCCATCTCTTATGGACAACAGCACTGTATAAACAGTACACAGGCCACACGCACACCTTGCTTGGAGATACAACACATTCCAGGGAGAGTAATTATAATGACACTATTCACCCAGGAGAGATAACATCACATCATCCTAATTAGTTAGTTTCATGGATATCTGAGAATCGTTATGGTGTTCTCCTCAGATACCTCTGCTTTCCAGGTATTCTTAGCTTCGTGAGCAGAGCTAGCATGCAAATACCATGGTTATTTTCCTGAACTTCCTAATGCTGAGCAGATAACACATTTTCAAATAATCCATCTTTATGATTTACATGAACAAACACTGAAAATCAATTCAAATGGCTTTAAAGTACTCATGAAACATGGGAAAGTAGGACATGGGAACACACTTTACACAACAGGAACCAAATCTGACCCTTCAATTATTGGATCCTGAGTGTTAATATAGAGATGGTTTTTTTTCTTACAAGTTGTAGACACAATGACTCCTGACACATTTTTTTGGCTCCCGGGGCTCTGACATATTTCCCTCATGCTATGTTCTTAAGGCAATGTTTTACCACACAGGAAGTGAGGGAAAACCTGCACCATGGAAAATACCAGCAATTAGCCTAGCATTCCCCATTGGTAATACAATGAAAATGTCTTTTTTACTCTAATATTTACTACTAGAATTTCTAACAGTTGCTTAAATAATAATACACAAAGTACCAGAAAGGTAAGTTCACTTTGACTTTGTTGGATGTTCAGAAGATAAGCTTAATTGCTAAATTACGATGTAAATTAAGGAGGCAACATCTAAATGACAGCTGCACTTCATAAGCCACAGAATTGTTTTTTAACCGTTCTAAACAGGATATGATCTAACCATGCACTATAGAAGGTAATGTGGTATACTAGCGCACCCAAGGTGAGTGTTATATGCAACATCCCAGTGATCAAAACCAGAAAACAATTCACACCTACTTCTACTTTTCTCATTAAACTTATATTTATATATCTTTATTACAAAAGACTTTATTTTTGAACTGAGACATTACTGTATGCTTCAACATATCATCTAAATTACCGTAACATTTAAAACGGTATCTTTACTATGTTGCCTAAAACATCCCTCTACTCTCCTCCTTTTTAAAGCTGGGCATAAATGGACAGATTCCTTCCCGATTCTACAGCCGATCGACGCTGTGCGCTTTCCTGCCAAGCGGCCGGCGGTCGGTCGGCCGAAAATCGGGTGAGTCAGATTGACCATGAATCGCACCGTAATCCAACATTCCTGGCCAATCCCATTAGTTCAGATGGGGATGGCAGTCCCCATCTGAAGTAATGGCCGGCACACAAAGGGTGCCTGGCCGATTCTTGGCACTAGCGGCCGTGCACGATGACATCATCACAGCCAGACGATCTACCGATCTACGGACAGGAAAACGACCCGTCTATGCCCAGCTTTATGAGGAAAGTAGAAGTAGATTCGAATTGTCTTTTGGTTTTAACCATGCACTGCATAACAATGCAGTAAACCATCCTAGAACATAGGTAAGTATAAGCAGCATCTTCCATGCATCTTGGTGCAGTGAAAACAAGCCCTATTGGAGCATCACACACCCTCAAACCTGACAGGAGTTTAATCCTTACTCACTCTATCCAAAACAATAACATTTTGTGTGTATATGCACTTTAATGTGTTAGCTTTAAAGCTTTAGGTGTTTTATATTCCTAGGCAACCAGTGACACATGACTACAATGTACAGTTTCAAATACTCCGCACTAAAGATAGCTATGCTTCACCCTTAAGTTGGCCATACACACATCGATTCCCAAACAATCGTTGGATCAAGAGTCCCCATCCAAAGTAGTAGCAATCAAACATGCCGGATCCCTGTTTGATCAACTTTTCGTTTGCGAGGGACCAAACGCTCAAGGTTGGCAGTTCAGGAATCTAACGCAAAATCCAGCCGTGTATCACCACCTTTAGAAACTAGTTATTAACAGATATCTTGTATGGTGCTGAAACATATATAGACATAGAAGTCATATGAAACCTGCAGTCATTACTATACGGAAACTACATAGCCTTTTTTCAAAAGTAATATTAAACCTGCAATTTTGTTTAGAAAATTATTACATCCATGGAAATGTCACTGCACAATTATGCAACATGAATTGCCTTGGAGGTTTCTTAGAATAATAAAGCTAAAATCCAGCCTCGTCTTGTGCACCTTGTACTCTTGCTATAAGAGGACTATTAACCGCTCTAGCGTTAGGGACTGCACCATCTCGTCCAGCGCTGCTACTCCTACTACAGCACTGGACGAGATGGTGCCGTCCAGTGAATATCGGGGCTCCGGCAGCGCATACTTACTGTTTTGCGCTCTGTCTCGATGTCTCCGATCCGACATGCCTCCTCCGGTTCCTCCCCCCCCCCTCCCCCACGTCATTCATTTTGTTTAAAAAAAAAAAAAATATTTTACATAATTGTTTGTTTCAAACATTATTATAGTCAGGATGTCTATTAGACCCTTATACGGACATATTTTGGGAAGTTACAGGCCTACAACATAAAGAAAAATGTATCATTGAAGTCTATGGTGCACTTTTGGTACAGAAATCTGGACCTCAGCAGTGAGCTAGGGAGGTTAATGTAGGGGGATGAGATGTCTTCATGAAGCAATGTACAGCACCTTGGTGGCCATTCCCACCAGTTTGATCTTTCTGATTGCAAAGTGCAGCACAAACATAAAGTAATGTTGATGAGGAGGGTATAGGAGAAAACCACTAAATGCCAATAGATTAAACTCAGCCTTAAGGAACCGTCCCTGTATTTTGAAATAGTGTGTTACTTAGATGTTACTTACAGTCTGAAACTTGTGTAGGAGGAAATTTAGTTCGCGTCATTGCTAGAATGAAAAATATCACAACAGGCCAGAAGATGAGTACGATGGACCACACCTAGAATACAAAAGAATAATAAATGTAAAGACAATGGCAAAGCATAAAATGGTAATAAACATTGGACATTATGAAAGCCTGGAACACCCATAAATCTATAATTTGAATGTTACTCATAATCATGTTGTTAGAATACATAAAAAGATAATTAAATCAGCATAATCACTTTGTATTATTATTAGCGATAGCATATTTTGAAGAGCCGTACATTAAATAAGAGTGGAGATACAACACAAACTAACAGAGGTTGGGGAATAGTTATGAGCGAACTTCGGCCATGTCCATCTGTGAACGGCGGATCGGACTTTAAAAAAAGCCGGCTTTTCACTGCGAGACCGGGTTCTCTAGCCAGTCTTCAGTGAAAAGATTCTTCCTCTGGCGGGATCTCGCTGCTCCTGATCCCACCGGAGGAAGAGTAGAGGGCTCCTTCTCGCCGGCGAACAGGGCGGGTCGAACACCCGTACTGCTTGCCGGCGAGTAGGAGGGCAAACATGCATGTTCGCAGCTAAACTGTCCGCCTTGTAATCAGTGGATATAGGTCATAATTAGGTCAGTAAAGGAGTGGAGGGGCCAGTTAGGGATATATTTATGCACTATCACCTACACCCCCCAGTGTGGGTGAATGGCTAACGGAACTCTCACGTATTGAACGCACACAATATTTGCTAGCGGACTTGCTACAGGCCCACCGCAAACATACAGCAACCTGGGCCCTATGGGTCCTCCTTAAGGACAGTCAGGAGTACACAGACCTGCTGACCAAGTATATGGAATAGCCATACTAGCCTCATCTGTTGATGCCTTAGGTGTCAACCAAGGCGTCTATTATACTCCAATAGGTGCCAGGTACCAGTGCTCCGTTCTTCCTCTTCTTATTATTTTATTTCCCTATGCCAGTCCCTCCCTTACCCTCCTCACACTTGTTGTTTGTTAGTTTGTTTAATATATCTTCCCCTGGATCTCCTATCTCTGCGGATAATGTTCTTCCTTTTTTGTTGTGCAATTGTAGCATAACGGGCCTCATACGTTGGTACGGCCCCTACCAGGGCTACGTTAGATACCTCCCTAAATCTGCCTATTGCCTTGGCATAGGCGGTGGGGACTAGCTTTTAGTAGATCAATATTACAATGTATTGTTCTGCTTTCTTTTTCTTTTTAATACTCGTAGGTGTGCCAATTAGCATCTCAAAGGAGACACTGTGGATTTGTTGTTTTTCTGCGTTATTATGTGTATATAACGGGAGATTGTTTGTTGCCCCTCCCTCTTTGTGAAAAATTCTTAATAAAGAAATATTGTTAAAAAAAAATGAATGCACTATAGAGGTGACTGAAGCACGCAATGTTACAAAAACAAATTTCCCCATTAAAAAAAAAAAATTTTTTTTAACTTTAATGTGGCATTTGAGACTATGATAATACATATACTATATATATATCTATATGTTCCTTGCTTCTTTTTTGTGTATTTGTACATTTGTTTTCTAAACTGGTTAAATATAACTAAATTTGTTTCTCTAACTTACTTAAAAAAACAGCAAACCCCCTGTTATTTGCCTTTCTATTGGCTAAACAGGTGTGTGGAAAAGTGGGCACACTTGGTGTGACTTAAGGGATATCACAGTATGTTAATATGGTTGGAAAGGCTGAATATATTCTTTGTCCTATGGGTCTGAGGCAAGAGGGCTTCTGCCCATTTTGTGGATATCATTGGGTTTGTTTGCACATTACTATGATTTGTTTGCACATTATACATTGGCAGATGTTTCATGTTAGAGTTTATGATGTTTTATTTAGATTTTATTGTGCAAAATATGTAAGAGAAGAAACAAGAATAAGCTGAATGTTGTTGTGTAAAGTAATACAGTGTTTTGCCTTTCCGCCCCCATTGGCATCAGCGATGACACCGAAGACACAGGGCCGGAAAGGCTCTGTGTGTCTGCAGCTCTGCAGAAATGCTGCAGGCACACGGTGAGCCGGCGGCAGGGCCCAATCCCGGCACGGGTGCAGTTTGATTCAAGATCAAACTGTGCCCGTACTTGCTTTGGGCTTAACGCTAGGGAGGTTAAACCCCCCATAGACGCTATGTTCTGCGAACATTCGACCGCAGCATGATGACGTCAATCGTTCTGCGAATCAAAATACACCATTTGCCATTCGATGACCAATACTTTAGATGGGGACCCTGGTCCCCATTTCAAGTACTGGCGATCGACCAGAGAAAAACGTTCGTTCTCTGGCTGATCAAAGTTTCGTGTGACCACGAGCGGTCGCTCCATGTTTGCGCGTTTGTTTTGCGATTGATCCCCAAGCGAACACCCGGAATGCGCATGGTGATTGATCATTTGCAAAATCGTCCACAGATTCAAGCGTCTATGGCCGGCTTTAAAGGTAAATGAAAAAAAAAATATTCTTAGAATTTTTTTTTTCTTAGTTTACATTTCTTTTCTTTTGATTTGGATTGGATAAAACATTTATGCAATCCAATAAAAAAAAAGAAAACCAATGTAAACGAATAAAAAAAATTGTCATGTACCTTTAAATTTTAAAACTCCCGCCCGCCTCACGAGTGGTGATCCCGGAAATAGCCGGAGATATTGGCACTCGGGGGACAGAGGTTGATCCAGCTGCAGAAATACTCCCGCTGGGCGTTTCTGATAGCCGGATCCATTTTTGAATTGGATCAGATAAAGAAATTTGGCTGATCCAGTTCAAAAGAAGAAAAAAATGTAAATACGAAAATGATGATAATTTACCTTTAAAATCATGTCCTGCCTCCGTGACATCACACTGAAGAAGCCGGCGCGGACATTCAGAAGCCAGTTCGCTCACTTGAAAGAAGTTACATCCAAGGGAGCAAAATCTCTTTTGCTCTCCTAACTATCTATTCTTGGTTGACAATTCAACCTCGCTGTGTGTTCTCCTCTGTACAGTAGAACTCAATTCAAATGTTTACAAATGTTTAGAGCAAACTGAAGATTCAATATAAGATTTTTCTCAATAAACAGTAAATCTCATATTGCTTACCCAACCAACTTTTCATGCACAAAATATAGCACAATTACTTGATTGGTATGGGTCATCTACTCTATTTTCTAGCTCAGGTTTTATTAACTGAGCATTTATCAGAGTAGAAAACAAATTTCTAAAACTCAAAATGAATATAACAAGATAATAACTTAAAAAATGTCATCTATACACCTTAAGTTGATCTTAAGATGCAAAGAGCATTTTACCAATTTAAATTGTGAGATGAAGAGAAAAAAACGATGATGATAAATTTTGTGTATGCAAAGGAAAATATTTGGTAAAGAAAAACTGTAATTGTAACACAATTGCAAATACATTTTAATCCTGTTGTTCAACCATGTGTCCTGTCACTGCTTACATAGACACATACCACCTGCCTACGGACTTTTTCATACCACATTACGCCCATGCCAAACCCTCTTCCACTTATTTCAAATGTATTCTATGAGGCAGTGGCCTCTTTCAGCGCCCTGTCACACTGTAAAAATAGTTTGGAAGGGTTTGATGGATAAGATTAAGTGTTCTAGAAGTTTTGTTTTATGAAAATGCCTTCAACGATTTACAAAGAGACCAGTACCCACAGGCGCAGTTCACGATGTTGCCATGTATAAACACTTCCATAAAAAATGCATTGAACGCATCAATGTGTGTTTTGCATTTTGGATAAATTTTTGACAGATTTTTTTCCATAGGACTCTATTGCCATCTACTCTTTATCTTTTCAGTTCAGTAACAGAATGCAGCATTTTAACCAGCTAAAGCACATGCACCTGTTAGTGAGACTAGGCCTTAAAGAATGTCGTAATGGCAGATACCACAGAATAACTCCCCAAGGTTTTGTGAAGTCTATGTCTTAATAGGCAGAGGTGTTTTAAGGAACAATTGGGATTTGCACACTAATGGGCATATGTTTCTCCCTTTTATAGTCTATGGTAAGTTTTGTAAGTAAAGGCCACATAACCTTACAGTAATTGTCCTAGCCGTGATTTGAGCATTACCACTAAGCCATCATACAAAGTTAAGGGCAGTGTTTTCTAGCACACTCAGGTACTGTAATCTGTGACTCTAATGAAAATGAGGCACCAAGAAATTCAATAGCATGACTCTTTTGAAGTCAAATCTTAGACTGTCCATCATATAAATTATATCTATATTGTAAACACATGTTTAAATAAATCTGTGCATATCACTGTAGCCAAACAGATATAATATTGTACCAGACAGCAACCATTAAAACAAATTACGTTATGACATTTTGTACATTATTGCTTGTAATTAGCAGTTTTGCCCCTTGGTCCCAGTGTTTGCTTATTTTTCGCCACTTCTGAGCATCTCTACAGCAGTTCATGTATTTGGAATCAAATTCTATTTTTCACATTAAAATGTTCCTGTCTTCAGCAACCAAAGAGCATTCTTTAGTTAACTATCAATATAGTTACTTCTTTGAAGGCTTTTGATGTATATCTCCTAATATTGGTTTTAGAGCATTTTGTTCATTATCAAAGTCGTAAGTTAAAATTTCAGAGGGTGGAGCACTCTTTATGTTGAATAAAATCGTCACATGGGTTCCCCTTCTGCCAATCATCTGTCAATTGATGACTTACAATTTTTGCATACCTCATTACACCCTTGTCAAACCCACTACCACTCATCTCAAAAGTATTCCTTAAAGCAGTGGTCTCTTTCAGAAGAATAATGTGCCCTGTGACACTGCAAAAATTCTGAAGGACTCAACCTAGCACAGACAATAAAGTCTACATGCAACATACCATCTCATTATTGACAATTCCATTCATGCCTGACAGCTGTTAGTTATGGGATGCAATTTATAGCTTTTGTCTGTCTCATGCTGAGATTTTTAGGGCAAAAATCAGAGAGATCCAAAATGCAGCTTTGTAGCAGCCATCAAGACCTCTCTCTCTATCCTGCTTTGCAGCAAAAACATTAATGCTCTGGTAACTCTATTTTATTCCTAAAGCATTAAATCAGTTGTGTCAGGGCTACAAGACCCCAGCGTGGCTTGCATTTGCAGACATGAACCTGCAGCCTTCTATCATTACCACCCGACAAGGCAGATTGCACCGACATATCCTTGTTGTCACTGCATGCAGGAAGTTTTCCCAATCCATGCAGGGTTTTCATGTCCACCTCCTGCTAGCAATGGAGTTCTAGAGTGCCTTCCAAGGTGAACCACTGAACCCCTTAGCAAGCCTCTTGCAGTTTTGTCCTTATATAAGCCTGGAAGATGAGTAGCTGCCCCTCATAGTGTATTGTTATTGCTGGGTGCAATAAGGTACTGTCATGTAGATAATCTGCCCTCTGCATTGTTCTTGGCCATTCTCTTGTCCCTCTTCCAGGCAGCATCCTTTTCACACATAAGACCTGGAGGCAATGGAGTGCTGAGCAGTGCAACCCAGTCTAAGGGAGGGATTGTCTATAGGTGGAGAGTGTGGTGGAGATTGGGAGATTGACGTCTGGGCTGCTTTTACACCAGGGGCCTTTTGTCTATGGTTTCTATGGCTAGCAAAGTCCTGATCAGGTAAAAGATAGTGAATGTATCCCATAATTCAATAGTTTAATAATCACAGATGTGTCCACTTTTCAACATGGGCTTTACGACTGCAACATTATAAATTGTACACATGACCAGACTTCCATTGTGTTATCATCATTAAGGTAAAAAAGTGATAAAATATTGGGAGTCAGACTAATACTCTTTGGATTTAAATAAATAAGGGAATGTCCACTTATCTTCTGAATACAGAAGTCAAACAGTGACTCTTCATGTAAAATGAAAAATGCATGTCTGTTAATATATTAGGAAATTCATAAATGGACAGATATTGTGTTAAGGCCCCCATACACGTGTCGGATTCCCACCGGATTCGTTCAGGGGCCCAGAATCGGATCCAACAGAGAACCAATATGTTGGTTCCATCAGATTGATTCTGCCCAGATCAGGGGGAGTTGCCATTTGTGAGGTGGACAATCGGACATGGAATCGTCCCGGAATCCGTTGGACAAGGTGGTATGCAGCGATGGATACTCTTAATTGGTCGATTGATCACACCTGCGATTCCCGGCAGAATCGCCAGAATCGATCGGGTGAGTGATCAATTGGCCATGGAATCCGACACGTGTATGGCTAGCTTAAGACTGAGTCTTGTGGAAAGGTAGGCAATAGGGAAAAGTCCACTTTATTGTGTGCTAAAAACTGAAGGTAACATATTAAACACTTACCTAGGTTTATGCTGCTACTGCGGTTCACCTATGTAGGTGGAAAATGATCCCACACACACCTTAGTCACATGCAATAGGTTCAGTTCAATAAACTACAATACAATGATCATTACATCCAGCCATGTGACTGTTACTTTCAGAATGTTATATCTTAATGAATTTATGGTTATCTTCCTATCTTAACTTTTCGCCTGAACCAGTAATGGCACCTGATAAAAATTTGTGATTCTTAAATAGCATAGCATAGCAATCACTTCTTAAACAGATGAGATAACATTGAGCCAGTTTCTTGATATTACTGTAAATACAGTAGAAAGCAGAGACATCGTCCATAACCTAGCTACAATCTTAAACAAGAGATGTGTATGCAAGTCACAAGAACATCACTGGTTATGCCTTTTTCTTCTTTATACGGAAATAATATTATGCTACAATGGCCTTCTGCTTTTACAATTATTGGACCGTGACTTCTTTTTTAGTTATAAGCAGCTAGAGATATTTGGATTTTATTTTGCTATAACTTTAATATCATAGTGTGGTAACAAATGATCAGAAAATCAGAAGTGATAATGGCAAAGGTAAAGGTAACAAAATAAGAATACTATATACTGTATATAAAACAATGCTAACTCATTTTGTGTTTTACAGGGCTGGGGAGATTTCCCTTGACTTTCTGTCTCTTAAGCTATCCATACACCTTTAGATCTCTCTGTCAGATATCCTTTAGCTCTACCAACAACTAAGTAGTATAGGGTGTGAGAGGGTGTGATTGAACACAGGTAGACTTGATTGTTCAGAAAGTCCCTCATATTACATGGTTTTGGTAAAGTATAAAAGTGAATAATACAGTTAGGGGAATTCCCCTCTCAAGCTACCCATACATGGATAGATTCCCAGGTATTCTGCCAGCACCTGATCACAGCGTGGTGATGTCACCACGCTGCTTTCAGTCATCTGCAAAATACAGGAATCACGATGTGTGCCACTCGCACATTGATTCCTGTAAAGTACCCCATTCAAAGTATAGTGATTGTCCAAGAAAGAATTGTTAAGTCTGATTACCATGCAACCGACTTGTGGGGCTATTGTGGTCGATTGCTACAGGTGGGGGCTTCTGTTTGGCATAGGATTGACCACCGAGTAAGCGCCTCGAACATACAGGCAAAAAACACAGAAGGTGGATGGTATGGGGGGCCTTAGGCTATTTGTCATTATTAGATTTTGGGTTGATCAAGCCCATGCAATTAACTGTTTTGAATTTGATCTGTTTAATTGATTTGATCAGTCAATCATACTATTACTACTTTCATTGCTACTCATTGCTACTTAATACATGGGTTAGTCTTAAATGTATAATCAATCTGCAAATCAATCACCATTTTTCCACTCAACTGTTCTCTCAATGAATGAATCTAACTTGTATTGTCCAAATTTAGACAGTTGCCTTTTTTGGAAGATTATCCATTATTTCTAGTTTGGTGAAATATTTTGGATTTCCCTTCCATTTCCTTCTCTGGCTGCTTGTAACAAAAGGTAGCAAAACAATAATAGGAACTGTCATGTGTTTTACAACATAATAATTTGCATTTAGAGACATGCAAATAGTGCCTTCTTGCATAATACTTAGATCCTTCAGGTAATACTTAACCTTCGTCAGTTGTACCTTTTTAGAAATACACAGAAGGGTGGCTTGTAGTTAATTATGTGGTTTACTTCCTATGGTTTAAGGCAAGTGGTGGATTTACCTTTCTGTTAAGTAGGACAGCACATGTCCATGAGCTCTTCGGAATCACAAAATGGTACATTGCTTACAGGAAACTATTTATAACTTTTATAACTACACAAACAGGATTATATACTTGTTACAACAGGTACAAAATGTTATCGAACTAGATACTAATTAGGATTTAGTTATATTTTCAAGTTTCAATTGATCAGATCAGAGATGTTAGTCCAGTAAAGCAGGAAACACACGGATATTTCTAATATATTTATATCCAGGTATAATGTTCTCCTGGTCATTTTTGAAAATCCATTATTCATTATTACATGAAGTAACGCATTACACAACGCTACTTTTTCAGAAATGATGGTAAAGTCTGCTTCCTTGCATTAACACTTGATGTGCTCTAATCTCTTGGGATGAAATGTTATCTCACATACTTGTCATAGTTCCCCCAAACTCTTTCATCCTTTTTACAATCCAAAGACCAAACTCAATTATATGCTATATAATTCTTTTACATAGCCCACTTTTCTGTGTGCTCTGATGTAGCTACTTGGCATCGTTACTGCTTATCTCACTGTTATTCACTAGTGTTTCCTCAGCTTTTATCCCCTTCATTTGTAATCTGCAGTGCTGCCACCATGACCTTTTTACATCAGTTTGTTTAATTCATTTCTACTAAATAGGTTTTGTTGTTGTTTTTGTATAATCACTATTTGCTCTTAAGGTGAGGATGAAGTAGTTTTATATATTGCAATTAAAATGATTTGGTTGCAGTGGCAACCATTGTGGTTCACTATTGCCAATTTCTGCTTATTTTGTTCTCTTTACAACCAAGCTCTGGCATCTGTCCTGTAACCTGTTTTTCACCTATGTTCTAACATTTCTTGCAACAGAGAGCCGCAAGTGACAATTTTGGCGGCTTTACAGGATACTCATATACTGTAACACTGTAACACATCAGCAGTGTTTCCACAGTCCAGATTAAACCCAAATTCATTTCTTATAAAAATGTATTATGATTGGTATATAAAAAAATATAATTTATGTAAAATATCAGTTTTTTTCTATATTTTTTGCATATATTTCTCTGAAAAACAAGTATTGAGCATACGGTATGGAAAATTGTATTATAATTGCCAAAGCCTTTTAAGTTTTGCAGTAAGAGGATGAGAGAACTCATCTATTCTCTAAATGCCTCCTTTGTATTGTTGTCATGGACAATAATTCTACAAGAATTGAATTCTACACGAAGAAGGGGAGAATTAGGCTTTTCTGTGAGCCTAGGCCAAGTGACCCCATTTAATACTTATAAAGTCACTGATGTCAATTCATGACTAGTGACCAAGGTTCCGTGAAAAAAGAAAACCAAAGCTGGTTAGGGGCTAAATAATGCTGCATTGTATATGCCTAAGGGGCTGCATCCTACAACTGAGGCTATGTTCCCACTTAAGCGATTAAGCACATTGATCGTGGGTGGCTGGCTGTCACAATTGTCGCATGTGATTTAAATAGCGTCCGCCCCGCGGCTGATCGCCTATGTGGTGACATAGCCTAAAGCTCCAGCAGCAGGCTGCTTGAGGGCCCTTTCACCTTATCTACACTATTGGCAAACAAAAGCAGTTTGTAGTGGGCTACTTGACTCCTCCATACAAGTGGAAGATGCTTGCAAAAAATGCAGGCTGCAAGGTGTTTTTAGTAACAAGCACACAAGTCTAGTGTGAAAGGTACACAGGTTTCCATAGGACCCTGGCTACCCTGCACTCAGTACTTTATTGCTCCAAAGCTAATGTGAATGAGCCCTAAAGGGCTTAGAGGTTAGAACCTCAGTTAGGTTTTGTTGCTGTCTGTGGGAGATTCACATTCTCTATGCAAATGTAACCAGTAGTATAAGTGAGGGTAAATTTAAAGTTTGGTCAAGTCTGCATGACAACTGAAAAAGACTGTAAATCTCCCATTAGGTACATTTTGAGGATGTGAGGAGGATTTTCCTTACACGGAAAAGATAAAGTCAAAGTGACAGTAAAATAATCCTCACCTATTCTATTCTTCTACCCCTCTACCCATTCTAAAAAAGTTATCTTAAATACACTTTAAACAATATCCCGAGGGTACCACATCCTATTAAATAACATTCTGGTAGTAGTTTGTAATAATTGTTCATGATTGCTCCCAATGGCTAGAGAACGAAGAAGCACTGTACAAAGTGGGGCAGGGGGTGTTTGAGTAAACAGCAACCCACTGTGTCCTGTAGGATACTGCAGACTTTGGAAAGGTCTGTCATTCATCATTCTGAGCTGAATGATTTCATGTGACAGCTGATCCTAGACAGAAGTTAGATATTCACCCAAGACAATCATGGTAGATCATCATGGGCACCTATTATCTGGTGTCTGTTAGCCCCCCCTACCCCATAACTTTTTTTCTGTTTCCTTTATAAAAACCTCTGATAAAGAGTTCTGCTGGATGAATATAACAAAATAAACAGACTTATGCTCACCATCCTACCTGTGACTAAAGCAGGGTACAGACGTGGAGATATGGGTCAAATCGATGGCCATTTCAAGCGCCGTGCATGCTCATGGCCATCGCTCATGCCCCCATCACTGTTTTCGTGCGGGACCAATCAATCCCGCTCAAAAACAGCGATATCGCTCTGCCGATATCTGACAGCAACGTGATGACGTCATCACGCTGCTGCAGGGTACATCGGACTACTCAACTATCGAGCCGTCTGTACCCTGCTTAAAGCTGGCTACATAAAGATTTAGAGATAATTGATATTCGATTAGAGATAGTTCGATATTTATATTGAAAATGGATTTGTTGAACCTCGATCTTTTTATAAATGTACAACGCGATAAGTAATCAATTGATCTCTGTTAATCATCGAATTTGAGCCGAAGTGCTGTAGTGGTAGGCATGCCTTGAATGCTTCCTCGATCGGTTGGTAAAAATTATGTCTCGATTACAGTGCAATCGATTAAAATTTACAGACATGTCCAATACAGTTCTGATTGAGATTCAGTCCAATATTGATTACTTCAATCAAGCAAACTAATTACAAATATTCTAATATAAAGGTCTGATTTTTGTCGATCTTAAAATCGACAGGTGCATTGGCACCTTTAATATGACCCATAACTTGAACATCTCTCTGCAAGCTGACAAAAGTCTTGTGTGCCAATAATAATCTACATATTTATATCTGTTAGTAAATAAATAGAAAGATGTACAAGTATTCATATTATATTTCTTTTGTGGAAGCACATTTTTTCCATCAGAAGAAATCTAGGCAGCCCCCAACATTATAATGCTGACAGCCACAGATTTGGACTGACATTTGTTAAAAACATGGTAATAAAATGATCTTTTTAAAAAGTAATATTTAAGTATTATTGACTCTTATGCTAGATCATTAAAAATGTTACAATGCAGAGTAACGTCAGTGAATAGTGCACTCCTGAGGCTGTGATTTGAGTTTTCCTTTAATATTTAGCCTGCAGTACTTTCAACAGCTACATTAAGTCTAAGTTCCGAATAAAACAGCAACAAGATTAATTCGCCAACATCAGGAAATAATGATCCAGTAGAAGATCATCGTCATCATCTCAGTGACTGCATATCTTAATGTGCCTCCAGAACATTGTCACACTTTCTTTACATTCATTATAAATGAACAGGATGAACTTACCGGCTGCCTGTAGACGCCTAACCAATTTTTCCATAACAGCACCTTCAGTTGATGAAAAAATGAAGCCATTATTCCCCAGGTTAATGCTCCAATATGTGTCCTTAATAAATAAATAGTATCTAAAACAAATAAAAAAAATGTCTAGTTTCAGCTCCTCGCTCTGTGAGCTCACATAACAGGAATTAGCTAGAAAGCATGTCTTGTCATTCCAGCTTGAGCAGTCCCAGGGGCCCTTATTAAGTCCTTGTTTGAGGAAGGGAGATTTGTTGCTAGTCAGCCCTACTTGCTGCTGGCTTTGCCTGCTGTGAAAGAAGAGATGCTACTGATTCACTGTATGGCCTTAAAAACACACACCTTGACGTTTCCACTCCCCTTTCTTCCACAACACACCTAGGTACTATTCAATCACACATGTCACAATGGAAAGAAGAGATAACCCGTGTTTATGAGCAGCTACTGCTTGTGTGAAAGGATTTCTTTCTTTTTAAAACTTAAATTAAATTGTGAAAACACTCCAAATCTATGGTAATTATAACTATAAATGTAAATACAAGTGTGATATATTAATAAATGTAATTTTTTAAGGTGTAAATAAAAAATAAAGGTGGCAATACTGCACAAGATCGGCAGCAAGTTGTAATTTGTAAAAGGACTACCAATGTGACTTCACAAAGAGGAGGGCAACAACACTGACTGGGGGTCATCAAAGACTAGCAGAAAGCAGCAACACATTATCATTTGGAAAAAGGGGTCCTTAGAGGATTACATGACCAAGGATTCAGGTAATTTAGTAGGATTAATATTTTACTAATAATGGGATCTGAAACAACTTTCCATGTGTGACTCTCCAAGTGATCTATAGCTTTACAATCTTGCTTTGCTTACACTGCCTAATTTTTATTAAGAATTGTTTAAATGAGAAAACATAATTTTAAGGCATTGATTATATTGTATAGTATGACATTGCTGATCCTTGTTCATGTTAATGGTGACAATGAGCATTTCAGACCATTAACATTGAAAAACTGTCTCTCCCAGTAAGTGTTGCCAACCAAATAAACCAAGTATCACAGTGTATTGCCCTTTTATAGGCACAGTTATAACTTTATAGTTTAAAGCGAGAAGGGCAGAAAGAGTGAGTGTGTGTGTTGCTGCAAACCTTCTTTAAACTAGGCATACACATCACAATATTCCTGTGATCGTTTTTTAATCTGATCGCCCATCCGATTCCGGAGTTGATTTTAATTTGCGAAAATGATCGCAAACTGCAACATACCATGCATTCAATTTCTGGACGATTCTATCCTGAAAGTCTCAATATGTCTTGCACGCACACATTTATGGGTTGGAGTTGTGTTAGCTGAAGAACTGCTCAGTGACCAACGGCACACAAACAATTTCCACAAGATTCATAGATTGATCGCTTAAAATGATCGCATGAGACAACTAAAGGTAGCCATAGACACCTCGATCTATGGCAGACCTTTAGCAGACTTATTACAGCGTGGTGACGTCACCACACTGTGAGCAGTCTGCTAAATGTCGGACAGGAATCCTGTGTGTTCCACTAACACACGGAACTCCTGTCAGACTCTAGCCAATTAACTCGGAGGGGGAGGAGACTCCCCCTCCGAGTTAACAGCCTGGAGCGCAGTCGGGCAGAAAAAGAACCGGCATGTCAGATCCGTGTGCGATCCGACCTGCCGACTTTTTTTCTACAAAAGTCAAGGTGGGCTCCCTCATAGTTGCGGCAGACCAACCTTGATGTGCTCGGCGGGAGCGAGCACGCAGGTTGGTCTGTTACAACTATGGCCGGGAGTCTGCCCGTCTATGGGGGCCTTAAAAGCTCTCGATTCCTTTGCTTTTTATTAAAATTATCCATCAGAACAGATCCGTGAACAATTGTTTTTCTGTCTCGATCACTTTTGGCATGCTTCAATTTTTATTAAATTAGATCACGTGATCGATTTTGATAAACTATCGCACTAAAATTTAACTAAAAATCGTGACGTGTATGCACAACTTTAACCTCTTATTTAAAACCTACTAGAGGTACATATGCTGTCTACTATAGAGACAAAACTTAAACAGCAAAGAGGGAAACATAGACATTGAACATTGCAATGTCTGGTAGTCTTCACCTCTATCCATGATTACAATGATAAAGACACTTTCTTGGGAGACTGAGACACTTGTTCTAGTGGACCATCCTCATCCTGATTACTGCCAGTATCACTCAAATTAAATGTTAGCATTTCCTTGAAAGTGAGCAACAGGGTTTTGGTACAGGTGCTGGAGGTACAAGTTATAGCTAATTCTCAAGGTATTTGTATTCATATATAGAAGAAAATCAACCGTGCAGTAAAATTTTAACTTAAAATTTTTAAGCTGCCCTATATGCTGGCTGTAAGGCTGTATTGCTAATAGAATATTTACATTGCACCTGGAAGGTATTCGCAGCTCATTACTCACATTTTGTTATGCTACAACCTTATTACAAAATGGATTAAAATCTTTTTTTTCCCTCAGGATTCTACACACAACACCAGATAATGACAATATGCAAAAAAGGTTACTTGAGATTTTATTAAAAATAAAAAGTTGAGAAAGCACATATACATACGTATTCACAGCCTTTGCTGTGAAGCTCAAAATTGATCTTAGGTGCATCCTGTTTCTCCTGATGATCCTTGAGATATTTCTGCCGTTCAATTGCAGTCCACCTGTGGTAAATTCAGTTGATTGCACATGCTTTGGAAAGGCAAACACCTGTCTATATAAGATCTCATAGTTGACAGTTCATGTCAGAGTACAAACCAAGCATGAAGTCAAAGGAATCTGTAGACCCCAGAGACAGGACATTTTGGGGTGGCTACAGAATAATTTCTGTTGCTTTGAAGGTCCCAATGAGCACAGTGGCCTCCATCATCTGTGAGTGAAAGAGGCTCAAACCTCCAGAGCACAGAACTAAAAGCAATAGCAACCTAGGAGTTTATTAAAGCAGAAAAGTACAATAATCTTGAATGGCCAAATCAGTCACCTGATATGAAGCCTTTTGGGCTGCATTTAACTTGTTGAAGACTAAAACTCTGGACAGAAAGGCCTACAAACACACAGCAACTGAAAGTCAGTACAGAGCATTAAAAGTGAGGCTGTCATTGCCAGCAAGATGTTTTCAACCAAGTATTAGAAATTAGCTTGTGGAAAAAAAAATTTATAGAGAAATTAGCATTTTATTTTCCGTTTTTAACTTGTCCAATTAATTAGAGTGAAATGAAAAAAAGTAATTGTGTTAAAATGAAATTCCTCACCATTGTATGCAAATTGCTTAACCCACTGAAATACATTTTAATGTCTATAGTTTAACTGCATCTGACTTGTTTCATTTAAAATTCATTGTGGAACTCTACCGAACCAAAATGAGAAAAAATGTGTCTGTCTGTAGGTAACTGCTCTGGAACCCTCAAAAACAAGGCTCCCAAGGATAAGAGGAAGCGGGTCACTCAGTAGACAAATTGTGCCCTATTAGTGTGGACTAATGGCAATTAAATCTCAACTTATCGTTGTGGAAAGCAGTTCAAAACAAAAACTCTACTACTTCTTCTGTGGATCTGGTATTGAACAGTTTTGCCTGTTGCAGAAATAAGCTGATATAAGTACTGGTATTCTAAAGTCAGAAAATGAAAAAAGTTATCCTGACAGCTTTATCAAATTGTCCTTAATCACTTAAATCCCCCTACGATCTAACTGTAACCCCTTCTTGCCTGTTGCCTTAGGTAATATTTAGTGATAAGTGAATTTGAAAATACTTCATGAATAATCTTACTAATATTTAAATGAATATTCGTAAATACATATATATGACCATGCATAGCAATCGCATTGTGATTATCTTCAAGATGAATGGTCACATTATTATCGCAATGTGACCACACGTATCGCAATGCATGGCCATAAAAGCTTGCCGGTGCATAATATCACAAATTCGAGATTGCAAATATCTGCCACCATATTCACGAATTCTCAAATAGCCAATATTCGACGAATATATTCACAATTCGAATATTTAAGCTCAACACTAGTAATGTTCTTCTTTATACCTAACCTTAACTTTATTTGATGGTGTTTGGTTGTAAAGCTAATCTGCACATCACATGACATGAGAGGTTAGAACAGAGGTCAGCCACCTTTACTATCCAAAGAGCCATTTTGCCCCCTCTTTCACTAAAGAAAATAGTCTGAAGCCATGTAAAATAGCTTCATTGTCAAGGCTCTCCTTATCCTGTTTCCTGATCCTGGGGATCTTGGTGTGGGAGATGTGTGGCTGGGTTCCCCTTTGTACTACCCACTTTGATCCCCCTCTATTGATTTCAACTACTATCGTTAGTGCTGCTGGCTGGCTCACTAGCATCCTAGAGTGCCCAGTGGCGGGAGTCTGGTCTATCTGTGCCTTTGAAGAATTTTCCAGGGTTGGCTATTGTCCAGGAAAAAGAAGATTGAGATGGTAGGGTGGTGACATTTTAGAACATAAAAAATGGAGCAAGACCAAGAAAACAAAATAGGGATATTTGCTACTTAACGTATAATTAATCCAATTTGGTGAAGTAGGGATCGATACCTTCCTTAAAGGTAGCCATACACGGGCCGATTTCCCACACGATTCCTGGCCGATCGATCACCGGGCGCGTGCATGCCAATCGATCGATGAAAAATCGTGTGCAGCCCACCTTGCCCGAACGACCATGGCCGATCGATATGGGCCCCCAAATCGGATCGATTCAGCACACATCAAGGGGAGTTGCCATTTGTGAAGCGATCAATCGGGCATGGAATCGTCCAGGAATCGGTGGCCTAAGGTGGTAGGGACAGACCTAATTTGGCGATCGATCGGCCATCCGATCCCCTGTGGCATCGCCGGAATCGATGGGTGATCGATCGTTCATGGAATCGACACATGTATGGCTAGCTTAAGAAGCAAAGTAATGACCTTCAGAAAAATCTGAAGAAAGTGCAAGTTCTGCATTAGGGAGTTGAAAACATGTGCAATATTAGTGCCTAAAGCAGGGGTGTCGAACTCAATCAGAGAAGGGGCCGAAATCTAACATCCAGCCTAAATGCCGAAATCGCGGGCCGAATGGTTTACTGACAATGTTAACCAGAAATGTGAATTTAAATTTGTAATTCACTTTCGGTTAACATGTCATTGTTAAAAATGAATGGAACAATTTGTACCTTAACCACTCCCTAGGCAACTGCATAGGTAACAGATTTTCTGTACCAAAAGCGCCCATAGACTTTACTTTGAATTCTTTTTTTTTGGTAAAAAAACAAATTACATAAACAAAATAGTTATTTTATTATATATATGTATCAATAACACAAATGCTCTCTATAGCTAATGGTAATTTCACACCCTCTGGGAAACTGGTAATAGAGACTTGCTTCCCCCTTATAAGACTGACCACACTCACCTACACAGAGGTTCTGCAGCATCTGTCCCATGACATCACAGGACAGTATAGGTGTATGTGTCATATCAGAGGACATTATTTTCCTTTACAGGACCAGTTGGGCAGAGCTGAGCAGAATGGCTCCTCCTCAGCTGTCCCGCCATGCTCAGCAACCAAGGCATCTCCGATCCTCCTCCTCCGGCCACCTGTTTCCTATGACAGCACAGACCTGACACTGCTCGGGAGGCCCAGCAGCCAAACACACGGAAGTAACCCAGCAACCCTCTGCCTGCCTGATGCTCTTTGCAGCCATCAGTGGCTATATCCTCAGAACTGCAGCCAGACAGAAGCTGCAGCGATGTCACCCCCGCCCCTTCTCTCGCTATAGTTTTTTAACCAGTGCTGCACGGTGTGAGGAACATGCTGTCCCCCCGGATTACATGAACAAGCTCGGAGTCCACACAAGCGCTTCGGGCCACATTGTTGCAGCCGGGCGGGCCCTGATTTTGGCCCGCGGGGGGCCTTGTGTTTGACATGTCTGGCCTAAAGGCTTTCCCATACATAGCCTATTTTTTACGTTTTGACCAGTAATCAGTCGAGTTCTCGTCTCACCCTGAACATCATCCAAACAAGATCGTAATTCGAACCAAAAATAGATCAGACCATTGAACTGACCTGGGTTGTTTATTTGGGGTCGATCATTTTGGTGGACCCGACTTCCTATGCAGCGCCAATGGTCGATTTTGTGAATTCCCAATTACGAATCCGGAATTTCCAACAAATCGCACCATCGGATTCCCTAGGTGATGTTCTAAATGTCTAATCGATTCCCGATACTAATCAATCGCCCGTTCCACTAATGGTCGGAATCGATCGGATCCAAAATCGGGGATACCCTTTAAATTCATGCAGAACGTTACTAGGCCCAGTGTAGATGGATCTACACTATGTATTTTTCTCTGTGTTTGCCACATGACAACCTGGGGAAAAACCTCATCAGTGCAGATGCTGTACTCCTCTATGGAAATTACTCCCCTAGGGAAATTACAGTGCTGTCACTCCCCTAATGGGAAATTACATACCACTCTAATAATGGGCGTTTCATGACCACGTGCCGACATGTCCATAACACCACCCACGGATTTTTGGGGCTTCCTAGTGTAAAACCACAGCTTTTTTACCTATTGGTGGAGAATGTAACTTGTTCTCATTGATATGGAGTTTTTCTTTACAAGGTGTGTTAAGACTGTTCTCTTAATCAAAAAATTGTCACTATCTTGTGTCCTTGTAGTGTTCTTACCCCATCCCCATTTTGTACTAATAATCAAATTATCAATTTCCTCCTTGTTTTCAAAGCTTCCGGTTCTCATCCTAATCCTTGTTTATTCTAAGCATTTTCCGTCTTCACTTATCTCTAATATATATGGGATGGGTCAGCTCTAAATCTAATAGGGTACTGGGTAAGCTCTAATATGGGAAAGGGGTAAGCTCTAATATGGGAATTGCCTTTCGTAGAGTAATTAAAATAGAACAATTTAAAGAAGTTGTGTAACAAACCAACAGTCCCCACTCCCTTTGTTTTACATCTTTTTTCTGTCCCACTATCCCCTCTTTGCTGTCTTTCTACTCCATTCCTTATTTCTTGCCTGCCCTGACGTCCTTATGTCTGCATCTTTTTGTTCTCCAAGCATTGTATTTTTCTTTCCCCATTGTACGGTGTAACAATTATTGTAACTGGAATTTGTTTATTAATCATGTGGGTGGGTGGGGGGGGGGGGGGTGGATGGAGGGGGGCGGGGGTGATGGGGGGAATGGGTGGGATGGATGTTCTATGTTTTTTTATGGAAATGCTCACAAGTGTATTATTATGGGTATAGGTATTTTCATGGTTGTGGTTTGGATGCGGTTGTGTATTTAGTTGTCTGGTGATTTGGCATATTGTATTTGTTCGTCATTCTTGTCTTTTTTTTTTTTGGTTTATTGTTTGTTTCTGCTTTGTTCTGCCTTTTTTTGCTTATGTCTTTTTACTTTTTTTCTTTTTCTTACTCCTTTTTAGTTTATTTTTTGTTGCTCTTTTGTTTGCTTTTTTTTTTGTTCGTCTACTTTCTTTATAGTGCTCCTTGATTCTTTTTTTGTTGTATTCTGTTTGTTTGATCTTTCCTTCTTGTCCTTCAATGCTTTTGGTTACTTGTGTGCCTTCTTTTTGTTGTGCTTCTTGTTCTTGTCGTTGTTTTATGGTAGCTGCCCTTTATCAGTTCCCTGTTGTGTTTTGGCGTTTTTTCCCTGTCCTTGGTTTTTCTGCTTTTCGTTTATTTTTTACGCTTTTTGGTCTCCCTGGTTGGTCTGATTTCGCTTCTGTCATTCTGTTCTTTTGTGTGTCTTCCTTTGTATTTATCCTTTTCTCCTCTTGATATCTTTCACCGTTTTTCTTTCACTTTCTGGTCTTTTGTCTTTTTCTCTTTTTCTTCCTGTTGGGAGATGTCCCACCCTGCATGAATATTGGCCATGATGATGGAATAATCAGGGGGCATGCATGAGGGTGGGATGTGATGGTGATGGGGATATATGGGTGCAATGTGGGGTTATGGTTTTGATTGGAACATTATAGGTGGTGTCTTAGTGTCATGGGATGTTCATGGCTGATTTTTTCCATTTTTGGGGCTGGACTTTGGTCATGGTGTTTCTTCTTCAACATGTGCTTGTTTCTTTTGTTGGTTTGTTCTGTTTCCGTGTGCTTGCCCTGTACTTGGTGTTTTTATCATGTCTGTGGGGTTTTGTTTCTTTTTTTGTCCTGTTGTTTCCATTGATATCCTCTGTTTTGGTACTTGTTTTTTTTCCTTCCCTCCCTTTTTTACTTTGGTGGTGGGTGGTATTAATTTTTCTGTGTCATGTAATTGATTGATTGTGATGCATTGGGTTGATTTGTTACATTTGATTTCTATGTAATGCCTTATTTTGCGATTGTATTATTATTTCTTTTATGTTCTTTGATTTTCCTGATTTTTGTTCTTTTTTTTTTCTTTTTCTTCTTTTGTCTCTCTGATGTCTTGTCTGGGCCTTTCCTCCTTGTCTGGGTGTCTGGTCATTGGTCCTGCTTGTTTCGTATGCAATAAAATCTTTACCTATAAAAAATTTACTATCATAACACTGATAAGTAGCACCAAAGTGTTTTTGGGTGTTCGGCGGGTGTTTCCTTCCGAGCGCATCACGATTCGTGTGGTAACTACGAGCACCCGGACACCCAATGTAATTCAATGGGGAGACAACCAGGAACCCCCCTTCTCCGGATGAGGGGAGGTTCTGGTCCAAAAATGTAACAAGTTTAGACAGTTATAGAAGTGACCAGGAACCTGCATGGGGACCATGTATGGACTCACAATTCGCTGCTGGGAACCATTTTAACAACACCACTTGACAAAAACAATGCCCCACACCCCCCAAAAATGAATTTTACAGTAACGGTATGCTCAAAAACATAATACTGCAGTGCCCTGCCTGCCAGTTGAGTTGACCAACTCTTAAACATCGATACGACAGTGCGCTGCCTGCAGTTGAGTTGACAACTCTAACACAATGATATGGCAATTTGCAGAAGTAGAGCTGGCGTCCTCTAAATAACATTACATGTAGTGCATGCTAGTTTCAGGCAGTTTGGTTTCAAAAACCATCATTATCACGACTTTTGGGAAGCCTTTATGTCTTCCCTATAACTGTAAACCACTCAATTGAAAAACAAACAAATTTTAGTGGAAAGGGAAAAAACCCTCTAATAAAACTAAAATAATGTGTTGGGCATAATTGTGCTTCACATCCTCCTCTAACCTAGGATGTAGGCTAGTGTTTCAGAATTAAGCTAATCACATTCAAATCATGTTAATTGAGGCAATCCTTTAAAGTGGGTTTCCGCTGCAAATGTCCCTATTAGATTGGCTCCTCTACGCCTCAGCCATGCTTGGCGGAGGGTACATCACCTGGATATTGTCCCTCTGATTCCCAACATCTGTGACCTTGTAATTTTCTCAAAACGTGGCTTTTTTTTTCTTTCCCTCCTTTTCTTTATGTTTTTTTTCGTTTTTTCCTCGCTTTTACAATTTTTTTTTAAAAAAATTCATGGCAAATGGGATGATGATATGAGATCAACAGTTTGTCCAATACTTGCCGAAACCTAGTATTTAGAAGGGTAGGTCTTGCAACCTGTGGCAGTACCAAAAAGGCGGGGTGTGAAGCACTAGCTAATCCTGCATCTACCACCAGCATGATCCGCCAGCATGGCATCGCATGCACCCTTAATAAATGGGCCTAACGAGTCCACAATCTGGGGTCTGGCTGGTCACAACAGATGCTGTGTTATGCACTGCTGTGCAAATCGGACTTGTCGAAAACGCTGGCACGGATCCCTCTCTCGCTGTACTGTACCTTCACATGAACTAATCCAGCTAACGATCATTTCCACTTTCGCCCTTCTCAAATGTCCATAACTAGTGATAAGCCGAAAGTTTGCTCCGGCGGTACAGATCGTGGTTGAACAAATCATGTTGGGCCATGTTTGGTCAAGCTCATCGAACAAAATGGGTGTTCTACGCCTCTACGCTATAACTTAACTATGGAGACAAGTTGAACCCCTCGTTACGATATGATCCATCATTAAAGTGCCTCATGGCAATGTCCCTATGAGATTTTGGCCCTCTCGGCCCATCTATGCTTGCGGAGGGACCATTCACCTGAGATATTTGCCCTGATTCCCAACATCTGTGAACATGTGAATTTCTCAACCGTGCTTTTTTTTCCCCGCTTTTCTTTTATTTTTTTTCGTTTTTTTCTCTTTTACATTTTTTTTAAAAATTCACATAATTGGATGATGATGAGTACACAGTGGGCCAATACTTCCAAACCTAGTATTTCGAGTGGTATTCTTGCAACCTGTGCAGTACCCAAAATGAAGGCGGGGTGTTAAGCAACTATCAACCTCACTACCAGCCAAGCATGATCCGCCACATGGCAGCCATGCAACCTTAATAATGGCCGAACGAGTCCAGCAACACAATACTGGGTCTCTCTGTCACAATGCTGGTGTTTGCACTGCGGCAAATCCCTTGTCGAAAAACGGCTGGCACGGATGCCCCTCTCCCTGTACCTGGACCATTCACATGAAACTATCAGCACAGGCATTCACTTCCCCTTCCAAATGCCAACTAGTGATAGCCGAAATTCGGCCCCGGCGGACCAGATCATGGTGAACAAAGCATGTTCGCTATTTGCAAAACCAGCGAACCAAACTGGGTGTTCTAAGCCGCGTAAAGCTATACCTTAACGATGGAGACAAAGTTTGACGCCCTCGTCCCACAGTCATGGGGGGACCAAACACGCCAAAACAGCACTTTTTCCCTCCTAGAGGAACAACCCCCCCCTATAAAATAAGCAGTTGCAGTATCCATTTAGGCATTTATACCTGTGTCTATAGTACTTGATGATAGGGAGAGCGGCTGCTGTTGAGGGATTCCTTAGGCTACTCTTGCTATACACTCCATCCAGTTTCTGGCTGCTATAGATAACTGATGGAGGTGTATAGCAAGTAGCTAAGACATCCCCAATCAGCAGCAGCTCTCCCTTATCTTCAAGTACTATACGACACAGGATAAATGTAAAATGGATACTGAATCTGCTTATTTTATAGGGGGGGGTTTCTCTAGGAGGGAAAAAATGTGTTATTGGCGTTTTGTCCCACCTGACTGTGGGACGAGGGGTCAAACTTTTTCTCCATGTTAAGGTATAGGTAGCGGGTAGAACACCCATTTTGTTGCTGGTTTTGCAACTGCGAACATGCTTGTTCACCATGATCTTCCGCCGGGGCGAACTTTTTCGGCTATCACTAGTTATGGACATTGGAAGGGAAGTGAATGCTGTTGCTGATGAGTTCATGTGAAGGTCCAGGTACAGGGAGAGGGGCATCCGTGCCAGCGTTTTCGACAAGGGATTTGCCAGCAGTGCATAACACAGCATCTGTGACCAGCAGACCCAGATTGTGGACTGTTCGGCCTTTATTAAGGTGCATGGATGCCATGTGGCGGATGGCATGCTGGTGGTAGTTGAGGTTGCTAGTGTTCCACCCGCCTCATTTTGGTATGCACAGGTTGCAAGTCTACCACTCTAAATACTAGGTTGGGCAGTATTTGGCAACTGTGTCTCATCATCATCCAATTTGTGAATTTTTTTAAAAAATGTAAAAGAGGAAAAAACGAAAAAAATACAAAGAAGGGGGAAAAAAAAAGCACGTTTGAGAATTCACAAGTTCACAAGATGTTGGATCAGGGCACAATATCTCAGGTGATGTCCCTCCGCAAGCATCTGGGCGAGAGGGCCAAATCTAATAGGGACATTGCAGAGGCACTTAAATGATGGATCATATTTAACGAGGGGTCAAACTTGTGTCTCCATGTTAGGTATAGGTACGGGTAGAACACCATTTTGTTCGCTGGCCTTGCAAACGCGAACATGCTTTGTTCACCACGATGCTGTCCGCCGGGCAAACTTTCGGCTATCACTAGTTATGCATTTGGAGGGAAGTGAATTCGTTGCGATAGTTCATGTGAAGGTCCAGTACAGGGAAGGGGCATCCGTGCCAGCGTTTTCGACAAGGGATTTGCCGCACAGTGGCATAACACAGCATCTGGTGACAGCAGACCCAGATTGTGGACTCGTTAGGCCCATTTATTAAGGTGCATGGATGCCATGTGGCGGATCATGCTGGTGGTAGTGAGGTTGCTAGTGTTCACACCCCGCTCATTTTGGTACTGCACAGGTTGTCAAGCTACCACTCTAAATACTAGGTTTGGCAAGTATTTGGCAACTGTGTCTCATCATCATCCATTTGTGAATTTTTTTAAAAAAAATGTAAAAGGAGGAAAAAAACGAAAAAAAAATAAAAGAAAGGGGAAAAAAAAGCACGTTTGAGAATTCACAAGTTCACAAGATGTTGGGAATCAGGGCACAATATCTCAGTGATGGTCTCGCTCCCAGCATGCTGGGCGAGAGGGCCAAATCTAATAGGGACATTGCAGAGGCACTTTAAATGATGGCTCATATTTAACATGATTTTGAATGTGATTGCTTATTCTGAACACAGCACATCCCTAGTTAGGAAGAGGATGTGCACACTTATGCAAACAACATTATTTTAGTTTTTGGGGGTTTTTCCCTCCACCAAACATTTTGTTTGTTTTTTCAATTGAGTGGTACAGTTTATGGGCGCATTAAAGGTGGCCTAAAAGTTCTGAAATGATGGTTGAACAACACTAACAGCATGCACTACATTAATGTTTTAGAGGGCCGCTCTACTTCTGCCATTGCATATCATGTTTTAGAGTGTCAACTCAACTGCAGAACTGTGTATGATGTTTAAGAGTGTCAACTCAACTGCAGCACTGCCGTATTATGTTTTAAGAGCATCCTTTTTCCTGTAAAATTCATTTTTGGGGGGTGTGGGGCATGTTTTTGTCAGTGTGTAAATGTTCCAGCAGCGAATTGTGAGTCATAACATGGTCCCCATGCCGTTCCTGGTCACTTTCTATCTTTCTAAACTTTTTACATGGACCAGAACACCCTCCCCTCATCCGAGCAGGGGGTGCCTGGGTTGTCTCCCATTGACTTACATTGGGTTCGGGTGCTCGGTAGTACACACGAATATCGTGAGCGCTCGGACGGAACACCCGAACACCAAACACTTTGGTGCTTACTTATCATGTTCATGATAGTAAATTTTTTATAGGTAAAAGATTTTATGCATACGAAACAAGCAGACATGATTAATAAACAACGTCCAGTTACAATAATGTTTACACGGTAACATGGGGAAAGAAAATACAATAGCTTGGAGAACAAAAGATGCAGACATAATGACTTCAGGGCAGCAAGAAATAATGAATGTGAGTTAGAAAGACAGCAAAGAGGGATAGTGGGACAGAAAAAATCTGTAAACAAAGGGGAGTGGGGACTGTTGGTTTTGGTCTACACAACTTTTTAAATTGTTTCTATTTTAATTACTCTACTGAAAGGCAATCCCATATTAGAGCTTACCCATTCCATATATAGTTACCTTACCATATTTGAGCTTACCCATTCCCATATTAGAGCATAAGTGAAGACAGGAAATGCTAGATAAACAGGATTTAGGATTAGAACCGTAGCTTTGGAAAACAAAGGGAAATATGATAATTTGATATTAGTACAAATGGGGATGGGGTAAGAACAATACAATTACCCAAGCTAGTGACAATTATTTTGATAAGAACAGTCTTACACACCTTGAGTAAAGAAACTCCCATACAATGAGACAAGTTACAATTCTCCCACAATAGGTAAAAAGGCTGGTTTGACACTAGGAAGCCGCCAAAATCCGTGGGTGGTGTATGGACATGTCGGCACGTGGGTCATGACACGCCATTATAGAGTGGTATGTAATTTCCCATAGGGGAGTACAGCATCTGTAATTCCATAGGGGAGTAATTTCCATAGAGGAGTAGGCAGCATCTGCACTATGCGGTTTTCCCCCACGGTTGTCATGTGGCAAACACAGAGAAAAATACATAGTGTAGATCCAGTCTACACTGGGGCATAGTAAAGTCCTGCATGATATTCTAAAGGTATCCCGATTTCTGGATCGAATCGATTCCGACCAGAGTGGAACGGGCGATTGATAGTATCGGGAATCGATAGAAACATCACCTAGGGAATCCGATTGGTGGTCGATTTGGACATTCCGATTCGTATTGGAATTCCACAAATCGACCATTGGCTGGCTGCATAGGAAGCTGCTGGGTCCACCAAATGATCGACCCCAAATAAACAAACATGTCAGTTCAATGTCTGATCTGATTTTGGTCGATTCCGATCTGTTTGGATGATCGTTCAGGGTGAGCAGAACTCGACTGATTAGCTGGTCAAAAGGTAAAAAATAGGGCTCATGTATGGGAGCCTTTAGGGCCAGACATGTCAAACAACGGCCCGCGGTCCATAATCAGGCCCCCAGGCCTTGCAATGTGGCCCGCAGCGCGTTGTTGCTCCGAGCCTTGTTCATTAATCCGCGGGGGACAGCATGTTTCTCTCACACCTTGCAGCACTGTAACTATAGAGAAGGGCGGGACATCGCGCACTCTCTGTCTGGCTGCAGTCTGAGGATCACTAGCCACTGATTGGTCGCAAGAGGTCATCAGGCAGGCAGAGTGTGCTGGGTTACTTCCGTGTTTGGATGCTGGCCTCCCCAGCAGTGTCATGTCTGGTGGTCATAGGACAGGTGGCCGGAGGAGGATAGGAGCTGCCTTGGTGCTGAGCCTGGCGGAGCGCTGAGGAGGAGCCCATACTGCTCAGCTCTGCCCAACTGGTCCATGTAAGTATAATCTAATGTCCCGCTGATATGACACTACACCTATATGTCCTGTGCTGTCATGGGCACAGCTGCTGCAGAACCTCTTTGTAGGCTGAGCTGTCTGTCAGTCTTATAAGGGGAGCAAAGTCTTCTTACCAGTTCCCAGAGGTGTGAAATACATAGCTTATAGGAGGAGCATTTTGTTATGTATTACATATAATATAAATAAAATAACTATTTTTTTATGTAATTTTTTTTTTTAAAAAAAAAAAGAATTCAATTAAAGTCTATGGTGCGCTTTTGGTACAGAATCTGTACCTATGGCAGTGCGCTAGGGAGGTTAAGAACAAGATTGTTCCATTCATTTTAAAATGACAATGTTACCAGAAATGTGAATTTAAATTTAAATTCACATTTCTGGTTGAACATTGTAGTAAACCATTCGGCCCGCGATTTCGGCCCCGATTTAGGCTGGATGTTAGATTTCGGCCCCTCTCTGATTGAGTTCGACACCCCTCTTAGGCATCAATATTGCAACATGTTTTCAACTCCCTAATGCAGAACTTGCACTTTCTTCAGATTTTTGTGAAGGTCATACTTGGCTTTTAAGCTAGCCATACATGTGTCGATCTCCATGAACGATCGATCACCCATCGATTCCGCGATGCACAGGGGTATCGGATGGCCGATCGATCGCCAATTAGGTCTGTCCTACACCTTAGGCCACCGATAACCTGGACGATTCATGCCCGATTGATCGCTCACAAATGGCAACTCCCTCTTGATGTGTGCTGAATCGATCCGATTTGGGGGGCCCATATCGAGGCCATGGTCGTCGGGCGAATGAGGGAAGGGAGGAGGGGCAAGGGGCGGACACGATTTTCATCGATCGTTGCTAGCACTCCGGTGATCGATCGGCCGGAATCGTGTGGGAAATCGGCCCGGTAGCTACCTTTAAGGAAGTACGATCCCTACTTCACCAAATTGGATTAATTATACGTTAAGTAGCAAATATCCCTATTTTGTTTCTTGGTCTTGCTCATTTTTTATGTCTAAAATGTCACCACCCACCATCTCAATCTTCTTTTCCTGGACAATAGCCAACCCTGGAAAATTCTTCAAAGGCACAGATAGACCAGACTCCGCCACTGGGCACTCTAGATGTGGCTAGTAGGCCAGCAGCAGCACTACGATAGTAGTTGAAATCAATAGAGGGATCAAAGTGGGTAGTACAAAGGGGAACGCAGCCACACATCTCCCACACCAAGATCCCCAGAGTCAGGAAACAGGATAAGGAGAGCCTTGAAATGAAGCTATTTTACATGGCTCAGACTATTTTCTTTAGTGAAAGAGGGGGCAAAAGGCTCTTTGATAGTAAAGGTGGCTGACCTCTGTTCTAACCTCTCATGTCATGTGATGTGCAGATTAGCTTTACAACCAAACACCATCAAATAAAAGTTAAGGTAGGTATAAAGAACGAACATACTAGTGTTGAGCTTAATAGCGAATTGTGAATATATCGTCGAATATGGGCTATTTGACGATTCGTTGAATATGGTGGCAGATATTTGCAATCTCGAATTTGTGATATTAGCACCGGCACAGCTTTATGGCCATGCATGCGATACGTGTGGTCACAGATTGCGATAATAATGTGACCATCATCTTAGATAATCACAATGCGATTGTATGCATGGTCATATATATGTATTTACGAATATTCATTTAAATATAGTAAGATTATTCATGAATATTTTCAAATTCACTTATCACTAAATATTACCTAAGGCAACAGGCAAGAAGGGGTACAGTTAGATCGCGGGGGATTTAAGTGATTAAGGACAATTTGATTAAGTGTCGGATAACTTTTTTCATTTTCTGACTTTAGAATACCAGTACTTATATCAGCTTATTCTGCAACAGGCAAAACTGTTCAAACCAGATCCACAGAAGAAGTAGTAGAGTTTTGTTTTGAACTGCTTTCCACAGGAAAGTTGAGATTTAATTGCCATTGGTCCACAATAGGGCAACAATTTGTCTACTGAGTGACCGCTTTCTCTTATCCTTGGGAGCCTGTTTTTGAGGGTCCAGAGCAGTTACCTACAGACAGACACAT
This sequence comes from Ptychadena robeensis, assembly GCA_036250615.1. Classification (NCBI taxonomy): domain Eukaryota; kingdom Metazoa; phylum Chordata; class Amphibia; order Anura; family Ptychadenidae; genus Ptychadena; species Ptychadena robeensis. Next base: position 35,740,721 of record CM070039.1, on the reverse strand, counting down.
TTTTTCTCATTTTGGTTCGGTAGAGTTCCACAATGAATTTTAAATGAAACAAGTCAGTTGCAGTTAAACTATAGACATTAAATGTATTTCAGTGGGTTAAGCAATTTGCATACAATGGTAGGAATTCATTTTAACAACAAATTATTTTTTTCATTTCAGCTCTAATTAATTGACAAGTTAAAAACGGAAAATAAAATGCTAATTTCTCTATAAATTTTTTTTTCCACAAGCTAATTTTCTAATACTTGGTTGAAAACATCTGCTGGCATGACAGCCTCACTTTTATGCTCTGTACTGACTTCAGTTGCTGTGTGTTTGTAGGCCTTTCTGTCCAGAGTTTTTAGTCTTAACAAGTTTAAATGCAGCCCAAAAGGCTTCATATCAGGGGCTGATTTGGCTCATCAAGATTATTGTACTTTTTGCTTTAATAAACTCCTAGGTTGCTATTGCTTTTAGTTCTGTGCTCTGGAGGTTTTGGCCTCTTTCACTGCACAGATGATGGAGGCCACTGTGCTCATTGGGACCTTCAAAGCAACAGAAATTATTCTGTAGCACCCCTCAAAATGTCCTGTCTCTGGGGTCTACGATTCTCTTTGACTTCATGCTTGGTTGGTACTCTGACATTGAACTGTCCAACTATGGAGATCTTATATAGACAGGTGTTTGCCTTTCAAAGCATGTGCAATCAACTGAATTTACCACAGGTGGACTGCAATTGAAAGCGAGAAATACTCAAGGATCATCAGGAGAAAACAGATGCACCTAAGATCAATTTTGAGCTTACACAGCAAAGGCTGTGAATACGTATGTATATGTGCTTTCTCAACTTTTTATTTTTAATAAATCTCAAGTAACCTTTTTGCATATTGTCATTATCTGGTGTTGTGTGGTGAGAATCCTGAGGGAAAAAAAAGATTTTAATCCATTTTTAATAAGGTTTGTAGCATAACAAAATGTGAGTATGAGCTGCGAATACCTTCCAGGTGCAATGTAAATATTCTATTAGCAATACAGCCTTACAGCCAGCATATAGGGCAGCTTAAAAATTTTAAGTGAAAATTTTACTGCACGGTTGATTTCTTCTATAATATGAATACAAATATCCTTGAGAATTAGCTATAACTTGTACCTCCAGCACCTGTACCAAAACCCTGTTGCTCACTTTCAAGGAAATGCTAACATTTAATTTGAGTGATACTGGCTAGTAATCAGGATGAGGATGGTCCACTAGAACAAGTGTCTCAGTCTCCACAAGAAAGTGTCTTTATATTGTAATCATGGATAGAGGGAAGACTACCAGACATGCAATGTTCAATGTCATGTTTCCCTCTTTGCTTTTAAGTTTGTCTCTATAGTAGACAGCATATGTACCTCCTAGTAGGTTTTTAAATAAGAGGTTAAGTTGTGCATACACGTCACGATTTTAGTTAAATTTTAGTGCGATAGTTTATCAAAATCGATCACGTGTCTAATTTAATAAAAAATTGAAGCATGCCAAAAGTGATCGAGATCAGAAAAACAATTGTTCACGGATCTGTTCTGTGGATAATTTTAATAAAAAGCAAAGGAATCGAGAGCTTTTAAGGCCCCAAGACGGGCAGACTCCCGGCCATAGTTGTAACAGCACCAACCCTGCGTGCTCCGCTCACCGCGAGCACTCAGGTTGGTCTGCCGCAAACTATGAGGGAGCCCACCCTTGACTTTTGTAGAAAAAAATGTCGGGGCTAGGTCGGATCGCACACGGATCTGACATGGCCGGTTCTTTTTTGCCGCGACTGGCGGCAAATCGAGGTGTTAACTAACGAGGGGGAGTCCCTCCCCCTCGCCGAGTTAATGGGGCTAGAGTCTGAGCAGGAGTCGGTGTGTTAGTGGAACAGCACAGGATTCGTCCGACATTTAGGCTAGCTGCTCACGAGTGTGGTGACGTACACCATGGTGTATTAAGTGCTAAAGGTCGGCCAGAGACGAGTTTTGATGGCGTACCTTTAGTTGTCTAGGCGATCATTTTAGCGTCAATCATGAATCTTGTGAAATTGTTTGTGCGTTGGTCAGAGGCATTCTTCAGGCAACAGAACTCAACCCATAAATGGGGTGCAAGAATATTGAATTTAGGAATAATCGTCAGAAATTGAATGGCATGGATGTTGCAGTTTGCGATCAAATTTTCGCAAATTAGAAATCAACTCGAATCGGATGGCATGCAGATTGAAAAAACGATCACAAATGAATATTGTTATGGTGTTGCTTAGTTTAAAGAAGGTTTGGCAGGCAACACAGCACTGCACTCTTCTGCCCTTCTCGCTTTAAACTATAAATTATAACTGTGGGCCTATAAAAGGGCAATACACTGTGATACTTGGGTTATTTGGGTTGGCAACACTTACGGAGAGACAAAGTTTTTCATGTTAATGGTCTGAATGGTCATTGTCACCATTAACATGAAAAGGATGAAGTCATGAACTACAATAAATGCAAGCCTTAAATTATGTTGTGCCATTTAACAATCTTAATAAAGAATTAGGCAGTGTAAGCAAGGCAAGATTGAAAGCGTAAGATCATGGAGAGTACAGCATGGAAAGTTGTTTCAATCCGGCATTAAGTAAAATATATCCTAAATTACGTGAATTGGTCATGTATCTGCTAAGGGACCTTTTCCAAATTAAGTGTGCTGTTTTGGCACTTTGATGACGCCCAGTCAGTGTTGTTGCCCTCCTTTTGTGAAGTCACATTGGTAGTCGCTTTAACAAATTACAACTGTGTGGGGCCGATCTTGGTGCAGTATGCACCTTTATTTTTTTTTACACTAAAAAATTACATTTATAATATATCACACTTGTATTTACATTTATAGTAAATTACATAGATTTGGAGTGTTTTCACAATTTATTAAGTTAAAAGAAATAAATCGCTTTCAGCACAAGGGCAGTAGCTGCTCATAACAGGGTTATCTCTTCTTCCATTGTGACATGTGATTGATAGTACTAGGTTGTGGTTGGGAAGAAAGGGAGGGAAACGTCAAGTGTTGTTTTAAGGCGGGCATACGTGAATCAGTGCATCTCTTCTTTCACGGGAGGCAAAGCAGCAGGCAAGTAGGGGGACTACAAAAATCTCCCTTCCTCAAACAAGGACTTAATAAGGGGCCCGCTGTACTGCTCAAGGCTGGATGACAAGACTGCTTTCTAGTCTAATTCCTGTTATGTGACTGCACAGAGTGCGAGTTGAGCTGAACTATTACCGATTTTTTTTATTTGTTTTAGAATACTATTTATTTATTAAGGACACATATTGGAGCATTAACCTGGGAATAATGCTTCATTTTTTCATCAACTGAATGGCTGTTAGGAAAAATTGGTTAGGCGTCTCAGCAGCAGGCCGGTAAGTTCATTCCTGTTCATTTATCTGAATGTAAAGAAAGGTGTGACATGTCTGGAGCACATTAAGATATGCATCACTGAGATGATGACGATGATCTTCTCTGGATCATTATTTCCTGATGTTGGCGAATTAATCTTGTTGCTGTTTTATTCGGAACTTAGACTTAATTTAGCTGTTAAAGTGATCTGGCAGGCTAAATATTAAAGAAAACTCAAATTCACAGGGCCTCAGGAGTGCACTATTCACTGACTTTACTCTGGCATTGTATACATTTTTAATGATCTAGAGAGAGTCCATAATACTTAAATATTTCCTTTTTAAATGAAGATCTATTTTATAGCCATGTTTTTAACAAATGTCAGTCATAATCTGTGGCTGCAGCATTATAATGGTGGGGCTGCTAGATTTCTTCTGATGATAAAAATGTGCTGCGCACAAATAGAAATATAAATATGATACTTGTACGCTCTTTCTATTTATTTTGCTAACAGATGAAAAATATGTAGATTCTTATTGGCACACAAGACTTTTGTCGGTTGCTGTAGAGATGTTTTCAAGTTTATGGGTCATATAAAAGGTGCCAATGCCCTGTCGATTTTAAGATCGACATAAAAATCCGGACCTTATATTATAATATTTGTAATTATTTTGCTTGATTGAAGTAATCAATATTGGTACTGAATCTGCAATCAGAAACTGTATGGGACATGTTGTAAATTTTCATCGATTCGCACTGTAATCGAGACATAATTTGTACAACGATCGAGAAGCATTCAAGGCATGCCTACACTACGCACTTCGCTTCAAATTCGATGATTAACAGAGATCAATTGATTAGACTTACGCGTTGTATCATTTATAAAAAGATCTGTTCACAAAATCATTTTCAATATAAATATCGAACTATCTCTAATCGAATTCATTATCTTCTATATCTTATGTAGCCAGCTTAAGAGCAGTACAGACGGCTCGTAGTTGAGTAGTGTTCCATGTACCTCTGGGCAGTCAGGCGTGAGACGTCATCACGTTGCTGTCAATATCGG